>OY744609.1:1160215-1475215 GCA_963556255.1 Allolobophora icterica
TGGTATTGTATAAGCCCTAAAGAAGATAGCACAAGGCAGGAGAAAAGGGTTTGCGAGATAATGTTTCAAGGTAAGGTTTTGTAAGGTAGGGTAAGGTGAGATGAGGTGAGCTAAAGTAAGGCAAGGGAACGCGTGGTACGATAATAAAAATTTCCTTCAGAGTTCCGCATATTCTCAGTTCCCCCACCAATGCCTCCACTCACTCACCGTCATCTGCCTCAGGCTCCTCTACTCCTCACCCCATAGGCAGGCTTTCCATTTCCAGCTGAAACCTCTCATCCTCAAGACTTCCTACCCTAATCCATCCAATCCGCCTTCCAAGCTTTCTCGTCCTCACCGAACCCCTCCTCAGCAGCTCCTCTGCATCCAACTATCTCTAATCTCTCTGGCAGCCAGACTCGGACATCAACTGGACATCTCTGACACGCCGCTGCACTCCTAACTAAGCTGGTGCCCTGCCCTTAGCCTTAGAGTAGCGCTTTTAAAGAATTTAATTTACGATTACGATTCAAGAAGGCAATTTTAAAATATGAAAAGGTGAGGTTATGTAGAGTAAAGTTTGGTAAGTTGATGTCAATCTTACAGTGAAGCGAGGTATGAAAAGACAAGATAACCTAAGATGGGGTAAGGTAGAATAAAGTAAAGTATAAATGATTATAAAATCTAAAGAAACAAAGAGACCAGCAACCTTTAAACCTAAAGTGTGCATGGAATCAATAACGAAAACCTGAATGATACTCAGTCCGGTGCGGTTTGTCATAACAGGCTCCAGTTGATGACAACAGGAGAAATAATGGCGTAGACTTTTATGATGAGCCGTGGTTGATCAACCGCTGCGATTTTTGCGCCGCTCCAACTTTACGTAAATAGAACGAAGTCTGGTGACGCTGTTAAAACGCACCCGATCCTAGTGACATCTGACGGCCATTTCAACGCTATTTCCGGCGAATGCTTATTCTTATCAAGAGAGGACGCTCTGCTTTAAGTTGCCGCTGGGTAAAAATGCAGATACACAGACAGAGGCAAAGACAGGGAGACGAACAGATATTGACGGTTACAGAGCGGTGTGGATAGAAAGACCTCGAACCAAACAAACACAAACATTCAGACTCCCTTTAAAGGGCAAAAGCGACCCGTAAATTTATGCCAAATGTAAGATAGGCTTACACAGCATAAACTACATAATATTTAGTCAACATTGAATACTTTAACCTCCGAAACTTGACGGAGACTCTACCCTGCTGACACCTATTGAAAGAAAACGAAGTAAATATGTGGCAATAATGTTGCCTCTACCCATTAGGGGTACCTATATGGTGAGGCCATTATGTTGCCACTGTCCCACAAAGGGTTAAAATACTGCATATAGACTAGACTGAGTTCCTGTGAATAACCTACGTCTATTTCCGTCACTTAACCATCTCTGGACAAACCCACTGACTTGACACAGCGCTAATAGAGTTTACGATTACGATTACGATAGACACACACAGTATTTCGACCGCTATGGATGCTGGGAGTTTCGTTGGCATAGAGCGGCTGGCTGTGATGGATGCCTCCTGCGTTTTGAAAACGATTCGATATTCACGAGCGGCCACTGTTGTCTAACCGTCCGTTGTTAGACATGAGCGGATTTGCGGACTGTTTGGGTCGACAGTCTGTCTGTTCGTCAGGAACGACGATTGATTCTTTGGCCATTGAGAAGAGACCGGAAGTTGGACGCTATATTGTTGCGCTTATACACGTCAACATTTATAATTATGTAAGGCTGAAAAACAGTCATGTGTGCAAATGCAAAGTACGTTTAAAGCACACACACACACACACACACACACACACACACACACACACACACACACACACACACACACACACACACACACACACACACACACACACACACACACACACACACACACACACACACACACACACACACACACACACACACACACACACACACACACACACACACACACACACACACACACACACACACACACACACACACACACACACACACACACACACACACACACACACACACACACACACACACACACACACACACACACACACACACACACACACACACATATATATATATATATATATAAATTATATATATATATATATATATATATATATATATATATATATATATATATATATATATTAGGGTGGTCCTTAGCTCCATGTAAAAAATTGTTGGGGGGAATTTTAAACGAGGCACCCTCCAAACTTTTAGTTTTAGGTACAAAAATAATAATCCTGAACAGTTTGTGGAGATTTTATGAGTTTTAGAGGTTGCTACCGGACATAACATAATTATATCAAATATATTGTAAAAACGCACACAATACATAGAATATTGTATAGGCCTACTATTCTTATGCACAAATTCAAAACAAATTCTGGTGGGCAGTGGTGGACGGTAGTATTTACTATTTGGGTCAAGACACACAAGTGAACATTAAAATGTTTAGTTCCAGTTACTACTTAATGTATTAATGAATCAGTGTCTTTGTTCCCGAATGGATATCTGTGACGATATTCCAGAAACTGCTTATGATCCTCATTATTTGTTTGAAGCTTGTTATACTCGTCCATGAGTGCCACTCCACGCTCTGCTATGTATTTCACATCTCTTACTGAGGTGGCAGTTGCCTTGGCTAACTTGTAGTTCTCATCGTTTGGCCAAGTATCAACATCTTGTTAGATGAAACTTGCTGGAATGCATGTAATGCTGAAGAATCTTCTAGTGTTTTCCGTGATAAAATTTTCCAGTTGCTTCCAGCTGATCAGAGGTTACCTGGTATTCTCTTTAGTGGATGTTCGATGCCAGTTTTGTCCAGAGGAGCAACCATATGGCGCTTGATAAATCAATGGAGACCCCATCATCAAAGAATGCAAAAGTCTCCAATTCCTCCGACAGATACCAGAAGTGACCCGGAAATGTCTTCATTGCAACCTCTGCATCCGCACAATTTTTCTTCTTGTTTATCAATCTGTCAATGTCCTTCAATAGCTCCAAGGTCTATTCGAGGAGCCAATGGTGCATATGATGCTTGAAACCAGACTTTGACATACGGCATTACTGTGAACAAGCAGATGTCAGCTATCCCCTTTTCTTCTCTTCTTGTCAACTTGAACTGTCTCTTGAACATCCAGATCTTAAGACTATAAATACTCTTGGCCATCCACTTTGTTCTATGCAGCCCAGCTGGTGCTCTGAATGATGTGCCCCTGGAATAATCGCCGCCGAAGAAAGTGATGGTCAGCTCCAAAAGTTTGTGACAGGAAATTGCTTCTTGTAAAAACTCATCGGATGTCACTGTGTTCTATTTTGATCGGTCTATAAGTCGCCAGTTTCTCTGGAATCTCTGATAATCATTATGTCTGGACCTTGGGATGGACCAAGAGAAAGCATGACCACTGCCTCCAACATTATTTTTAGTATGTGATGGCGACATGCACGCCACAACATATCCTTGTCCAGCCTATGCTCCAACACAATGATATAACTATAATTTGATTAATAACTACTTACTGCTGGCTTACTTATTGACATCTTTTCCATAATGCATTTTGGCAACCATTTTGTTTCATATTGGGTTTCTTAAAAAGTATACTGCTTACTTTGTTAGTCAAAGAAAACACTAAAAGACCACTGAGTTTGAAAAAATAAATAATTTATTTCTACGTTTGTTTATCAAATAAATAAATAAATAAATAAATAAATAAACATGAGTACTATTAGGGTATACTAATTCCTAGAAGTCATTTAGTGTTCAATCATGAATTTCACACACAACTGTATGTCACTTTGCAATTTTCTCACCTGCTAACATCAGTTCAATTAAGAAAATTACAATGGCTAGTCTAAATGAATTCCTCGTGGCATAGGCTTAAACTTTAGCATCTGGTAGCAACCTCTAAATATTGTCAGATCCTCTTCAAATTTTTTCTGAATTTTTTCTTCATCAGTAGAAACAAAAGTACAGGGTGCCTCATTGTGAAATCAGACTTTCAAAAATAAGGACCACCCTAATATATATATATATATATATATACACACACACCTGCACCCCTGTATACATATACACAACCAAAACTCATATATATATATATGTACACACACACACACACACACACATATATATATATATATACACACACAAACACACAAACGCACACATTTCAGTTCAGTACGGAAAGAGAGGCTCTATATAAGCTTTCGGATGATGTAGAACTCGGCGAATGATTGGATACAAAGTATATCAGACATCGTTGGTTCATAACAAGGGATCTTCATAAATCTCTCTCTCGTGTTTTCATCAACTCTGATAAATATTTTCGGACGCCTCGTGAGACGATCTCGGCTAAACCCGGAGCAATTACTCGGTCATAGTTCCTTCTGCTCAAAGGAATTCAATTCGTAGACGTTGCAAAGGTGACGTCAGTTTGGGTTGGTAGCTACATAAATGGCCAAGATACAATCAGTTAAACTGTATTAAATTTTATTGTATTATAAAGCGCCTCTAGTAGGGTGAACCGTTCAGAGGTGCTCGCAGTGCGCAAGGCCAAGAGAAAAGAAATAATTCTTGAGGAAAGCAAAAGAAGACGAGGGGTTACCTATAACAATTTTGAGAGCGAGTAGAAGGAGACAGTGTATTCCAGAGAGAGAGAGGAGAGAGAGAGAGAGAGAGAGAGAGAGAGAGAGAGAGAGAGAGAGAGAGAGAGAGAGAGAGAGAGAGAGAGAGAGAGAGAGAGAGAGAGAGATGAGAGAGAGATGAGAGAGGAGAGAGAGAGAGAGAAGAGAGAGAGAGAGAGAGAGAGAGAGAAGAGAGAGAGAGAGAGAGAGAGAGAGAGAGAGAGAGAGAGAGAGAGAGAAGAGAGGAGAGGAGAGATAGATGAGAGAGAGAGAGAGAGAGAGACCAATTGAGGCAAAAGATCGGGATTGAGCCATAGCTGTTCTAGTATGAGGAACTGAAAGATCAAATCTGTTCAAGGAATGAAGTGGCCGATGCGAGGAGAGCAGTCTCAGTAGAGTGATGAGCCTCATTGATTAGCAGGAAAGGAGTCCAGAAGCTGAAGTATGTATGTTTATTCACAGGGACGTGTGTATTAATGTCTTTATTTATTTCAGTATTTCTACAAATGTATTTAAGTCTTTATGTATGTATGAATGTAAGTAGGTATGTATTTATGTACGCATGTGTGTATGTATTTATGTATGTATGTAAGTAGGTATGTATTTATGTATGTAAGTATTTATGTATATATGCAAGTAGCTATGTATTTGTGTATGTATGTACATGTATGTGGTAACATACTTGCCCTCTTATGGCTTCTCTTATGTCTTATACTCTATGGGTGTCTTGGTTACGCTTGACCAGTTCATTAGAGGGAGTGGTGCTAGCTCGCTTGCTATTATATAAGGGGGTTTTGAAAGGGATCGTCGAGCTTGGGTTTTGTCTTTCGGTCTGAGTGGATCTTTTCGGGTATGTAAGGGTCCTGCCTGCCAAGTCTCCAGTTGTACTTAGAGTTTTCAGCTACGGCTTTTTGCATTTACTCTTCAAGAGTTTTCAGCTGCGGCATTTTTGTTTCAACTCTTCGCTTGTGGAACAAGTTGTTTTTCTGGGTCGATGTTCGTTCAACCTGTATTATAGACGATTGGTTGAACATTTCTAACTGTCTATTGTTGTACATATTTAACTGTTTGTACATAAACTCATTTTATCATATCCCTAGAACGAGCCTATTACTTATACTATAAAGGACCACGACTGTAACAATGTACATATGTTTGTATGTATCTATGTATTTGTGTATGTGTGTAAATGTGTATGTATCTATGTATGTATGTGCGTACTTATTTGTGTATGTATGAAAGTGTGTGTATGTATATATGTATTGTATTGTATTCGGATATTTATAAAACGCTTCTAGCGGGAGGGCCATTCAGAAGCGCTCCCAGTGCGAGAGACCCCTAGAGAAAAAGCTACTTTTAAGAAAGGTAAAAGAGGAAGAGACGTTACCTGAGAGAATAGAAGAACGAACGAACGGAGGAAGCTCATTCCAAAGAGCAGGGCCAATGGAGGCAAAAGACCTAGATTGAGCCGGTGAAGTCCTGACATGGGAAAGAGGAGGTCTGTATGTATGTATGTATGTATGTATGTATGTATGTATGTATGTATGTATGTATGTATGTATGTATGTATGCATGTTTGTATGTATGTATGTATGTATGTATGTATGTATGTATGTATGTATGTATGTATGTATGTATGTATGTATGTATGTATGTATGTATGTATGTATGTATGTATGTATGTATGTATGTATGTATGTATGTATGAATGCATGGATGGATGGATGGATGGATGGATGGATGGATGGATGGATGGGGGGTGGGTGAATGGATGGGTGGATGGATGGATGGATGGGTGGATGGATGGATGGATGGATGGATGGATGGATGGACGTGACAAGGGCGAGCAAATCGAAAGCGCTTTTTAAGCATGTATGAAATTCAATGCATCACGAAAGCTGACAAAAGCTGGCATTGGACTTCTCTTTTCGCCCTCATATATGGAAAGCTTATCCGCAAATGGATTGTTCCAATCTCGGCAGTGGCATATGAAACCCATGACTGATAAATTAAAGACACTTCGTAGATGAGCATCTAATTCGAATAGGTATTCATGTTTCCTCGAGAAAAAAGGACGCTTGAAATTGTTCAGTAAAAACTCAATTTGAGAAACCGAGAGTTCAAGATGTACATGTAAATTAGAAATGGATTTCGGAAATGATGTTCTAGTTATATTGCCACATATGCATATCGGTTTCACGTTCAATCTCTTAGATATTGCACTAACTCCGTTTGATATTACCTGTCTCAAGGTATATTAACTTCAATTTCGATTCATGCTACCTTCGATCTCAAAGTATATTACCTTCAATCTCCGGGTATATTACCTTCAATTTCAAGACCAAATAAATTAGTTACCTTCAGTGTCTGAAAGGTTTCTTGAAGGCGCTAGAAAAGTTCCCATTACAATTATAATTACCAATATTGTTAATATTACCATTATTGATCACTGGTAGCATAACAACTTCTACTATCATTATTATTAACAATGTTGTTATATTTACCATCGGTGTTAATTTGACTTATGACTGTTATCAAAACTACAAAGGCCTTCTATAACTATTATCTTTACTAATACTCGTACCTTTTAGGTCCTACTATCACAGCCACTATCACCGTCAACCAGGGCTGTAGTCGAGGGTATACGCGGGTATACAGCGTATACTCACCTCTAGAGACCGTATACTCGCCTCACAAAATATTAATTATTATTTATATTAAAATACTGTAGCGTATACTCACAAAATACTGTAGCGCAGGGTCGTCTAACCCCCCCCCTAAGTCATTGGAGCAACGTCCCTTTTCCCCCTCTTCTTCCCCCTTCCCGTTCCTTTCCCCCCTAAAATGGTGGCCTACACACTGACAGATCTTCCCCCCCTATTTCTTGGATGGAGCATTTGCTCCAAGGTTTCTATGGTGTAGACGCCCCTGCTGTAGCGTATACTCACCTCTAATTTTACCACTACAGCCCTGCCGTCAACGGCGTCAATGTTATTAAAGCTGCTACTTTCACTTTCACGGAGTCATTGTTCTTCGCCCCTCCGATCCAATCTAAACTCTGTCGACGTTCTAAGAGCAGTTCGCATCGCTTTTCTGCAAGTAATAAGCCGCCAACAGGAAACGATGAAACCTGATCAACTGAACAATAGGTTCTACACAGGGCTGTAGTCGAGGGTATACGCGGGTATACAGCGTATACTCACCTCTAGAGACCGTATACTCACCTCGCAAAATATTTGTATTTATTTATATTAAAATACTGTAGTGTATACTTACAAAATACTGTAGCGTATACTCACCTCTAATTTGTTTCGGAAAACTAACCAGTAGCGTATACTCACCTCTAATTTTACCACTACAGCCCTGGTTCTACATAATCACCCACACAGTGCGTGCCGCTCATTAGGGCTCCTGTTTCAACATACTAGAAATTGCCTACTTAAGCTTGACGTCACAGGTGAGAAAAAATTTTGCGCTCAGGCCTGAATATTAATGTGCAATGCGTGGTTCAATCTGATTGGACCGATTTTGGTTTGATACGTATATATGTTACAGGCAATTCGTAAAACCAGGGATTTTGTAAAATCCCTGAAATTTTTAGGTACTTTGTAAAATCCCTGATTCACTCAGGCACTTTACAAAATCCCTGAAAAAACCAGGGATTTTGTAAAATCCCTGAAATCAGAAGACGAAAATTTGACAGATTGCCTGAAATGAAAATGACGAACATAATCGAAGTTTATTACGCAAACAAACCCTATTTTCAAGGGATCGACAGTTTAAGATGGTATTTTAAGTTTAGTTCTCATGTTGTACAACCAGGAATTTTGTAAAATGTCTGAAAGTTTATTATGCATGTTCTTATTATATATGTTCTCCCACCAGTAGGAATGATCGCAATACAGTTATCTGATGTCACTAACCGTTTTAGGATTTAGTACTGTCTGTTGGTCTTTGTTGTTGTATCCTTCATCGCTTCTTTCAGCTCATCAATCAAATCGAAGTACGTTTCCTTCTTCATCAGCGCTGTTTTCTTATCATAAATTTTACCTCTGTCATATTATGCTCACTATCCATTTTGTTTAGAACTGACCTAACCAAACGATAACCAGAAATGAAATAGTTCTTGGTGGGTTTTAATTTATAGCAAGGGTACTCGTCTGACCACAGTTAATCTCAGCCAATCGGAAAATATTTCGGTCAACTTCTAATTGTTGCGACGGCACATCAAAGAATTATAAGTAAATAGACAATCAAAGTTCTCTGAGTTCTGCGAAACATATAGGGACAAATTTTTCAAACGGAAAGTGCAGTTGTCGAGCCGTATTGTTTACTAATTTGTGAAGTATCAACAACTTCAATTACCCTGCAACTTCAAAGTCTACTGAGTGCTGCAAGACAAATAGCTGCAAATTTTTCAAAGGAAAAGTAAAGTTGTCGAGCCGGATTGTTTATTAATTTGTGATGTATCAACAACTTCAATTAATTTGCAACTTCAAAGTTAAAATTTTCAAAGGGAAAGTCAAGTGTCGAAACCATTCGAGCATGTCGTGTGACAACAAAAACTGATGTAGAACTTAACTTAAAATAAAATACCATCTAAAAATGGTAATCGTTTGAAAATAAGACTTCTTTGAATAATAAACTGTCAGACATTTTACAGAATCCCTGGTTGTACAACATGAGAACTAAACTTAAAATAAAATACCATCTTCAACTGTCGATCCCTTGAAAATAGGGTTTGTTTGCGTAATAAACATCGATTACACTGCTATGCATGATTTTTGATGTTCTGCCAAAAACATGTTTTTCTAAAAGATTTTAGTCTGCTGATTTCAAAAATGATATCCGTTTTTCTGTATCACGTAGGGTTTTCTCGACATCTCTGCCGCATTTGACACCATTGATCACAGCCTTCTTCTTCAACGACTATCTTCTTGGTTTAGCGTCTCTGATACTGCTCCACTCTGGTTCCAGTCCTACTTGTCTTCCCGATCCTTCTCTGATAAAGCCTCCAGCCACTGCTCACAACCCCTTCCTCTTTCCTGTGGTGTCCCTCAAGGCTCCGTCCTGGATCCACTACTTTTCATCCTTTATACCACACCCTTAAGCCATCTCATAAAATCCTCCTCTGTCGACCACCATCTCTATGCAGATGACACCCAACTCTTCATATCCTTCTTCCCAGACTCTTTTTCCACCGCCATCACACAACTACTCAACGTGGTTAACCTTATTTAAGAGTGGATGTCATCCAATCTCCTCTGCCTTAACCCTTCCAAAACTGAATTCATCATCCTAGGCCTTCCTGATCAAATCAAGAAAATCCCTGATCCTTCCATAAACCTTTCGACTAACTCATCGTCTCTCACCTTCACCGCTGACTCCCCTGTTCGCAATCTTGGTGTTATTTTTTTATCCACACCTCTCCTTCTCTAACCACATCTCCAACCTCTCGCGCTCCTGCTTCATGCACATTCGTGACCTCCGACGCATTCGACCCATGCTCGACCTTAAAACTGCCTCCACCATTGCTACCTCCATTGTTCATTCAAAGCTTGATTACTGCAATTCTCTTTTTCTCAACCTCGAATCCACTCAAATCAAGCATCTACAGCTTATCAAAAACTCACTAGCCAGAGCTGTCACTAGAACGCCCAAACATCATCATATCACTCCCATCCTCAAATCACTCCATTGGTTAAAAATCACAGAGCGAATCCACTAGAAAGTTCTATCACTATTAATATTCATCTAGAGAACTCCTCCTCTCCAGACACTATTCACTTTATGGATCTTCTATCGCAGTTTGGACTTACCCAGCATGTCGCTGCACCAACTCATGTCCTTGGTGGTTGGCTGGATGTGGTTATCACGCGTGATGACTGCCAAATTTCTGACCTATTCATTGAACCCCCGTCTATCTCTGATCATAGTCTCCTTCGCTTCACAGTGCCACTCCTCTGCGCCCAGCCTACCTTCTCCCTCCGGATCTCTCGTGGTTGGAGGCACCTTGACCAGCAGGCCTTCCGAGCTGGCCTCCTTAGCAGCCCTCTCTGTGGTGACCTCTCGACTCTAGCAGACCATTCGACTGACGACCTCTTCGCCCTCTATGACTCGACGATACAACCTCTCATCGATGCCCTCCTTCCGTTACGTCAACATCGAACTCGCGCCAGACCGCTACAGCCGTGGCTTGACCATCACTGCCGTACACTACGACGGAACGTTAGACGTCTTGAGCGTAGATATCGCCGTACATATGCCCCCTCTGACCGGCTTATTTGGATTAATAACCTTCGGGATATGTACCGTGAGTTCCGGATAAAGGAGACTGCATATTGGGAATCGTTAATTGATCGTGAAAAGGGAAATCCACGCCGGCTCTGGGCGACAATTGCTGATGTGCTCGGTCGTTCTACTGTCTCATGCTCTCCGTCTCAGACTCCTTTCACGGCGGATGATTACCTAAACTTTATCCAGACCAAGATCGATTCTACTCGCAAATCAACGGAAAATGCACCACCTCCTTCCTTCACTTCTACTACAGCTACCCTCTCGTCATGGAAACCACTTGAGCCATCTGTAATCCGTCAGCTGATACTGGATTCTTCCTCGAAGTCGTGTGAACTAGACCTGCTTCCTCCATTTCTAGTTAAGGACTTTGTAGATGAATTGACTCCATTTTTGGCTTTACTGTGTAATTCTTCTCTAGCTCAAGGTTATGTCCCGACACTGCACAAAAGGGCTGTGGTTTTCCCTTCCATCAAGCGCCAAGGCCTTGATCCTAACTCTCCTTCAAACTATCGTCCTATCTCAAACCTCTCTTTTCTTTCAAAGCTTCTGGAAAAATGTGTCTCTTGTCAACTGATCTATTACCTTGACTCTAACTCTCTTATGCCTACTCTTCAGTCTGGGTTCAGGAAATTCTACTCGACAGAATCGCTTATACTGCGCCTTCTAGCTGAAGTATTTCAAGCCTTTGATCGTGGCCAGGTCACTTTACTTGCTCTTTATGATATCAGCGCTGCCTTTGATACTGTAGACCATACCATCCTCTTAGACCGTTTATCTAAATCTTTTGGCATTGCTGACTCTGCTCTTCTTTGGCTTCGCTCATTCCTTACTGATCGCTCTGTTTCTGTTGTTTTTGGACCTACCCGCTCTCCTTGGACCCACATCCCTTATGGACTACCTCAGGGCTCTGTCCTCGCCCCCCTTCTGTTCATTTTGTATACCTCGGATCTAGCTGGGGTTCTTGGTCCAATGGGTGTTTTGTCTCACCAATACGCTGATGACACACAGGCATACCTCCATGGTCCAGCCAACTCAGCTGCTCTTATGGTTGAACGCATCCTGGAGGCTTCCTCTGCTCTTGATCTCTGGTTGTCCTCAAATCGCCTTCGTCTTAACTATGATAAAACCAAGTACATTTGGCTTGGCAATCGTGTCCAGCTCACCAGGATTGATGCTGACTCTCTGCGCCATAGGTTTCCCAATGTGTACTTCTCCTCCTCTGTCCGTGATCTTGGATTTGTCCTAGATCCTACTCTTTCTCTATCTGATCATGTCAATAGTGTCTCTCGCTCGTGTTTTTACTATTTACGCCAACTTCGTGCCATTCGCCAGTCTCTTCCGCTGCATGCGATTGTGACCTTGGTTCATGCTCTGATCTGTACTAGGATTGACTACGGAAATGCTGTCTATATTGGCCTGTCCTCTACTAACACATCTAAACTTCAGTCCATCCTTAATGCTGCTGCTCGCCTTATAGGGGGCATCATGAAGTTTGCCCATATCTCTTCCTACATCCGGGACTCCCTTCACTGGCTTCCCATTCACCAACGCATTCAATTTAAGGTCCTTTCCCTCATGCGTAACTGTCTTGTTGGCTCAGCTCCGCTGTATCTCAGGGCTTACTGCACCCCAGTTTCCAGTTTGCCTGGTCGGGCCTGTCTCCGGTCATCTGCCCGTGGCCACTTGTTAGTCCCTTGGATGCGCAGTGCTACTGCCCAGTCCCGTAGTTTTGCGGTTGTGGGCCCTTCCAGTTGGAACAGCCTCCCTCAAGGCTTTAGGCTTGTCCTCCTCTCTCTGTCTCCTGCCCAGTCTCGCAAGCGCCTGAAAACATTTCTCTTTGTCAGTGAAGACACTGACACGGGTCGGGAGCGCCTCTGATTTTGAGTGGCGCTATATAAATCCTCGATTACAATTACAATTACAATTACAATACAACTCCCTACAATATTCCCAGCCCAAGTAACTTCGTGATCTCTTCACCATTCAGACCCGATCATCGTCCTATCTCAGTCTTTCTCGACCCCCAGTCACTACTCACCTCAAGTTCTCCAACCGAGCCATTTCCATCACAGCACCACGCCTCTGGAATGATCTCCCTCCTGAATTCCGCACTTTCTCAGTGCCTCCATCATCATTGCTACCCGTCCTTCATCCTCCTCCTCTTGTTCCTCTATCTATCACCCCCGGACTTTCCACTCAGAACTGAAGTCTCACCTTTTCAAGTACTCCTACCCTGACTCATCTGATCCTCCGCCTTCCAATTCTTCTCGCCGTAAACGACACCCGCCTTGACAGCTACTCTGCCTCTCCTGATCTGGTACCCTGGAATCGGACTTGGACCACTTTTGGACTACTCTCTGGAAACCCCCTTTGATTTGATGGACTATTTCTGGATGATGAACAGAGATTGTTCGTCAGAGGAAGAACACACAAGAAAATCTAAGAAAACACGTTTCTGTCCCTAAGACGGTTTATGTCTCAGTTTCATTGTATACAAGATTTTGCCATATATTTTGTATAAAATTATTGTAAACATCTGGGCACTGTCATCTGTTTCTAAGATTTTGACATCAGGACTTATATAAACCTTTCTTATAATTTTTTTCTGCAGTGTATCAAAGAGAAAATAATTTCTCAATAATGTAAAAATTCAATAAACTTATAATTTGATTTGTACGAAATTGTGACGTGATGGCCAAATTTCATCAACATATTTGAAATCAGGATGTCAGAATTGTATAAAATCAGTAAAAATAAATCAGACATCTGATTCTTTCTTTTAAAATGCATAGCAGTGTTATGTTCGTCATTTTCATTTCAGGCAATCTGTCAAATTTTCGTCTTCTGATTTCAGGGATTTTACAAAATCCCTGTTTTTTTCAGGGATTTTGTAAAGTGCCTGAGTGAATCAGGGATTTTATAAAGTACCTAAAAATTTCAGGGATTTTACAAAATCCCTGGTTTTACGAATTGCCTGTAACATATATACATACAGACATTGTGATTCTCGTTAACGATAACGGTAACGAAAATGTTCGTTAACGAAAACAAAATGATTTCGTTAACGATAAATATAACTGTAACTAAAAATATCATTAACTATAACTATAACGAAAATACACTAACGAAAATTCATCATTATTTTCGTTACAAAAATGAAAAGTGCAATATCGACTAACATGAAAACTTGAAAATAGGCAGCAACTATAATAACCTGTGTTCGTCCGGATTTTAGATTTGTGAGTTAAATTTAACCCAGGTGTTTTGGCGCATTAAAAAAATTGTTTCTCTCTAGCGAATGCGAGCCAAGTTGATTAGCGCAAATTCGCAAAATTAGTAGTCATATTAATCTTGTAGTTAAAATGTCTCTACAAACCTTGATCGGCCGCAAACGTGGGAATTTTATTTATTTTATTTATTTATTTATTTATTTATTCCGGATATTTCTATAGCGCCTCTCGAAGTCAACTACTACTCAGAGGCGCTCCCGACTACAGCATTTGATACTGTGCCGGAATTTTCACGCCGAAGCGCCACGAGCAATTGCGAGTGAAGGACTTGCCCAAGGTCCGTACGCAGCGGCTAGAGTGGGATTCGAACCTGCAACCCTCCGGTCACAAGGCGCCGAACTTACCACTGAACCACCACGCCCCACAATGCTGTCTGGAGTCATTTCAAGTACGAATCAGTCAAAATTTAAAGTTCGTGTCCACGTTTGTTTCTTCGCCAAGAGCATCTTACTCTCTCTTCTCCTCTTCCGTAGGCGCCTGAAGGCCTTCCTTTTTGCCGTTGCTGGCACTGATGCGGGTTGAGAGTGGCGCTGATCTGAGTGGCGCTATATAAGTGTCACCACCCACTTAAGCTACATTTATACAAGAAGTCTGCGCTGCAGAGAGTGATAGAAATCCGTGTTTAGAAGGGAGACGATTGGCCTAATTATTGGATTTCCAGTTTTATGTATTTTAGGAAGACCAAAGATGACTCCAGGATCATTATTGATATCATTTACCAAATTGTAATGTTTCTTAGTTAAGATCGGTTTAAATTCATTTGTAAGTGAATCATGTCAAATATATTTTGGACTTATATTATCCTCCCTGATACTATTCTCAGTGACTTCCAAATACGTGGAGTTATTATTTAAGTGGGTAAGGATTTTAGCTTCATAGTCAGTAACATCCACTGGTGAGCCCGTTGTAACCATGTACTAACTAAACCTAACTAAAATAAAAACCCAATAACTATAACTATAACTACAAATAATACTAACTATAACTGTAACTATCACTAAAATGAAAAACCATTAACTATAACTGTAACTGTAACAAAATTAAAATCTGTACGGAGCATTATACTGCATGCATATATACATACATACAATATATATACATCAATACATGCAAACATGTTTGGGAGGAGATAGAGTAATGGTAACACTCATGGCCAGGAGAGCATAAGATCGCGGTTCGATACCTCTAGAGCGGATGCCTTGCTTGGCTGCCAAACCGTGTGTTTAATTAAGATCTTGATTTTACTGTCATGTTTCAGTGTTATCTTACTGCGTACTTGTCAGTTTGAATTATAAAGAAAAGTAGTATTATATTATTATTATTACGTGTCATACATATTTGCATACACGTGTACGTACATATATACATATTTAAATATATACATTCGTAGATACATAATTCGTGAACATATCGCGTGTTCTTTCCACTTCAAAAACCAGACTTTTTATGAAGCTATTTACTTGCAAAACAAAGCTAATCATTTCCTCGAGGGTTAAGCCCAACCTTTCGGTCCACTGGAATATGTAATGCATGCTACATTTACTGTGTGTGCATGCAATTTCGTATATGTAGCAAACTTTGAATGCATCTATGTATGTGAGTATGTATGTGAGTATGTATGTGTGTATGTCTGTATGCATGCATGTATGTATGTATGTATGCATTTATATATATATATATATATATATAAATATGGCGGACGAATAGACTGGTCGCACAACACCGTCGCTCTGATGGATATTCGTATTTCTGGGGCTACAGTTTACCAATTTTCTCGCTAATTAATCTGAACTTTCGAGTAACCTTCTAGGCTTACAGTCAAAGGAATATTTAATGAAAAAATCCTTGGATTTAGCGAAATTTGCGGAAAAAAGATTATGTTTTGAAATACGTTTATGAAAGGGATGGGCACTTTCAATTGAGCGTGAACGAGACTCTCATCGATCGATTCAACTTCGTTAGGCTATACCTGTGGAGCGTACAATGAGCGTATAGGTACGAAACCTTTTCACTGCGCATGCGAGAGCAGCACAAAAAATTGTGATTACGTAACTTACCTGAGTTACAAAGCTAGCCTGGATCTTGCAAGTCTCCTCCACTGTAGATCCGAGACTTATCCTGCTTCCTAATCCTCACATCGTCCGACATGGCGAAAAAAAATGCTAAAGTCGATGCTAAAGTCGATGAACTCGTCGAGCTGCTGAAAGACGATAAAATAACCCAGCTTTTGGTTGAAAAATTGGACTCTCCGACCTTCGAGGATATGCTTGAGAGAAAATTGGATAAAATTATTGATCAGATCCTTCTCAAAATAAATCCAATAATTGAGAAATCGGTCAATGACCTGATGTCTGCGCAACTGCAGAAACTGAACCAAAAGCAGACCCAACTGGAACAAGAAAACGATCAGTTACGAGCCCGGTTGGACCAGATCGACACTGAGGCTCGATTGTCCAGCCTCGTCATTCATGGCCTCGTCGAGTCAGATGCCGCTTTCGAATCTAAGCAAGCTACCGAACGAGAAGCGACTCAAGCAACACTCAACTTGTGTAATTCGACGCTCGGGCTATCTATCGTGGAGTCAGATATTGCTTCAGCATATAGACTCCCTAAGAAAGGAAAAGAAAAACAACGTCCTTTGATCGTGAAATTTGAGAGTGGTAGAATAAGAAACTTGATCTACAAAGCTCGCTTCCAACTTAAGAAAACCTCAGTTTTCATCAATGAATATCTAACCCACAGGAACGCTCAGCTCTACGCCAAAACCAGAGGCCTCGTTAGAGAGGGTAGAGCTACCTCCACCTGGACCGCGAACGGCTTGATTTATCTTAAGCTAACGTCTGAGTTGGGAGCTAAACCAATCAAGATCTTGAGCCTGAAGGAACTCCAGGAACTCTTACCTACCACCGATCAACTCTCCGATAACCCAGCCACCATCGGCTTCGTATGAAGATGAGCTATCCTTCGCTCAATCATCCCCCCACGGACTACCACTGTAAGCATTATATGAAGACGAATAATCCTTCATTCAATCTATCTTCCACGGACTTCCACTGCGGACGTAACAAAATCATTACGTGCTAGTTCTACCCTAAGGGTCAATGTGAGTGTATTCTTTACATTGTGAACAAACTTTTTCCTCACTGATACATTATCCTTACGGAGTTTGTGAATTACATCACTAAATTACATTACTCAATTTCTCGTAATCGCTCACAACTCCGAATGTTACCGAGAAAATTTTCTCTTTTCTGTTATTATTTGAACTTAGAATTGACTGGGATTTAAATGCGATGATGGATTACCGATTGCCTTCTGTTATGATGTAATTCTGATTTTTACGTTGGATCATCAATTGGAAAACATGAACGCTTATTTCACTAGTTTACGGCTGTGTAGGCCTATATATTTCAACGAATTCAGATTGTTGTTAGGTTTTGTTATTTAAGGGCGACTTGACAGTTGGTTTAGTTTCGTTTGCAGAGGCACCGTGTGTGTCTATTTGCTCACTAGAGCTAGATTTGATTTTGTCACTTCTTATATTACCTCTCCTTTATTAGTAAGCTTGAACTTGCCCTAACTATCTTCTTTTTTGAGTCTAGTAATGCTCTATCATACTTCTTACTATTTCTACCTAATTCCTAATGGAAGTCCGATATTAGGATCATACCTCCTACTTCTTTATCTCACCTTCCTTGTCTTCCTTAACTCCTATTTCTAGTCTTTCCTTTTCTCTCCATCACTGGTGTTTATTTTGCATTGTTTAGAAGCATGTTCGTTACTGCATTTTATTAGTTACTAGGGTAAAACTATTTCCGACCTTTTAATTCTCCACGGCTTAATTGTTCTACTACCCTAGAACCTTTGAGAAGGGGGATTGAACAGTATTAACAACCGTCCCACCTGTAGATTAATTAGGAACGACGGTACATATTGAGCCTCCACTCTGTCGTCTTATACTCATGGGCCAGACGCGCGCTGCACTAGGTGCTCTTTATTGATCCAAGCTTCGGAGGAATCAGACTCGTGCCATTTATGTAATGAAATATATCATGTACATTGCGGACTTATTCAAAATGTTAGCATTACCCACCCAACTCACGAACCCTGTCTAGCCTGCCATAATGGTTTATCTTCTACAGCTGAGGAAAATGTAGATTTGGAGAGTGAAGTATCTGACCTTAATTCAGTGCGCTTTGGGCCTGAGGATAATTCCCATGTAATTGATCTAGAGGTATTTTCAGAAGTCCAGGAGCCAGATTCTAGTTTTGATAGCTTAAATTTGGACCCAGACCAGAACTACTTTAGGTGCAATAACTGGTCTAGTGAATATATATCCCCCTCAGCCCTTGAGAAACGGATTCAAAACGAAGAATTCCCTGGAGGCGGGGACTTCTCCGTCTTACACATAAATTGTAGAAGCGTATCTCATAAGATATCCGAAATTAGAGACCTAGCAGAAAAACTACAAATCTCTGTCCTGGCACTCTCTGAGACTTGGCTTGAGGATAATTCTGAGGACTCGGTCCATCTCCCTGGTTATCAATTCGTTGGTAAGGCTAGAGAGGATGGTGGGGGAGGTGGAGTGGGTATTCTTATCAAAGAGGACTTCAAATTTCAGTTATATAACCCACTTGAAGGAAAGCCTGAGCTAAAAACCTTTGAGAGTCTTTTTATCAGAGTTAACCTTAAGAAAACCGTACTAATAATTGGCGTAATTTATCGTCCTCCTGGTCAGGGATTAAATGACTTCAATGAAGAATTCGAAGAATTGACATCGAGGCTAAAAAATTATTCTACAGAAATTATACTTCTCGGCGATTTTAATATCGATTTACTAAAAGTTGAAGAACATAAAGAAACCAACACCTTCTATAACGCCTTGATCTCTCACCAATACCTCCCGTTTATCACAAAACCCACTAGAATCACTCCTACTTCCCGAACTCTTATCGACAATATTTACAGTACCGCCTGGGCTAGGCGCCTACATGCCTATATTGTTATCTCGGACCTTTCAGACCATTTACCGATTTATGCGCAATTTTCATTTGAGATTAGCCCTAAGAATGATCCTCCCGATAATGAGAGTAGGCCTATTACTCAAAAGGGTTTGGAACAATTTAAAAAGAATCTTACTGGTCTGAATTGGGACCAAGTTTTAAGTCTCAGTGCTCAAGGACTAACTAATGAAGCATATGATCTTTTTTTCTCAAGCTATATCCAGGCGTATAACTCTGCATTTCCTCTAAAATTGGATCCTAAAAGACCAAAACCTAAATATTCCCAACCCTGGATGTCAGCTGGGTTACTAAAATCATGTCGGAAAAAAAATCAACTATATGTTAAATACCTAAAAAATCCTAATTCATGCAATAAACAAAAATTCACTCTTTATAGAAATAAATTTAAGTCTACTAGGATCAGCGCAGAAAGACAGTATTATGCAGCCGATTTCCTTAAACATCATGGCGATTTAAAAATGACATGGAAACTAATTCGATCTGCCATGCATCTAGAAAATAAACATCCACTAGTCGAAGCTCTGATAATTAACGGGGAAAAAATCCTCGACCCAGATCAAATTGCAAATGGATTTAACATGTATTTTATCAACATAGCCAATGACCTAGCCAGTAAGATTCAAAATCCCCCTTGCTCTTTTGTAGATTACTTGCCCCCATCTAATTTAAATTCAATGGGATTATCCCTTACCTCCCCAGAAGAACTCATGGAAATTGGGGTAAACCTAAAAAAAACGCACACTAAGGGAGTTGACGGCATCGACCCCTATATTGCCACTCCTAACCTATCCTTTGTACTCAGTCCCTTATCCGCTATTATTAACTCCTCCTTAAAATTTGGAATTGTTCCTGACCAGCTCAAAATTGCAAAAGTAGTACCAATTTTTAAAAAAGGAGATAAAGAATGTCTAGCAAATTATCGACCGATCTCGGTCCTCCCTTATTTTGCCAAGTTTTTGGAAAAAATTATGTATGAAAGGCTTAGTTCGTATATTATTAAAGCAAATTTGTTACATTCTTCCCAACACGGATTTCGGCCGGGTCATTCCACTTTCATGGCTTTGTTGGATATGGAAGACAAAATTTCGAAAGCAATTGACAATAATGAATATTCTGTCGGGATTTTTATCGACCTGGCCAAGGCTTTCGATACGGTCGACCACTCTATCCTCCTTAAAAAAATGTCTAATTATGGCGTTAGAGGTATGCAATTAAAATGGTTTGAAAGCTACTTCATAAATCGTAATCAGAAAGTTCTTTGTAACGGGGTCCTATCCGCAATAGGTTCCATTACATATGGCGTTCCACAAGGCTCGAACCTCGGGCCACTGTTATTTCTACTATACATTAACGACTTGGCTAAAGTGTCCTCGACTCTTTACTTCATCCTATTTGCGGATGACACCAATATATTTTACTCTAATCATTCTTGGACTGATCTTATGGAAATTGTCAACCTTGAGCTGTCTCAAGTTAGTAATTGGTTTGCTGCCAACAGGCTCACATTAAATATTGAAAAAACAAATTTCATAATATTTAAATCTCATAGAAAAATAAAACCGATAAAAATAGATTTAGCGTTTGAAGGGAGGCCCATCTCTCAGGTGGACTCCGTTAAGTTTTTGGGGGTTTTTCTTGACCAACATCTAACATGGAAGACTCACATTAACTACATCTCAACGAAAATAGCTAAAAATATAGGAATAATATCTAGAATTTCATACCTCCTCCCTAAAACAGTTAGATTAAACCTGTATTATTCATTAATTTACCCATACCTAAATTACTGTAATTTAATCTGGACCTCCAATTATGAATCCCGCCTCCAAAAACTAGTGATTTTACAAAAGAAA
This sequence comes from Allolobophora icterica, assembly GCA_963556255.1. NCBI lineage: Eukaryota > Metazoa > Annelida > Clitellata > Crassiclitellata > Lumbricidae > Allolobophora > Allolobophora icterica. The sequence goes on from OY744609.1 coordinate 1,181,334, forward strand.
GCAGTCAGACTAATTCATGGAGCCCGAAGACGCGAACATACCTCCCCTATATTCAAGACCTGGAACCTGCTAGATTTAAAGCAGATAGGTTTCGCACAAATAGGAGACTTCCTTTACCGTTATGAGCACAATCTACTACCTGCCTCATTCATGGGATACTTCACTCTCACCTCCCAAATCCATGACCATTTTACTAGGAAAGCCACTTCGTATCGACCAGAAAAAGCGCGCACTAACACGCGAGAATTTTGCATTAAAACAGCTGGACCACTACTTTGGGATACCATTCCAATAGAAATCCGCTCCTCTTCTACTCGATATCAGTTTAAAAAACGTTTACGGTCATTTATTATGCAATCCTAGAATTCGCCTTGACTAGACTCCTCCTCATATAAGTTCTGTTATAATTTGGGAGCGCAGGCTCCGCGCACTGGCCCTTGAGTTCCTTAGTTAAGGTTTAGATAAGATTAGTTAAGCTTTGTTTCATTTCTTTCTACTGCACTGAGCATCCCTATCCCGTTTAACGCCCAGACTATTCTTGTCTTTTTCTACTCGCGTCGGGAAGGATTACTTATATATGCCATACACTGAATGATGTTACTTGATCTGTCGGGTGTCCCCGCATAGCGGGATAATTATCCCTTTGGGGCCACCCATTGCTTCCATCACCGACTGTTCTCTCTCACCTTATTTAATGAAACAGTATTAAATGTACCTGAATTGTTATTCTTATGTAATTGTTATTTACTGATTGGTTGCAATAAAAAAAAAAAAGATATTGATTGATTGATATATATATATATATATATATATATATATATTCATGTATGCATCTGCCTCTTTTGTAGCACCAGTTCAACCTTCTGGCTAGCTGGCCGTTGATCCGGTCATCTCGGAATGACCACGGGTCAGTTGACAGTTTCAAAACAACAGCTAATGACACAAAGAAATGAGAGCCTCAGGTTTTCGTGAATAATTAAGTTCGCGTTTCAGATTTTAATAACTACGTTTTTTATCCAATGTTTCCGGAAGAGAGCTCTTCTGACGACGGCAGAGTCTTTGGAGCTTTTGAATAATATTGGCCCCAGAAGAAAATAATAACCTGGTCTATCAAATTTCGACCGGCTTAGTTAGCTAGGTATTTCTATTTCAATGTCGCTGGGTCGGTACGAAGATGATTAACGTCGCCCTCCTCCTTTATCCGGACTTCGGACTGGCACTACCAGAATATGAGGAGGATCCGGAGTTTAACGACGTCTTATGGCAACAAAGGCCGTTGACGCCCACATAAAATATTTTGAACAGGGCTCACAGTTCCTGTGACAACATGAAGAAAACAATAGGAATAACGGAGCACCGATAACGCCGTACGGTACCGGAGTTTATGTAGTATTTTGCCACTTTTTTAAGGTGTCTAAAGAGAACACCTTAACCCATCGGTGATCTCTCCTATATTTATATAGCATTTGGTTACTCCATTTTAAAGGTGTCGTGGTTTCCAGCTAGGCTTCTACATGACTAAACTTTGAAATATGGTTTCACTTTAAGGGTCAATCGACTGCTGCTCTATAGGAGTCATAACATTGGATCAGATTAAAGGAAGGCAGATTTTAATTAAGATTAGATTAAGATTAGATTAAGATTAGAAAAAGATTAAATTAGTAGTTGATTAGAGTAGCAGAAGAATGGGCTCTTTTCAAATATACCACGAGTTTATAGGAAACGCAATAGCACACCTTTTAAACGGAGTTAAACTACGCTATATAAAAATGGGATACGATAGCCTACTGATGAATAAGCAAGTATGCCAAAATTATGTCAGTCAAGTTAACGGCCTTTGTTGTCACGGGACTCCGCCTCTGTCTGTCTGTCTGTCTGTCTCGCGCACTCTCTAGCACACTCGCTGTCTCTGTCTCTCTCTCGCTTTCTCTCGCACGCACTGTCTATATCTGTCTTTCTATCGCGCTCTCTCTCTCTGAATCTGTCTCTGTCTCTGTCTCTGTCTCTGTCTCTGTCTCTGTCTCTGTCTCTGTCTCTGTCTCTGTCTCTCTGTCTCTCTCTGTCTCTCTCTGTCTCTCTCTGTCTCTCTGTCTCTCTGTCTCTCTGTCTCTCTGTCTCTGTCTCTGTCTCTCTCTCTCTCTCTCTCTCTCTCTCTCTCTCTCTCTCTCTCTCTCTCTCTCTCTCTCTCTCTCTCTCTCTCTCTCTCTCTCTCTCTCTGTCTCTCTGTCTCTCTGTCTGTCTGTCTGTCTGTCTGTCTGTCTGTCTGTCTGTCTGTCTGTCTGTCTGTCTGTCTGTCTGTCTGTCTGTCTGTCTCTCTCTCTCTCTCTCTCTCTCTCTCTCTCTCTCTCTCTCTTGCTCTCTCGCTCTCTCGCTCTCTCTCTCATTTTATTTGAGAAGGTGTTGTGTGTGTGTGTATATATACATAAATAGTGGAACACTGCGATCGTTCATTGTGTAAGTCCTTGACCCTGAGTAAGTAAGTCCTTCACTCACAATTGCTCAGCGCCATCGATTGATGTTTGGTCATTAGATGGTGGCGCTTAATAAATGAACAATAGCAATGATTGAGTCAATTAGTTTCAAATTAGTCCTATCAGATTTATATAGCGTCTGTTCTATGGAGACTCATATTTAAGTTATTCCTTATTCCTTATATGCAAATTTGTCCGTCGTATAACGCTTTCTGTTCTATTGTGAAACCGTTTGTGACGTCACTATACTGCCGTCTTGACGACGGTCGTCTTGACGACGGCGATCAGAGCATTTTAGCCAACGATACATATAGGCCTATAATGATACACTGTCGTCACGTCATAATTTATGATGGGTTAATACACTAGTTTAAGTTATAGGTTGCTAAATCTGGATAAAGGAGGCGCAGGGCGACTCTAAGCGTCTTCGTTATTCGAAATAGGAAAGCTACTGTTGCTTTTCTGCCTCCTCCTCCTCCTCGTCCTCCTCCTCGTCCTCCTCGTCCTTCTCCTCCTCTTACTCTTCCTCCTCCTCTTCTTCCACCTCCTGCTCTTCTTCTTCCTCCTCCACCTCCTTTTCTTCTCCTTCTCCTTCCTGTTCCTCTTCTTCTTCTCCTTCTTTTTTCTCTCCTCCTCCTCCTCTTCTTCTTCCTCTTCTTCTTTCTCCTCCTCCTCCTCCTCCTTCTCCTCCTGTTCTTATCCTTCCTGCTCCACTTCTCCTTCCTCCTACTCCTCTTATTTCTCCCCTCCTTCTCCTCTTCCTTTTCTTCTTCCTCTTTTTCTTCTTCTTCTTCTTCCTCCTCTTCTCCTTCCTCCTCTTCTTCTCACTCTCCTCCTCCTCCTCCTCCTCCTCCTCCTCCTCTACTTCTTCATCATCCTCTTTCTCTTTCTTTTCTTCAATTCCAGTCCTCTAGAAAATCGTAAACAACCAGAGGTGAAAGAACCCTTCCATCTAACGTTACCTGAATGCTGTTAACTGCACCTTAACCCCGCACCACAATCGCATCAGTCGGGCTAAGAAGGTGCTAAACCCAACGCCAAGAGAGGATTGGCCTGTGTGTCTGCTCCAAAAACAACAACACCTAACACCTGTTGATTGCCTTTCCAGGTAGGGAGCCAAACGACTGCTTATAAATACCCGTGGAGAGCAAATCATCTTGAAAGCGATCCAAATTAATTATTTCTCTAATCGTTCGCTCAACTCTGGCTTTCATTATCCATTCTTTGACCTGTATCGTTGGCTGGATGTTGCCTTGTCTGCTCCTGTCTCTTTCTTTGTATTTGTGCGTCATTCTGCGTGTAGGGTCGACCATGGCCTATATAAACAGACGATGAGAACACCTTCCTTTGGCTTCCTTTACATAATCGTTTTAGCATAACTTTCCTTCCTCACCTTAATTGACCATACCTTGCTTTAATTCCCTTCCCTTACCTGTTATCATCTTACTTTACGTTACCATTCTTTATCTTACCCAGTGGCGGCGCCAGCTATACAATTTCAGCAGGTCGCGTCAGGGTCATAGGAGCTATTCAGCAGGCCGAAGAAATAAATTAATGTTTGGGTTTGACGTATTTTAGAGTTTATAACATAGACTTCTATTGACATATTATGCAGATAAAACATAAAAAAGTCGTTTAGATCTAATGGTTGGGACAGCTGTTGATGTTTTAAATGTAAAAAAAAAACAAAAATTCCAAAGATTTTGCTCAGCAGTAGGTAGTAATCAAGAGTAAAATAGGCAGGTCATAAGGCAGGTAAAGAGTAAAATAGGCAGGTCATAAGGCAGGTAAAGAGTAAAATAGGCAGGTCATAAGGCAGGTAAAGAGTAAAATAGGCAGGTCATAAGGCAGGTAAAGAGTAAAATAGGCAGGTCATAAGGCAGGTAAAGAGTAAAATAGGCAGGTCAAATGACTTGCCGCGACCCATGGTAGAGCAACCACTGATCTTACTCAACTTTACCTTATCTAACGTTATCTCACTTTACATTTTTCTTACCTTACCTTACCTTCACCTTGTCACCTTGTGCTGTCAACTCCTGGAGCTCTAGCGATCGTCATGATAAACATTCTCCATTGCTTCCTATTCGAAGTCGGGTCGCATTAGACCGAAGGGTCATTGACTCACCGTCTTGCTCTTCCTTACCTTACCTTACCTTATCTCATCTCACCTTTGTTACCTTACCTAACATTACCTTACACTTCCTTACCTTACCTTACCTAACATTACCTTACCTTACCTTACCTTACCTTACCTTACCTTACCTTACCTTACCTTACCTAACATTACCTTACCTTACCTTATCTTATCTCACATTACCTTTTGTTACCTTACCTTGCCTTTTGTGACCATTATTGTTTTCTGCCAACGGCGTCGTCCTGGTGCGTCCAGGGAGATCAAACCTCGATTCTCAAGCAAAGATGATGAACCACTTACAAATCGGCTTTCTACTCAAGCAGACCATATCTCGGCAACTAGATAGGGAACAAACAAACACCCGACGTCTGCTCTATTTAGGCCATTGTTCATTCCAATTTTGACCAGATAGAGGCTCCCTTTGGTTCGCCATCAGTTGATGCCTTCCATTTCAGACACATAGAAGCTCCTAATTAATAATTAGTCATTTCGTTAAGGGCCCGATCAGTTACTAATAATTAATAATTAAAATCGGGGCTAGCTCTATGATGACCAAACAATCGTCGAGTCGGTTAAGTTTTTATATTAATTTTTGCAGCTCGCAATTTCTGGAGTTTGGAGGATTTGAGAGAATCCTTAATGGTTGAATATCAAAGAGTTCAATAACAACTTATTGTAAATGTAAGTGTGATCGAAATTTATCTTATGACATAATAATAATAGTAATAGTAATAGTAATAATAATAATAATAATAATAATAATAATAATAATAATAATAATAATAATAATAATAATAATAATTATTATTATTATTATTATTATTATTATTATTATTTATTATTATTATTATTCATACAGCCAACAAACTCACATGCAGACGAATTGTTTATTGTTTGCAGTGCCGTCATTCGGGCCTGGCTGTGCGGTCTCCTTATTGATCCAATCCGAGTTGCCTAGAACAGATACGGATTTTCGAATTTGAAGAGCGACTGATGAACGCTGGAGCAGATGGCTGGTGTCACGATGGTCATCTGACGCTGCTTTTATCTTGGCTCCAAGTTCCTAAACAAAATCTGTGTGCCAGCTTCTTGCGGTTTCGACTGAAACATGGATTAAATGGAGCGATTGTGAGATGGCAGCATATTTGCATTCCTTATTATGGGCTGCTTTTTCCGCTGCGGCACCTGCGTTTTGCGATGTTAAATGCTCATAATTATGATGCTGCGAATAAATCTGGCACCGTGACAGCCCACGCCAAACAACGACCTCTGGACCAAGGTATTATGGTGACTCCATCTGGCCTTTCGCCGTCAGATCTGGAGAGGCCATTAGGCTCTTTGATAGCCGGTATTTTGGCTCTGATGAAAGCCCGCCACATCACCTACTTGATCATGCCATGTCGTCGTTGCCTTTCCACTCTTTTAATGCAAGAGAATCCGTGATGACATTGGGTTCTGCTACTGCTACTGCTACTGCTACTGGTACTGGTACTGCTACTGCTGCTGCTGCTACTACTACTGCTACTGCTACTGCTACTGCTACTGTTACGACGACTACTACAACTACATCAACTACTACAAGTACTACTGCTACTACTACTGCCACTACTACTGCTACTACTACTACTACTACTACTACTACTACTACTACTACTACTACTACTACTACTACTACTACTACTACTACTACTACTACTACTACTACTACTACTACTACTACTACTACTACTACTACTACTACCACCACCACCACCACCACCACCACCACCACCACCACTACTACTTTCATTATTATTATTATTATTATTAGGGCCTATTATTATTTGATCTTGCCTTCCTTTAATTTACTTACCTTCCCATCTCTGACCTTCTCTTATCATAACTCCCATTCCCTCCCCTTCCCTACTTTGCTTCACCTTATATTAGCTCCTCTTACTTTCCCTGCCCTACTTAACCTTACCTTACCTTTCCTTACTTTGCTTATTTTAAATGTTCACAATGAACATACACGCATGCTTTAACATAAAGATAGTTTACCTGACCTAGATAATTTGACCTAGTTCTATATTTGCTTAACCCTAATGCACAAAATTAACGGACGGACGCAGGAGGCGCCAATGCGCGCCATGGTTACTCGAATGTTCACCAAAAACAACTATTGTCTTTGAACACCTTTTTTCACGGAAATGATAATAATATATAAACGTCTTGACGCTGAATTCCGTCATCTGGTCGATTATCAGAGATGTTCGTGTAATATTGTGTGCATTTTGGTGCTACAATGTCTCGCTACAGCGCTGTTCACATGTCCGCAATGATACATAACAAATACTTTAACATAAATATAGTTAACCTGACCTAAATAATTTGACCTAGTTCTATATTTACCCAACCATCATGCATTACTTTGCTAAACCCTAATCATTCCCTAATGCGTAAAAATAATTGATGGATGCAGGAGGCGCCACTGTAACCAGAATTCTCACCAAATTCAACTATTGATTTTGAACACCTCTTTTGACTGATTATACAAAGGTATATCAACTTCGTAACGCTAAACCACCACATCTTGTCCGAAAGTAGTAAAAAACAATAACAACTCCGAAACTTTATTTTAAGACTTTGTAGGGCCTTCAAATTAATTGATTTCGATTAGATTAGATTAAGTAAATTAAGTTGAATTAAATAAGTCATGCGATATATATATATATTTCAATAAAATCAGTCATTATATTTATTAAAAGTTATTAATTTAAAATTATTTCATTAATAATATTACATATAAAATAGTTTTTACATATAGTTTCAAGTTATCTAACCAGCATGATTTATTTAATCTAAATTAATTTACTTAATCTAATCTAATGACTTCCATAGCGCCTCTATCACAGACTTCTCTCGATCGTTGCCTAAACCCTATTTTGCAACATTAATCAGCTTTAATTAAGACACACTAATTAAATTTAATATAACCACACTAATTAATTTTAATTCATCCATCCCTTCCGCAATCGACGTCATCGTTTTCTACCCTTTTGTTTTTTTTACCTGAGTCGAAAGGTCATCAAAATTTCCTAATTACGTATTTGACATTTCAGCGTCTGTGATGAGGTTAAAAATGGCGCTACAAAAACATGAACTCATACAAGCGAAGAGAGGCGGAAATTAGTAAACGGATCTCCATCTGGAAGTAGAGACTGGAAACTGGACGCGGATGTCTCTCTGTTTCTATGCTGGTACACTGGCTGTCTCTCTCTTTGTCTCTCTCTCTCTGTCTGTCTCTCTCACATTCTCTCGTTCTCTCTCTCTCTCTCTGTCTCTCTGTCTCTGTGTGTCTCTGTGTGTCTCTGTCTGTCTGTCTGTCTCTCTCCCTTTCACTCATTTTCCCTCTTTCACTCTGTCGCTCTCCCTCTGTCACTATCTCTTCCTCTTTAGTTTTGCATATGCCTTACATATGCCGAGGACGAGAAACAGTGGCGCCACAACAGACAAAGGACAGACGCAGTTCTTCCTAATCTATTAGTTGCAGATATTTTACTTGCGTTTTATCGATTTCTTGCGACCGAACTTTACGAGAATGTTAGTTAAAAGACTATAAGATCACAGCAACTGCAAAATTTACGAATGTCTAATATATATCTCAGAATGAACCGTTTTAAAGGTGTGTGAAGTAAAAGCTATTAATTCTTTTAGACCATAGAGATCGCATGAAGTTAGTTGCTATTTATCGACGCTGTGTCAAAACAAAGATAAATAGCGTCGTCCTCCTCCTTTATTCAGACTGGACTGGCACTACCAGAATGTAGATTGTGGCGGAGTTGATAGATTGATGGGAATAGATTTTTTCGTAATGTCTCTAATGCGGTTCCTTTTACATATAAGTATCAATCTACCATATTAAAGGTGTGTAAAATAAAGTTATTATTTCGTTTAGAACCATGCACTTTTCAACGGGATCGTTCGTCCGAACCATACAAAACATAACGCATCTTAACTCAATGAATCTTTAAAACTTCAGTTAAACGACATCTAAAGGCCAAACCGGTCGTTGATGGCGTGTCGCGCAATAACAATTATTGCACAAAAAAGATGTGCATTAAAAATGCAAGTAGGTAGTATAGCTGAGGTATCTGCACTTTAATGATCATGTAACCAAAATTAAAGTGCTTAAAAGGTGTTTAGTTTGAAGGAATTATTAATTTAAGATCCATGGTGTTTTGAACGACATCTTGCGACCGACCTTAGCAGAACACCGAACAGAAGCTTAGACAACCCAAAATGCAGTTACATTTCGGTTACCAACAGTTTAACGATCTCTCTTGTCATCAGATGAAAAGAAATTATGGGAACAATTCTCACCGTAGCATATCTGCAAAATAATCTGATCAGAAAAAGCAACTGGTTAATTGCAGTTTAACAACGCTGTTCCATGACAAAACTAATTAGCGTCACCCTCCTTCTTCATCGAGGCTTACGACTGGCACCACCAGAATATACGGGCAGTGACGGGGTTACTCCGTCATCGTTGCCTACCTGTTCGGCCTCTAGAGTCATCAAAATTTCCTAATTACATACTTGACATTGTCTACAGCGTCGACGATCGCGTTAGACAATGGCGCAATAAAACATGCACTTGTAGAAGCGAAGAGTTGCGGAAGTTAGAAGAGGATCTTCTTTTCGCTGTCTTCCTCTTTTCGCGGACGTTGGCTTTCAGTTGAGACTTGACGCCTGAAACGATTTTTATCTGGAAGTAGACACAGGAAACTCATTTTGCTTGTACGCTAGTACACTGGTTGTCTCTCTCTTTGTCGATGTCCCTCTCACTTTCTCAGCCTCTCTCGCCGTTTCTGCTCTCTCTGTCTCTGTCTCTGTCTCTGTCTCTCTCTCACTCCGTCTCTCTGTCTCTGTGATTCGGAGCGTCATTTTGAATTATTTCTGTATATGTATACTTGCATGCCTGTGTCTTTATATGTGTTCCTGTTACTCGTCGATGTGTCATCTGGCTCCTTGTCTTTATACCTGTCTCCGCCTCCATCTCTGTGCATTTTTGCATGGTCGCATACCCAAATGTGACCATGTAACAAGCTACGTGCTTGATGTTCTTCACTGGCTCCCTCTTGAGCAGCGTAATACGTATAGGTTGGCTGCCCTAGTCTGGCGCTGCTTGCTTGGCCTTGCTCCACTCTATCTCCGCGAGCTCTGCCACCCTGTACTCTGCACGCGGGGCTCTCGCTCCCTTCGCTCGTCTGAGCAGGGCCTGCTCTCTGTTCCTTTTGCACGTGCCTCTACCAGGCAGCATCGTGCTTTCTCGGTGGTGGGCCCTCTAACCTCGAATAGCCTTCCCCTATCGCTCCGCTTACTTCCTAGATCCTTTTCTTCCATGTTCTTTTCTCACCTTAAGACCGCTCTATTCAGCCGTGCTGGAGTCGGAAGCACTCCTGAGTAGTTCTTTTTGAAGAGGCGCTATATAAATGTCCGTTATGAATGAATGAATGAATTTGTCTCTGTATTGTCCCATTATTTCTCGCTCAATATTTGTTCGTGTATTTCTGTTTCTGCCTGAATCTGTCTCTAACATCTCACAGGTCTCTGTATCTGTTTCCGTCCGCGTCAGTGTTATTCTCTGACTGACTGCATGTAGCATTTCATCATTCTAATAAGTAAATTAAATCGTTTCGTATCGTATCGTATCTAGTAATTCATGAAGCGCCTCTCGCAGTATAAACTATTCAGAGGCGCCCTCATGAGCCCCGTGGAAACAGAAACGTCTTGAGCGACCGAATAGATGCCGGGGAGATCCCCGTCATGAGCTTAGTTCTTAGTGGAGGGGGAAGACCATTCCAGGCAGAGGAACCTGTCACAGCAAAAAGCTCGACGTTGGGTCAGAGTGGTCTTAGTACGAGGGACAAAGAGATCAAGACGGCCAGTAGAGCGCAAAGGACGAGCAGAAGTTGCAGAGAGAGGTTGCCGCACAGTGAGTAATCTAGACGTCTTTGGGGGGGGGAAAGTTCCCCCCAGGATTGATGTTTCCCCCCAGAGGCGAGCAATATTACAATGTACAGACGGTCAGGGGAGGAAAAATCCCCCCCCCAGGATCGATGAGGATACATGGTTTTCCCCCCCAGAGAGATGGATTCCTAAAAAAAAGGTCATCAACTTTTTTGACAGAGGAAAAAAGTGAAAAATTGGGTGAAGGACTAAAAAAAAAAAAAAAAAAAGGTCATCAACTTTTTTCGAAGATGAAAATTGGAAAAATTTGGGAAAAGTCTGAAACTTTTTAAAGATGGAAGACAAAATTTTGTGTCAATTGTTTGCTCCCCCCAGAAACCTGGTTTCCCCTCCCAGACGAGGGGGACTAGATTAAACACTGGTTGCCGCATAAGGTCAGAGAGGTATTTAGGAGCAACCCCTAGCTGGGACTTGGAAACCGGAAGGAGGATCTTATACTGAATACGCGAAGTAATCGGGAGCCAGTGAAGGACTCCAATCACACATGCCGAGGATGAGAAACTTGTACATTTTATCTTTTAGCGACATCTTGCGATCCAACTGTACCAGAATATTAAATAATGAAATATAACTAATCCTAACAAAGATGATTAGCGTCGCCCGCCAACTCTATCCAGTCTTCGGACTGGCACTACCAGAGTTTGGATTCTGGCGGAGTTGGTTGTTGGATTGTAATCTCCAACAGTTGACATCGATAGGAAGAGGTTGTTCTGAAAAGGATCCAGATAACATGATTTGCCTTTCAACGACACATTCATATAGCTACGAATACAGCATTTTAAAGGTGTGTAAAAGGGAGCTGACGACAGATGACACTGGAGAGAACGAATGGTCGTTGACTTTAAACACCTCTTTAAAAGTATTTTCTATCTGTATATACGACGTAAATTGCGCAGCTATGAGTAACGATTACTGAACTGCGGGTTGTGGACAGCTAAGTTTACTTTTCAAATGTAATAATCGTCACCAGAACCTGATCTGATCTGATCTGATCTGATCTGATCTGATCTAGTCTAATCCAATGACTTCTGCAGCGCCATTACCATGAACGCCAATACATTAATCGTTTGTCCCTTCGAGTAAAATCCTAATCACAAAATCTTTATCCATTAGAGAATCAAGGTCGAAATCACGGACGTTAATATTGTTACCAGGATATTACCATATCACTCCTATCTTGAGTGACTCCATTGGCTGAAGATCCCCGAACACATTCAGTTCCAAGGTCTTTCGTTCATCTGTAACTGCCTGACAATGCTCCCATCCTACGTATAATCACAAAGAGAAAAGAACAGAAAATATCACAACAAAGCAGTCATGAACGGTGTCGACGTTCAAATTGAACGGTTCAATTACTGAAGTTGAGATTCTGAAAGAAGTCCAGGTAGTTCAGTTGGGTCAAGTGATCGGAATCAGTAAAAGTAATAAGTAAAAACGGCGAAGATCTCAGTTATATATTTTGTGATTGCGATATCATTCTGGATAAGGTCTACATTGGTTGGAGGTTGTTTAAGGTAAGAGAGTATATATATCCAGCCCCTTAGGATTCTACATCGGCAGTCGTTGTGGCCACAAGGCAGTTTCTTGTAAGGCCACCTCACTGTCCGAAATGTTCTGAGACCCACGAAGTTAAGGACTGCAAGGTGAGTGAGCTTTGATTTAAACACCTCTTTTAAGGTTCATATATTTATATATCCAGGAAATATCCAGAAATCCAGTAATTCCATGGGCGTGAAGCGGTCAATCCATCTTTAGTCGTTTGAGTGTAATATTATACGGAGAAGTTACCATACGAAATAATTATATCTTAAATAACTCAATTAGCTGAAAATCCATTCACTTCCAAGATCTTTGGCTAACCTCCGCCTTCCTAGCAATACTCCCATCCTGTGTATATACGAAACTCTTCACCATCAAATCATCCCGCTCAACCCGGATATCCTGCAGCCTGACCCTTGTCCGCGCCCCAGTAACTATCTCATCTGAAGTTCTCCGATCAATATACTACACTGCACCTCAAATGTGGAACGATCTCCCTCATGAATTCCAAACATTCTCCGATTCTCTACCCATCCAATCCAGATGTTAGCAAAATTATCAAGACACTAAGGTCATTTTTTCTCAGTTAAAAGTTAAAGTATTCTTTGATTTAGAGCCATTCTATAACTGAACTTCATCTCTTATAACAAAAGTTAACAAACTGCTTGAAGATAAATTTTATTGAAGGTTAGATGCTGTTTAACGACGCTGTGTTATAGCAAAGATGATTAGCGCAGCACTCCGCCTTTCACTCCGTTTGGACTGGCACCGCTACATTTGAAGTTGAGGCGGAGTTTACACACACTGAGCGCGTTTAATTTATATATATATATCAATCAATCAATCAATCAATCATAAAATTTATATAGCGCCTCTTCAAGAGTTCTACTCAGAGGCGCTCCCGAGCCAGGCCTGATCATAGAGAAAAGTCTTCAATAGGGTGTAGAAGGAAGACGAGGGTGTACGAGGAGATAGGCGAAGGAAAGATGGCAAGTCATTCCACACTGTTGGACCAACAACAGAAAATGCTCGACGCTGCATTGTAGCAGTGCGGGCAAATGGAACCAGAAAGTCACCCCGAGTAGAGGAACGAAGAGCTGAGCGACCCGTAAAGGAGGAAGAGAGAGTAAAGATGGAGCATAAGTAGCGAGGAGCTGTGCCCAAGACGCTTTGCCATATATATATATATATATATACATTTATATATATAATAAAAAGATATATATATATATAATAAAAAGATATATATATATAATAAAAAGGTTAAGAGGTGTCCAAATGGACTTTTTACACTTAACATACACTTTTATCGCTGTTAATCGACATCTGGCGGATGTAAGGGTTTTGGTGGCCACTTAGCTTATCCTCATTTACCAAGAATATAAATTTAAATGTAATGTAATCAATAACTTGTATTGCGCCGGTGTCTAATGCAGAAGGCACCAACCGATGGCACTCCGAAACCAAGCCGTAATCAGTTCAATATCCAGAAGATCAGTACGTAACAATGAATGAATACTCGTTTATTTGAACTTGATAAACAAGCTAAAGGGGTTACAGACTCAGGAGCAGCTAATTAGCGGTAGTAGGCATTCTTGTAGAGAATATGAAATATAAAATTATGATCGTCTTTTTCAGTTAGGGTGAATTTATGCGGTCTCGCTCGAAGGTTGGGTCCACTACTGCAAAGGGGAGGGAGCAGGTCAAGCAGCACATGATTAGGATCCCTCAAGATAGCAAGAAAAAGTTCTTAATCTGACTTATTGGTCGACACCATCATCTAATCGATTGGACGGATTCGAGTTTAACGACATCTTGTGGTTTCAAAGGCCGTTAACGTCGACAGGAGAAAATTTCTACCGTTTCAACTCTTAGATAACTATTGTCTATATAGGCTTATTTAGAATTGTTCGCGTTTGATTTATAAATAGGTTTGTCTAGAAACGTTTCAAAACGTTAATGAATTTTGCTACCAACCCAGCTGCCTTGGATACCATAGCAATATCTCTCCACCTCATCTGGAAATTACGACACTGCAATATTTAAATCGACTGCGAATTCGTCATATTAAGTAGCTATCTAAATACGCCTTTTTGTAAGATGAGTAATTGCAAAATAATCATGAGCGCTAATGAATAAAATTGATGAGTGTATGGAGAAGGCGCCACTGATACCAGAATACTCAACACAAATCGTTGAATTAGAACACCCTTTTTAAGAAGATGTACGTTGCTATATAAGTGACGCCGAGCCAGTTTATATTTAATCCATAAGTGAAAAGCATTTCCTTTATATATGGTACAATGGAAGCATTTTAAAGGTGCGCACACGTGAGTATGGATTATTTTTATACAACTGTCGACTGTGAGAGTTTTGGCGGCGAGACCCCCAGTCACTACTCATCTGAAGTTCTCCAACTGAGCCATATGCATCACAGCACCACGCCAAACGAAATCATTCTTAAAGATGAATTGCAACGGTGGTTAGTTGCTGTTGTATGACACTGTGTCATAGTAAAAGTGATTAGCGTCCCCTCCTCCTTTCTCTCCCTTCTCCAGACTTGGGACTGGCACTACCACAGGTAGGTTAGTGTTGGATGAGAATTTCATCTTCATTTACCAGGGTTTGACGGCGTCTTAAAGTGGCATCATTTCTCCAACTTACCTCTTGATCTAGCTGTGACTTCGGTATTCAGAGTATGAGATGCCTGATTATTTAACTCGGACCTAATTATTTGATATTCTTACCGAATAACTTGCATTTAAGGACATTTTTTCCGATCTCCACTCATGTAATCTTTAAGTCAAACAATTTCACGAAACACTTTAAATTTATATGTACGGTAAAAATCATTTTAAAGGTGTCCAAATGACGTTAACACTTCACATACTAGTGCCAATGTTGAGCGACATCTGTCGACTGGCAGTGTTTCAGCGGCCACTGAACTCAACTCATATACTAAGAATAAACGATCATCAATTGGATGGATTCGAACATTTTAAAAACATCTTTTGGTATCAAAGTCCGTTGACGTCATTAGGGGAAAATTTCTACAGTTTTCCCCTTAGATAACTAGAGTCAATTTATTAAGACTTCATTGCGTTTGATTTATACATAGATTCGTCTAAAACGCTTTAAAATGTTCATGAATATTGTTACCAACCCAGCTGCCATGGCTACCGGTCCTTAGCAACATCTCTCTACCAGTCTACCTCATCTCCATGGAAATCACGGTACTGCTATATTTAAATCGATTGCAAATTTGTCATATTAAATACGTGTATCCATTGACGCAATGTAAGATGAATTAATTGCGAAATCATCCTGAACGCCTATATATAACGGCAAACGCGCGGGGGATGGGCTAAGGCAGTTCTATTCGTGGGATCAAACTATGCAATTCTAGTCGTTTCGCAGAGCACAACGAGAGAGAAGAAGATGCAGATAGCGGCTTTTGCAGATAGTTCGAGAGATATTTCGAGGAGCTGCCCTGCTCAGATTTGGAGACAAGGAGGAGGATTTCATAGCGAATGCGCGCGGCAATAGGAAGCCAGTGCAGGACATTAAACGTGTAAGTATTCAGCCTGTATACCCCCATGGTCGTCCGGAGGGGCAATGGGGACATTTGCCCCCTGGATTTTGCAAATATTTAACAAAAATAAAATCTTTTGATCATTTTGATTATTTGAACAGTCCTAACACGATTTTCAATGCGAAAAACACTTAATTATTTAGGTGAGTCCTTGACCATTATTTATTTTTAAAGTTGTCACGTATTCTGTGTTCATGAATATCTAGCTATTCTATGCAAAAATGTCATTTTGCTCCCCCTAGAAAAATTTAGCCCCAAGAAAATTTTCGCTCTCCCTTGAAAAATTCTTGTGAACTTATGATGAGACTACGACTGTGACTTGAGATGAGCCTCGATTCATAAGAGTATTTCTAAACACCTCTTTAAAGTTTATTAAAATATCTATATAATACGTGCCGTTATGAACAACGATGGATCCATGAAGCTTATTTGACAAATGAAAATATCGTCACTGGGACCTAATCTATTCTAATCTATTCTAATCCAATCTAAACCAATGACTTCTATAGCGCCGCAATCATGAAGTCGGTGGTCGATTCGAGTAAAATCTTAATTAAAAAATCGTTATCCCTTAGGTCGAAATCCCGAACTGTAATATTGTCACCAGGATATTACCATATCATTCATATCTTGAATGACTCCATTACCTCAAAATCCCCAAAGACATTCAGTTCCAAGGTCTTTCGTTCATCTGTAACTCCCTGGCAAATGTCCCACCATACGTGTCTTTGCTAAATTCTATACCATACAACCGCCCCACTCCACCCGATCACCCTCTTTCTTTACCCTTGCCCCTCCCAACGTAATAACTTATCCTGTGTTCTATTTCCAATCCATATACCACATTGCACCTCGAATCTGGAACGTTCTCCTTTATGAATTCTGGCAATTATCCGTTCCTCCGCCCATCCTATCGTTGAAACTGCTATCAGATGCTAGCAAAGATTTCAGTAGACTAAGATCAAGTTTTTTAAAAGTTAAAATCATTGATTTCCATGTTTGGTTTGCCAGGTCTGTATTGAGCAACTCAACTTTATCATATCAAAGAAATACGAGGTCAAGTATATTTTCATTCCGTGTCTACCACGACTGTTGCGAGCGACTCAACTTAATAATATTCAGAAGTGTTATGAGGCTGAATTATATTAAACGCTTTGGTAAAGATATAGCCAACAATGGAAATGATTTAAAGGTGTCCGATTGGACATTTTGAATTTCAGCAGTTTCAGTGTTTAAGTCTGCATTCCGCTATTCCGAAAATTCTCCGTTCCTCTATCCACCTAATCGGTCAAAAACTAATATCAGATACAATATTAGCAAACGTTTGAAGATGCTAGAATCAATTCCTCTGGGTAAATAGTTTAAGTAGGCATTTTGTTGTCCTTAAACGGAAACTGCAACTACTACTGCATTTATTAATTATATATTTATATAACTCAGAAAACTGGTGACATCGAGTGATCGCGAAAGAGAGAGGACAAGACTACACGAAGAATACGTCAGATTTACAAGTTGATGGAGGTAGCTATAGTGAGGCAGTTATGAAGAAACGTAAGGCAACTATGCCAGATCTGTGGGGTCTTAGCGACTCAGCTAAGAAAGTAGACAATAGGCAATCAATAAATGATCTCGTGTTCTATATGAAGGGTTCCATGACAAATGGTTCACTACCTTCCACGATCTTTTCTCACAACTTCTAGCTCCTATATACAAAGACTGTATAATGCCACAGAGGAGGAGGGCGACGGTTCTGATCTTCGTTATAACACAGTGTCGTTAAACAGCAACTAACTGCTCGTACTTTGGAAGTGCCAGTCGCAAGCCTGGATAAAGGAGGATGTCGATGCTAATCATCTTTGTTATGAGAAATTCCGGAAGAGTGGAAGAGAAAGACTGAGGAGCTCAAATCGCAATTCATTCCAACTTGAGGAGCCAACATAGGCAAACCTTCTAGACTGAGCAGTAACCACGTGCATGCGAGGAACAACCAAGAGTCCTTGGCGGCCAAGCGACCAGATCCTGATGTATAAAGGAGCTAACCCGACCAAGCAGTTGCGCAATAAGAGTACTCTGGCATTGCCACTTCCATTGATTCACAATAGTCAGTAATTGAACGGATTTAAATATATAGCATAGACTTAAAGCAGTTTAAAGGTGTCCAAATGGACTTCAACTTTTACAAACTATTATCGATGTTTAGTGACATCTGACGACTGTCAGAGGTTTTCGCGGAAACTTATAGTCATAGATCAGCACTCTATGATAATCTTTTCGATCGTATGGAATCCAATCACTTAGCGAAATCTTACAGCAAGAAACGCCCACAATTTATGCAGTTTTCACTTTTAGGCGAAAAGATATCTGCTATTTTAACTCAACGTATTTGAGTCTGTGTTTTTAAAGGTGTGAAGCGACCAACCTGGGGCGTGGTGGTTCAGTGATAAGTTCGGCGCCTTGTGATTGGAGGGTTGCAGGTTCGAATCCCACTCTAGCCGCTGCGTACGGACCTTGGGCAAGTCCTTCACTCGCAATTGCTCGTGGCGCTTCGGCGTGAAAATTCCGGCACAGTATCAAATGCTGTAGTGGGGAGCGCCTCTGAGTAGTAGTTGACTTCGAGAGGCGCTATAGAAATATCCGGAATAAAATAAATAAAAATAAATAAATTAATATAAATTAGATGCGTAAACTTGGGTACGTCTCCAGTTGCATGTTGTAAGGTCAAGTTATTTCGAAATCATCGGTCTTCCCCGCTACGAGATGTTGTTATACACTGAACGTTAATGCAAAAAAAGTAATAATTGGATTTCAGACTGCAGCCCACGAGTGGAACTTTGGGTTTGAACACCTCTTTTAACGGATTTCACCTTGCTATAATTATGAATGGGCTTGCAGCCGGTCACTAACGTCTAATAGCCTACAGGAACTGTATTGTCGCAAAGGAACGGTGAGAACTACTGAAAACCAATAAACTAATTTCTGACGACGTTGACGGTCTTTGTTGCCACAAGATGTCGTTAAACTCTGCATCCATCCCTCCAGTAAGTTGAGTTATCATTTCATCATCTTCTTCTGGTTCACTGCCTTCAGGCAGGTTCAAACGTCCGACGTCGCCACTCCTCTCGATGTTGAGCCTCTTCTTTGAGTCTACTATATCCCTCCTTCATCATCCAATCCAGCATCCTCTTTCTCGGCCTTTATCTTGTCATCCTCCCCTCCAATCTTCCCCCGATGAGAAAACATAAAATTGGAAATCCTTTTATTTCATAACCCATCTGTAATCTATTATCTCATAGACAACATAGGCTAACGTTGCACTGAATTCCGACACTACACTACTATCTGGTGGTGCCAGTCCGAAGTCTGGACAAAGTAGGAGGGCTAAACTGAGATTCAGATTTGTTCGCTACTTGACTTGTTTCTTTTAAGTCTGTTCGTGCACTTCTTGAAGGATAACATGTGAGTGGAATAATAGAGAAGTGTTGATGTTTTTAATATTAAACACGTATCTAATTATATGTTGCTAGGTAAAGTCATTTCCAAGTCATCGGTCGAAGTCGACGGAAGATGTCGTTACATATTGGACGCTAAGGCATAAAATGAATGAGTGGATGGAGAGTGCACCACTATAAACAGAATGCACACCACGTGGATCGGTTTCAAATTATTTCCCCTCTGTATATAAAAAAATGCACAACAACGTAGACAGTTTTACATACCTCTTTAAAGGTATTTCCTTCCTCTATATAAATGCACATCCACGTACAACCATTGAGTCTGCGTAAAGCTTTCTTTAAACTTGACACTGAGCAATAATTTATAACATCACCAAATCTAATACAATTCAATGCAAACAGACTTCTATAGCGCCGTGATCATTATGTCCAATACACCGGCCGATGATTGGATCGGGTAAAGTCACAAAGCCATAATACGTTGGAGAAGCCAAGTCAAAATCACCAGGTGTAATATTATCACCTGGAGGTTTCGTAGATTTAAATTACATTACCATATCTCTTCTATTTTAAATGACTTTAATTGGCTAAAATTCCCCTAACGAATTCTTTTCCAAGTTCTTCCGCTAAGCTGAAAATGTCTCTGATGAGTCTTGATTGAAGTGGTGCTATATAAATTTGCTCCTAAATACTTCTGTGACTCCAAATGTCTTCCCCATCAGCTGGCTCCCTTCGTCCTCTTCGTTCCTCTAATCGACTGGACTTATTTGTTCTCCGAGTGAGAACAGCCATGGCCCAGTCTCGTTCCTTTCTTAGTATTGACCCTTCATTGTGAAATCAGCTTCCTCCTTCAGTCCGGGCTGCACTACTATCTGGTTGTCCTGCCAGAGCTTTCGCTGTCTTAAAACTTGCCTATAATTACAAAATTTCAAGCAAACTGTTGATCCGACAAACATTCGAGTTTTCAGAAATAAAAATAAACCGAGTTGTGTTTAAATTAGCATAATCAAACAACGCGAAAATGGGAATTCAAAAGCCCTTTTACAAATTTTTCTTAGGCATGAATTCGAATTACACGCCTTTCAAGAAATCCGTTTTCTCTGGCGAGGAAACAGAGGAACAAGAAAAGCGACATTAGTCCTTGTCAAGTGCTGAAGAAACTGCGTCAGATTCTGTGACTGCAGATGAGACTGGAACAGAAGGAAGAAATGGTCGTTGATTTAAAACACCTCTTTAAAGGTTTTCATGTCCTTATATAAATGGTGCAGTTATGCCTAACCATTAATCAATGAACTTTACCCTTCAGATAAAGTATCATCACCGTGACCTAATCTAATCTAATCTAATCAAATCTAATGACTTCTATTGCGCCGTTATTATAAAGTGTAATACATCATTCGATGGGCGCTTCGAGTAAAATCGTAAATAAAAACTGATTATCCACTGGAGAAGCAATAATGTCGAAGTCACAAACTGTGATATTGTCACTATAGGATATTACCAAATCACTCCTACATGTATCTTGAATGACTCCATTGGATGAAATCCACAAAAACATTCATTTCCAAGGTATTTCGTTCATCTGTATTCTGTAACTCCCTGGCAATGCTCCCATCCTACGGATCTTCACTAAATTCTATACTATCCAATACCCCCACTAAATACGATCACCCTATTTCCTTTCCCTTCTCCGTCCCGAAGTAATTTCTCATCCTGCAACTCAACTTTATTAATTCAGAAGAATCCCACACTGATAATCTGGGTAGAAAAGCATTATTATTAGGATGCTTTTTGATGTTATTTAATTAATAAAACTTCTCCATTTCTTTTTTAAAATGCATACTTTAGACTTCAATTTAGCTGTTATCTCCTGAATATTCAGTTTATAATCTCTTTTTAATGATACTTTGATGTAGCATAATTAGTTCTATTTTTCAAATGTTTTAACTTATTACTCTCTTTTTTCCAAATTTTATTATCTACTTATTACTTCTAAGTTTTATATTTTCTCTCAGCTTGTTTACCAATGTGCGGTTCGCTATTTGTTTTTAAAATAAAGATTATTAATAATTAGATGTCGATAAAGACTGGAAACTCATGCATAAAATAATAAGTGGTCGAAGGAGGCGCCACTGGGCACAGAACCATATTGCTCGTAATCAGTCGTTGAATTTGAACACCTCTTTTAGCGTATTTCATAAAATATATAAAAGCGCTTGCCATTACACGCTTATTATTACGGCTTAAATGTGGAGAGCGATCAAACGACTTCTAAAGCAACATGACATTATCCAATCTATTTGTCTTCTAAATCTCTTCTAATCTTGTCTGCTAATCTGTTGTGGCGCAATTGATTCCACCTTAATCCATGCTCTTGACGCATGCATTCATTCATTCAAAACGGACATTTATATAGCGCCTCTTCCGCTGTGACGCTCCCCACAGACATCGATGTGGAACTTAGAGAGGTTTTAAGTTACAAAGACAGTCGAATTTTTAAATCCTCACAACCTGACTTCTCTCCGGCAAGAGGACTTCTCCTTGGCAATTGAGATTCTCCCTGGCAATCGGACTTCTCTCTGGCAGCCGGACTTCTCTCTGGCAAAATGACTCTGATCTCCACTAGGTCCACATTATGGGACAATCCCTATGACACGACGGAGCGCTTATGAATAAGCTGGTTCCCTGCGCTTTGCTTTCGAGTAGCGTTGTAGAAGTTTGGTGTTTAGGATTACCATAACGATGATTCCAACCTGCGTTTTCTTGTCTTGAGCCTCTTCATGCGAACACCTCTGACGAGTCCGTCTTTAAGAGGCGCTATCTATGATCACAATTCATGCACGACGACAATAGTAAAAAGAGGAGTGGTCCAAGGTTCGACCCTTGGGGAACCGAGGTAATAAGGCCTGAGTCCGATAATACATCATTGCAACTTACTCTCTGTTTACGTCCCTCTGTTTACGTCCCTCTAAATCTCACATTAGTTACATTGCATATATATATATATATATATATATATATATATATATATATATATATATATATATATATATATATATATATATATATATATATATATATCAAAATCATTTATTGTCATCAACGACAGTATTTCATCATGTACTATAAATGTTTAACATAAGAACTCAATAGTATATGCCGAGTAACATTATCAAGCAAACAAGAATGCATTAAAAATAAGTAATTTACTAATTAGCATTTAGAATTGTTGCGAGTACTTTAAACATGTCACATACTGAAATCTTTAGCATCTGGGTCGAACCTTGGACCACTCCTCTTTTTACTATTCATTAATGACCTTGCTAGAGTCTCCTCTACGATTCATTTCATATTATTTGCAGACGACACGGCTATCTACTATTCAAATAGCTCATGGGACTCCCTTGTAGAAACAATAAATGGGGAACTGTCTAAATTCAATACATGGTTTCTAGCAAATAAATTAACTCTTAATGTAGACAAAACGAACTTCATTAATTTTAAATCACATAGGAAAATTAAACCGACAATAGGCAATATTACACTGGATGGGGTTCCTGTTGCGAGGGTTGAATCTGTAAAGTTTCTGGGTGTGGTAATTGATCAGCATCTTACTTGGAAATCTCACATTAGTTACATTGCTTCAAAGGTGGCGAAAAATATTGGAATAATTTCTAGAGTCGCCAGGGTTCTTCCAAAGGATATTAAATTAAATCTCTACTACTCTTTGATATTTCCCTATTTAAGTTATTGCAACATTATATGGGCTGCAAACTATGAATCACGCCTTTACAAATTACACATATTGCAAAAAAAGCGATAAGAATGATTACTAACTCCCCATATAGATCCCATTCTTTACCCATATTTAAAGACCTCAATCTCCTTAATTTAAAACAAATAAAGATCTTTCAAATTGGAGTACTATTCTATAAATATATAAATAACATACTTCCAAATTCATTTGCTGGTTACTTTGCTCTGGCTTCCACGGTGCATGAACACAACACAAGGTCAGCCTCCTTATATCGGCCTATATATATATATATATATATATATATATATATATATATATATATATATATATATATATATATATATATATATTTAGAATTAGGCATATACACTGTGAACGGAAAAAAACCAGCCCTCTCTTATTACTACGATAATTTTTGTAATAATTTGCATATTTTAATAAAACGTGGTGGAACTTCAGTTTAAAGGATATGAATCATATAACTATTATTTTTTAGTTATAATGTGTGTACAAAATGTCCCTCTTTGGCCTCAACACACGCACAAAGACGCGCTCGCCACTGACTAATTGCTGAATCGATTACAGCTTGATCAAATTCATCCCATGCCTGAGTTATACGTTCACGGAGTTCTCCGACATCGCGCACCTTTGTCTTGTAAAGTTTTTCTTGCATCACACCCCACATTTTGTATGAACTGAAGAAAAACATCCCTGCGAGTCGATTGCTACGCACACGCTCGACATTCAGCAACACAGTAATGGTTTCGGTCGATGTGTCGGCGCTTGGCAGAACAGCGATACACTTCGTGGAATCTGGGGTTAAAATTAATGGTGCATAGTACCGTGATGTTTTGTTGCTGCAGAAATTGCTACCAGATATCCGAGAGTTGTCCGAATATTATACGTTTCAACAGGATGGTGCTCCGGCACACCGAGCTCGCGATACTGTTGAACTTCTTACAAACGAAACTCCAGATTTCATACCCCCTACACTTTGGCCTCCAAATAGCCCGGACCTTAATCCCGTGGACTACAAAATCTGGGGTGTGATGCAATGCAAGAAAAAGTTTACAAGACAAAGGTGCGCGATGTCGGAGAACTCCGTGAACGTATAACTCAGGCATGGGATGAATTTGATCAAGCTGTAATCGATTCAGCAATTAGTCAGTGGCGAGCGCGTCTTTGTGCGTGTGTTGAGGCCAAAGGAGGACATTTTGAACACACATTATAAGTAAAAAATAATAGTTATATGATTCATATCCTTTAAACTGAAGTTCCACCACGTTTTATAAAAATATGCATATTATTACAAAAATTATCGTAGTAATAAGAGAGGTCTGGTTTTTTTCCGTTCACAGTGTATATATAGGTTCGTTTTAGAACGTTCATGAATATTGCTACCAACTCAGCTGCCATGGCTACCGGTCCATAGCAACATCTCTCAACCTCACTTCCCTGAAAATTACGTTGCTGCCATATATAGATCGATTGCGAATTCACCCTATTAAATACGTGTATCTAATGTCGCCTATAAATAAAGATGCAGAAGGTGTCATTGTAACCAGAATGCTCAACATAAACCGTAGAATTTGAACACCCCTTTTCAGATGTTTCAGTTTGCTATATGTATGAGCATCACGCTGAAATTTTTGCATCATTTCGACGTTATTTATACACGGAATACGATAATCTAACCGCTGACATCAATAGGAGAAACTCCACCAATAATAAGCTTAAACTAGCCTAAGAATTTTTAAGAGTATTCTGATTAAGTAAGTAAGTAAGTAAGTAAGTAAGTAAGTAAGTAAGTAAGTAAGTAAGTAAGTAAGTAAGTAAGTAAGTAAGTAAGTAAGTAAGTAAGTAAGTAAGTAAGTAAGTAAGTAAGTAAGTATATTCTTTAATGAACCATCTGCATACGCACTATGGTTTACAAACACGTTATGCAGTTAGAGGCAAGATACATAAAAAAGAGGAAACTAAAAAGGACTAGGCTAGGTATAGGAAATTGCCTTACAACTGAGTCAGATTTCACTGGTAAAACACCTCGTAGCGTCGGGACAGCAACAACGGCCCCCATACCCCACGTGGAATCCCCCATTACACCAATGTTTCCTTATTTTATCTAATGCCCTCTGAATTCTGTCCTGAATGAAGTTTAAGTTTCGGCTCGCTTTAGAAAATAGCACTATCGCCCGCAAACAAGGACAGTTCTGCATTACCAAGATCTGCATGTAGATATAGATTATTTATCCTTAAAAGAAATAACAATGGAGAAATAATGGATCCCTTTGGTTTTCCATTTTATTGATGGAATTTCTCAGAGAATTCGACTCCTACTTTAACTTGAAATGTTCTAATACTTAAGAATTTAGATATCCAACCAAACATATTTCCCGTTATTCCAATTTTGTGTAATTTACCTGAAGGTGTGGGAACATGGAGCGTATCATAAGCTCTGTCAAAATCTACGAAAATGGCCACTACATGTTGTTTATTTTTTTTACAGAAATAACCTTGATATCATTCTGATAATTTGATCTATGGTATTATTTTAGTGACCTTTGGATCATCTCTACGATTAAAAGAAATAAGGTATATATAGGGTCGGAAACACTCGATTTAAAGGTGTCTGAGCAGAGCAGAATGTTGTTCATGATATTGCAATGTTTAGCGACATCTAACGGCTATCGACACAAAAATTCCGGCTATCAGTTATTGTTTGTTATCGGAGTTTGAGGAGCACTCATGACTAATATGCTGGCCCCTTATAGAGTATATATTAATGTGTGTCTCTAGAAATAAAGATTCAAAAGTTTTCACTTTTAGATAATGGTTTCGAATAATCCAGTGTCTTATATCTCCTCTGGGGATTGCTGCGAACCGGCTACTCAACCCTAGTCCTGCCATTGCAGGATGAGGGAGGTAGGCTTTTCCTCTGCTTAAGGTAGTTTACTCTTCCTCTCCAGTTCAGCGGTCTTCTTTAAGCTTGGCTTTGTTGTTTCACGCTGCTTCCAACGAAGATGTCTTCGAGTTTCAGCTTCGATTTTTATGGCCTTGGCTTTTCCATAGTGCTTTTTTATTCATGAAAACCAAAAGGCATATAAGTCTATAAGTTTCTATTTAAGTTCCTTATTATGACATATAGAGTGTTGTCATGTGATCGATTGGATTGGAGTTGACGACGACATAAATTATTTAAACAGTTTTGAGTAACTTAAACGGGTTGTTTGGCTTCTCATACATATAGCACAACTATTCCTCTTTAAAAAGGTGTCTAAGGGACTAAGCTTTTCCATGTATGAATGGTTATCAACGGCCGATGTTTCCGTAAGATGTCGTTGCACAGCAGATGCGTCAACACAGGTGGGCGTCTCTGTGCATCTTATAGGTCACAACATGTCGTGAATATTCCGCTATATCGGGGACATCTAGTGGTTGCAACGTGCAACTATCAAGAAGGTACAAGGTGCCTTTACGCTCTGTACTATAACACTGCATGAATAACCCAAATTAGACACGTTTTAAAACGGGTCGCCATACTCACACACGCACACACACACACACACACACACACACACACGCACGCACGCACGCACGCACGCACGCACGCACACACACACACACACACACACACACGCATCCGCAACGCACACACACACACACGCGCGCATTCACGTATATCAACTCTACTTGTTTCTTCGTTGTCAGCCTCAACTGCATTTGTAGATACCGTTTCATCAGCAGTGGACAACGATTTATGTTGCTCAATTTGTTCCACTGGCTTGTTTAATGATGAGTTACCCGAGTTTGAAGAGTCAGATGATCTATTGAAAAGGCGTTTATTTTTGCCTTTTCACATTTTAGATATTTTGATACTATTCCTCATCAGAGACAGCAGACAACAGCTGCACAGATGAGTCACATGACAGACTGTCAAATGAAATGTTGATTTGAGTATCATCAGCATAGAAATGATATCCCAGTGAATGACCACCCAGCAATGTTCCTAGTGGTGTGGTGTATAGTGTAAACAAAAGAGGACCAAGCACAGAACCCTGTGGAACACCACATGCTAACAAAGTACTAGATGAATAATTATCATTTAAAATTAAATACACCGATTGAGTGCGTGGACTGAGATTAGCACAAAACCAGTGCTTGAGACGATGAAGAAGAACCAATGATCCACATGGATACAAAGCGCATCGTTCAAGACAGAAACATATAGATAGGAAAGTATCATTTTAAAGGTGTCTTAAATTAAGCTATTATTTCGTTTGCAACCATGCAATTTTCAACACGATCTTTCGACCGAACCTTACTAAACACAACTTATCTTAACTCTGCGAAATGAAATTTAATCCTCAGTTTAACGACATCTCAACGCAAATTTAGCCGTTGACGTCATATCGTGCAAAGCAACACTCTTGTATTGATGCCCAATAGAAAACAAAGCCGAGTTATGGTTAACATAACATCATCAAACAAATCGAAGAGGGAAATTCAACAGCAGCTTTCACATTTCTTTGAGTCACGAATTCAAGTTACCCGCCTTTCAACAAATCCGTTTTCGCTGACGACGAAACGGAGTAACTATAAAAGCGACTTTAGTCCGTGTTAACTTATGATGAAACTATAAGCCTGTCACTGCAGCGAAATTCAAATTCAACCTAACCATTTCATTTGAGTCATCAGCTGTAATATTATCACTAAGAGATTAAAATTAGCCTACTAATCATATCACTTCAATCTTAAATGACTTCATTGGCTGAAAATCCCCGAACGCATTTATTTCCATCTTCCTCCAGTAACCTCAAACTCCCTGACAGTGCTCCTGACCTACGTATCTTCGACATATCTACCATCCAAATCCCGCTCCTCTCGATCATCCTCCTACCTCAGCATTCACTTTTCGTCTCCCCAATAACTACTCATCTCAAGTTGTCCGATCCATGCACCACACTGCAACTCAAATCTGGAACGATCTTCATCCTAATGAACTTTTCTTAGTAAACACACAGTATTCATTGACTGAGTGACATTGTATGTCTGCTGCGACCGTTGCCAGCGACTCAACTTTACTTGGATGTAATGCAGCAATCTATCTCAAATAATTTCAACGCTTTCATTTGGATGTAGCATTGCTTTAAACGGTTTAAAGGTGTCCAGTGTGACATTTGTATTCCGCATAACACTATCAATGTTTCAGTCTGCGTCCCTTTATTCCGGATATTCTCCGACCCCTTTACTCAACCATTCGCTCAGAATTATATCAGACATTAGCAAAGATTTCGAGAGATTAAAATCAATTGCATTTCCGTTTAACTTTGGTCATCAGTTTTCTTTCGCTTCTCTCATTATTGATTCTGTGTCTGACAGTTATATATACAAGCATTCATGTATAATTATTAATTTGGCTTCCTTTCCTTATGCGCTTTGGCTTAAAGATTCCCTGTTGACCATGTCGGTTCTTTTCTGTTGTCATTATAATTTTTTATTTGACCATAAAGGTTTTTTTCTCTAGTTGAGATTAATTTCGTTACCTCAAAGTTTCTCCATTCATGTTTCGGTGGCCTTTTAGTCTCTTTTTTAAACAAATTTGTCTGATAATGAATAAAATGCTTTCCGTATGCGTTGTATTTCCAATGTTATTAAAACCGATTTATAGGTGTCTCATGGAAAAGATTCCTTCAACTAGATATAAAAAGCTGAAAGATAACATAAAACCAATTAACAATAATATTTACATACATACATACATACATACATACATACATACATACATACATACATACATACATACATACATACATACATACATACATACATACATACATACATACCATAATAATAAAGTAAACGCATTTTATACACCTCTATTTAGAACTTTCTAGTTTTATAAAAATTGGTGAATTGTTGATTTTAGAAACTTCTTTTAAGATTTACTACTGCTATATAAATGGCGCAGCGACTTTTAAAATAACTTGCAAACGAATCATCTGTCACGAAATACGAAGTGCATTACAGAATTTCAATCAAATTGTTAGAACACGAAATATTCCAGTTTTCACAAATAAGAAATAACCCGAGTTAAATTTAACATTACTTCATAAAACAATGCGAAGAGGAAACTCAAAAGCCCTTTGAAAACGTCTATTGAGTTATGAATTCAAGTAACTCGTCTTTCAACAAATCCGTTTCTCCGCTGAGGAATCAAAAGAACGAGAAAAGGTACATCAGTTCTTGTCAACTTCTGATGAAACTACGTATGTGGATTAATTAAAGTTAATTAGTGTGGCAAAATAGATTGGATTAGATAAATTAGATAAATTAAATATGATTATGATAATATCCAGGCGACAATATTACAGTTCCTGATTTCGACCTAATTGCTTCTCCACTGGATAATCAGTTTTTAATTGAGATTTTACTTCATGCGACCATCGATTGATCAATACTGTAATCTATACAGTTCGTGACTTGGACTTTACTGCTTCTCCAGTCTATAGAGATTTTACTTAAGATATTATTCGAAGCGACCATCGAGGGCGCTATCAAAATCATAGAATTAGATTAGGTAAGATTATATCAAATAAGATTCTAAATGGGAAGATTATATTAGATAAAATTAGATTAAGTCCTGTTGGCCATATTGCATTTCAAAGTAAACTTAACTGACTTTAGATAGATCCTAGTCCAATCAATTCTTGCATGTAGCGTCGCTCATTATATAGAGATAAGATAAACCTTCAAAGAGGTGTTTAAATCAAAGGCCATTTCGACTTTGTCTCCAGCCTCATCGATTTTTATTTATATTATTAAAATATTACAGTTTAAAATACTATTGTTGTTGCAGCACAACTAATAATGTCTATACGGGTCAATATATGGCTGAACTCCAAAAAATGATATAAAAGGTTTCTCAGTAGATTTTGTTACCATTTGGTATGCTTATTAACATCGCAAAAAGTCTACTCTATTCTGACCATTCGAAAAGGGTCATTTTCAAGATGGCGTCCAAGATGGCTGCCGGGAGCTAAAATTGGTGGTTTTGGTGTCTAACCGTAGGGTTTATTGCTCAGTGTTCAGTTGAAATAACTTTAATCACTTTCCATATCATTTCAAGATGGCGTCCAAGATGGCTGCCGGGAGCTAAAATTGTCTATATCTCAAGCACTATTCAACCTAGAAAGGTGGTTTTGGTGTCTAACCGTAGGGTTTATTGCTCAGTGTTTAGTTGAAATAACGTTACTTAATATATCATTTACTGGCAAATCCAATGGTCATACAGTTTACAGCTACGTGTATAGCTTACACATATAATTAGTCACTACTTATCGTCATCGTCCGACTCCTCCGGAAGGGACTGTTTATGTGGATTGTCAATTTTTTTAACTTGGCACTGTCCACAGGCAGGTAGTCCATTTCTTCTACAGCCTTTAAAATTGTCAAGGTTCAAGGTTCAAATAAAAAAATTAAGTTAAAATCAACGTTACAAACTTTCAAGGTTCAAATCAAATTTTTGGGTTTTTTTCTTTTCAAAATTTTCTCTAAAATGTTTCTTAGGAATCAAGGTTACATTTGAAACAGTTGAATTTGATTGTATGTAGTCATCTACGGATCTCTGCGTGTTGAACAGTCACCTTCACAGACACACAAAGCAGTACGTTGAAGTGAGAGCTTCCTGCAAGAACATCTTTTTACACAATCCTTCTTGCACTTGCAGGACACCAACTCTTTGCAGGTCGTGGATGCTTCCTGCAGAGTTGTCCAGTTAGGCTCATATGTGTAATCATCAGCCTTTGTCCAACCCCATATGGTTGGAGATGGCAACTCAGGATTTGGTAGCAGAATCTGCCCCCACACGAGGCTTCTTTGGCAAAGTGCCCCTTGATCTGTTGCTCCAAAGCTGCCTTCGTTGGTGGGATTAACTGAACATTGCATTTCCTGGCAAACAACTTTTCCCGTGATATCCGAGTCTGTGCTTGTGCGGTCATGCATAAGTATCACAAACCTTTCGATGGAATGGAAGACCAGGAGCAAATTCATGAGCAGCTAAGTACCGGAAATTCCTTCCAACTCCAAAAGCGAGCCATATTTTATCATTTGGTGCCAGTGTTTGTGCAACAGAAACGGCTAGTACCTTTGCACGTTCAATTCTTGCAGTGCTATTAAGGACTCCGCTTAATAAGTGTCCCATACTATATCCAGATTTTAAACACCTCTTTAAAGACATTTCCTATCCGTATATAAGAAACGTAGTTAGGAACAAACATGGATTTGCAGAACCTCTGCTAAGTTTGCCTTTGAATCCTAATATCGTGAACAGAATCTAGTCTAATCTAATCTAATCTAATCTAATCTAATCTAATCTAATCTAATCCAATGACTTCTATATCGCTGTCATAATAAAGTCCAACAGATCAGTCGATGGTCGCTTCGAGTAAAATCTTAATTAAAAACTCACTATCCACTGGATTAGGTCGAAATCATAAACAGGATATTACCATAAATCAAATTCAATTTATCTAATGTTATCTAATATAATCCAAATCAAATTTAATCTTATCAATGGTCTCCTCGTACTATTTCGCCACGCTGATTAACTTTAATTAAGCCACCCTAAGTAATTTTAAATAAGCCACTCTATTTAACTGTAATCAAGCAACGCTAATTAGCCTTAATTAGGTCACCCTAATTAACTTTAATTAGGCCACGCTAATTACCTTTAATTAAGCCACGCTAGTTAACTTAAATTAAGCCACACTAATTAACTTTAATTAAGCCACGCTGATTAACTTTAATTAAGCCACATTAATTAACTGTAATTAAGCCACACTAATTAACTTTAATTAAGCCACACTAATTAACTTTAATTTAGCTGTCCCTTCAGTAATCAACCTTATGGTTGCCTATCTGTTTCTATTCTACCTGACTCGACTTAAATAGTCTCCACTTAATTAATCATTAAAATTTCCTGATTACACACTTGACATTATAGCGTCGACGATGAGGTTAAAAATGGCGCTACAGTAACATGAACTTATAGAAGCGAAGAGTGGCGGAAGTTGGAAGAGGATCTTCTGTTCGATGTCTTCCTCTCTTCGCGGATGTTGGCTTTCATTTGAGGATTGACGCCGCAGACAATTTATCTGGAAATCTCTCTCCTTGTCTGTCTGTCTGTCTGTCTGTCTGTCTCTCTTTCTCTCTCATTCGCTTTCATTCTTTTCCACTCTGATTGTCATTTAGAATTTATTTCTGCGTATGTATGTGTGTACGCATGTGTATGTATGTTTGTATGTATGTGTGCCTGTGTCTCTACCTATATTCCTGTGTCAAATCGATGTGTCCTCTGCCTTCGTGTCTTTGTACCTGTCTGTGCCTCCATCACTGTGCATCTGTCTTTGTATCGGTCTAAGTATTTATTGATGCATATTTTGTCTGTGTATGTCTGCTTCTGTCTAAATCGGTCTTATATTTTGAATTTTCTCTTATATATGCCGAGGACGAGAAACAGTGACGCTAGAACTTCGAAAGTACAGACGCACGCTATCCTATGTTATTTGTTGTAGATGTTCTACATACATTTTAGCGACATCTTGAGACCGAACTTTACCAGAATATTAAGCAATTAAAAAAGGCCAATCTTAAAAAAGGTGAATAGCGTCTCCCTCCTCCTTTCTCGAGGCTTGGTACTGGCACTACGACATGTAGAATGGCGGCGTAGTTTGGACATTTTATAGCAACAAAGGCGACAGAAATTATTTCAGGATAATTATAACAGCTCATTCTGGATTGTTGGTTGGTTAGCTGCTAATTAACAAATATGGATCATAACAAAAGTGGCTAGCGTCACTCTTTTCCTTTCTACAGAAGTTATGTATGAAACTTCTTGAACCAGTAAATGAATGCCTTCTCGTGCATTTTTTGTTATATACAACTTTGAGTAAAAGCGCTTTAAAGGTATCCGTGAACATGGCGTGACACCTAGCTGCCATGACTTCCGTTGAATTTGAACACCTCTTTTAGGATATTTTATAGTAGTAAATAAATGACGTAGCTTACGTATTTATTACATTTGCTGACAAATGTAACGAAGCGTCTTATTCTACACCGAAGCTAAATTCATATTGAATTCTGCCACGGCCTACAAATCTGTTGGTGCCAGTCCGAAGCCTGAACAAAGGAGGAGGTTGACGCCGACCATTTTCAGTATTACAAAACAGAAACTGAGGTCGTGTTAGACTCCTATAAAGACTTTTCTCACTAATCTACATAAAAAAATGGACTTCTTGACTCTGGGCTAGCGACTGAAATTCGTTTTCGATAGGGAGATGTACATAGTGTTTATTCAATTGGAGTAAAACGACATCTTAGGATTCAATAATTCAGAAAAGTTTTATAGCTTCTAAATACACACGCTTTTCTAAAGGCATTAATAATAATTTAAATTGAAGTTTTTAGGTTGATTAGTTTCAAATATCATTCGTGTCTCAACGTTTGACTGACAGAAGTGTGGCACAAGCACAAGCAATACTATAGACCTATATGTTAATAAAGTAAGTAGCCTTTTAATAATACAAGTCAAACGCTCACATTTACAAAATAGACAGCTGGTGTAAAATTTTACTGTATTTGGATAAAGAAAAGCCTTATGTAGCAGCTGGTAAACTGTTCGAAGAATGGCGAGTTCATTGGTAGCCAATGCTGCAAGTTTACATATTCGAAGTATGGAGCTCGCTAAGTCTGTATCCGCGATATTCATGGCAAAAATGTTGTGTGGCTTGAATATGCTATAGTTTACGTTGATTGTATACTGGATGTTGGTCATACATTTAAGATAGAAAATCCTGTCTGAAGTATAAGC
Organism: Allolobophora icterica; assembly: GCA_963556255.1. Classification (NCBI taxonomy): domain Eukaryota; kingdom Metazoa; phylum Annelida; class Clitellata; order Crassiclitellata; family Lumbricidae; genus Allolobophora; species Allolobophora icterica. The sequence goes on from OY744609.1 coordinate 1,215,155, forward strand.
AGTATTTTCATATATACTTTGCATGAAAATGAGACTCAACTGTGTAAGCTAATTGTATTATTAAAATCGAATTCTTTTCATGTAATTCTTGAAGGATGACTTGTTATGTGATTCATTAAACGAGAGAATCGAAACCTCTACATTTCTTAATGTCAAGTGATCAGGTGATTATATGTTCTAAGGTAATGTATTTATGTATTTAGATACTTAATATAGCGCCTTTTAAGTATCTCACGGAAGCACTATAATTAATTTTAATTTCGAAGTAAAAATCCAAGCCGCCGCAAGATGTCGTTAAATACTGTCGTTTAACGTATAAATATAACTGGTCAATTATTGTTGTATGGTTAGTTGATCTTTAACGACACTGTGTCAGAAGTAAGATAATTAGCGTCGTCCTCCTTCTGTCTCCATGCTTGAGACTGGCACTACTACAGTTAAAAGTTTGGCGGCACAACGTCAATTTTTGATTTTAAACACCTCTCTTAGTCTCTTGAAAGTCGTATTACTTCTATAAAAGGGTCAATTGTTGACTTTGAAAACCTCTTTTTTAGAATATCTGTACTCCTATATAAACCTTGCAGTCTCGGTCAATATAAATTACGTATTTGCCGGTTATCCGATTTGTCGGAACAAGTCGATTATTTCAACGATGAACTGTCACGATATACGAACTCTATTACGAAATTTTATACGAACTGTTAATCCGTCAAAGATTCCAGTTTTCATCAATGAAAAGTAAGCAGAGTTATATTTAATTTAACAGTATAAAGCAATGCGAAGAGGATAATTCAAAAACCCTTTAAAATCGGAGATACTTCAGTTTTTTTTATTTTAAACACCTTTCCTCAACTGTACTTCGTCTATATAAAAAAACTCAAAACGTCTACTGGGCAATGAACTCTGCCACTGCTCGTACTCCTGCAGTGCCATTCCCAAGCCTGGATAAAGGAGGAGGGCGACGCTAATGTGCGTTTAGTTAAGATATTGATACTTGGAGGGGGCCCGTAGAGTAAGGGTTAACACACTGGCGTCAAGAGCAGTAGGTACCAAGATCGAACCCAGTAGGCCCGTAAGGCTTATTCACCCTTCCACTCGCTAAGTTGCGGCGGTGGTTAAATGAATAGTAGGCCGTGATGGCGCCCTGTTGGCTGCCGTAAAACAGTGGTGTTCGACTCTTGTAAAACTGTTATCATGTGCTTCTATTGTATACTATACATGTATGTAAGGCGCCCTGCGTGGCTGCCGTTTCTACTATATGTATGTTCACTGTACAGCACAGTGCGGTTAGCAGGCGCCTAAAAAAGAAAATATTATTATTATATTATTATTGTACTGTCATGTCTCAATGCAATCTTACTGCGTTTGTTGGTTTGAAGTAATAAAGATGATGATGATGATGATGATGATGATGATGGTGGTGGTGGTGGTGGTGGTGATGATGATGATGATTATTATTATTATTATTATTATTATTATTATTATTATTATTATTATTATTATTATTATTATTATTATTATTATTATTATTATTATTATTATTATTATTATTATTATTATTATTATTATTATTATTATTAATGATCTTTTTGTAATCACACAGTGTTGTTAAACTGAAACTAGCCTACTGCTACTGCTACTGCTACTGCTACTGCTACTGCTACTGCTACTGCTACTGCTACTGCTACTGCTACTGCTACTGCTACTACTACTGCTACTGCTACTGCTACTACTACTACTACTACTACTACTACTACTACTACTACTGGGGAATTAATTAGTATGACGCTAAAGAGGAATGAGCAAATGGCCGTTAATATTAAAAACATCTTTAAAGAATATTCAAATCTCTATATGAAACACGCTAGTTAAAAGTCACTATTGATTTTGTTACCATTACCTAACCTATAATCTAATCTAATCCAATGATTTCTATAGCGCCGTTATAAATTCCAATACATCAGTCGATGGTCGCTTCGAGTAAAATCTTAATTTAAAAAACCATTATCGAACTCTTCATTCATATGAAGGGTAGCTCTAAAAATATACATTGCCTTAAGAGCGCACAGAACATTCGTGACGCCATAGTTAAATAATAATGACAATCAGTGCTTTTTTCAGCCGCAACGCGCCGGAACGGCGTTCCGGCACCTTTTTTCAGCTACTAAAAATAATTTATTTATTTTAATAATAAAAACAATAATTTAGTTACTTTAATTTAATTTCAGTGTTGTGAACTGTTTTAAGTGTTTATTGAGACCCCTACCAGCCCCCAATACCGTTTCGCATGGGATTTTAGCCCTTCCATAATTGTTCAGTTCCGTAACCCATTGTTAAGTTCCGGAACCTTTTTTTCTAGAAGAAAAGCCTAATGACAATGAAAAAGAGTATGACCTGATCACCATCGAGATCATGGCTTTTTTCTTGAGGTTTTGGCCATCATTTGATAAAGCTGACTTTAAAAAATTATGTAAAAAATTTTATTTGTGAAACTGGATCTGTACTCGGTTCAATAAAGTGTTACAGTTCAAATGTAAAGATCTTCCAAATTCTTCTTTCCATTAAAGACCTGCTTATAAATTTTGCAGCACCTATATAATAGTGCAGTCACATTCACATTTTGTAAAGGCTGTAATATGCCAAACTAATTTTTGTCGACGTCAACAGCCTTTGTTGCTATAAGACGTCGTTAAACCATGGATCCATCCATCCATTTGATAATAATTATGATCGGATCAGTTCGGTTATTCAAAACAACGAAAGTTCACGAATTACGAACTGTTGTTAATCCGTCAAGGTCGAAATCTAAGCCACATAGCAGCATCAAACAATGCGAATTGCGAAATTCAAAAACCCTTTAAAAGTCTTCTGAGTCATGAATTCAAATAATTCGCTTTCAACAAATCCTTTGAATCTAATCTAATCTAATCTAATCCTATGACTTCTATAGCGCCTCCCAATACATCGGTCGATGGTCGCTTTCCATTAACTTCTTTATTAAGAAATCATTTTTCACCGGAGAAGCAATTAGTTCGAAATCACAAACAGAATATAACCATAATCAAATTCAATTGACTTAAAGTTATCTAATTCAATCTAACCCAAATTTAATCTTATCGATGGCCTCTTTGGACTATTTTGCACACACTAAATAACTTTAACGAAGCACACTACTTAATTGTAATCAAGCAACACTAATTAACCTTCATTCTATATTCTTCGTACTTCGAGGGGGTGGGGTTCCAGCAGTATGGAGTTTCGTCTCATGACGACACCCAATCTCTTCTACATGGTGCAGCCTCCTCTGCTGTCCAAATGGTCGAGCGCATCTTAGCAGCCTCCTCCTCTCTGGATGTTTGTTATATGATTGTCAGAAACTCTTCCTAGAACAAACGCGAGGAAACAGAGGCGAGAGAAATGTGACATTTGTCCTTGTCAGCATATAATGAAACTACGCCTGTGACTGCAGGTGAGGTTTTAGACGAAAAAACAAATTGACATTGATTTTAAACACCTCTTTAAAGTCTTTACAGTCTCTATATAAACCGTTCAGTTACGAGCAGCCATGGAGTGACATAAAATTTATTTGGCAAATGAAATACCGTAAGTACGACCTAATCTAATCCAATCTAATTCAATGACTTCTATAGCGCCTTTATGAAAAATTCAATACATCAGTCGATGGTCGCTCCGAGTAAAACCTTAATTAAAAACCGATTATCCATTGGAGAAGCAATTAGGTTGAAATCACGAACTGTATTATTGTTACCAGGACATTGCCATAATTATCACTCCTATTTTCAATGACTCCATTGGCTGAAAATCTCCAAACACATTCAGTAGGTCTTTTGTTCATCTGTAACTCTCTTGCAATGTTCCCATCCTACGTTTCTTCGCAAAGTCTCTTTCACCCAAATCACCCCACTCTGCCCGATCATCCTCTTTCAATATCCTTTTCATTCTGTATTCCAGAGTTTCCCAAACTGTGGGTCGCGACCCAAAAGTAGGTCGCCAAGCTCTGGCAAGTGGGTCGCCATATTTTTTCGAGAAACATTTATTCTTTGCACCAACAACAATTGGCCATGATTGGCCTATAACTAGCTGGATTGCAATGAATTGTAAACTGTTTTTTCCTAGGTTTCCTTTTAATACTCAAATTTTTAAGCGCTGTGCGTAAATCCGCACATTTCGATGCCAATTTACGAAGTAAATTTCAGAACACAATGCTTAATATTACATAGGCCTAGTGGGTAACGAGACTGCCAAGATATTCACAAGTGGGTCGCGACCCAGAGAAGTTTGGGAACCACTGCTGTATTCTGTAACCGATCCATATACCACACAACATCTCAAATCTGGTACGATCTCCCTCGTGAATTCTGAATATCCTCCGTTCCTGTACCTATCCAATCGCTCAAACTAATGTCAGATGTTTGGAAAGATATAAGAGACTAAGATCAATGGTTGTGATTAAAAATCATTCATTGATATAGCACCACTGTCTGTCTGTCACGACCGTTAAGAGTTACTCAACTGTATTATTATCAAAGAAATATCAAGCTGAATTCCAGTAGTAGTAGCAGTTTCAGTTTAACGACACATTGTGTTATGACAAAGGTCATTAGCATCACCCTCCTCCTTTATCCAGGCTTGGGACTGGTAGTGCCAGAGTACGAGCAGAGGAGGATGGATGGATCCAGAGTTTAACGACATCGTATAGCAACAAAGGCTGTTGACGTCGACAGAAATCATTGCGGTTAGCATATTTTTATATATTGTAAACTGAAATGCATTTTAAAGGTGTCCAAATGTACGTCTACGCGGCACATAATTATCGATTTAACAATAGAAGTCCTCTCAACTGTCAGGGTTTTCATGACCCCTGAACTTAACCTCATATACCAAGAATAAGCGATCATCGAATCGATTGGATGAATTCAAACAGTTTAACGACATCTTGTGGCTTAAAAGGTCGTTGACATCGATAGGAAACACTTTCTACAGTTTCAACTCTTCGGTAACTAGCGTCTATATTTAGAATTGCGTGCGTTTGATTTATATAATAGCTGCGTATAAAACGTTTTAAAACGTCCATGCCGTGGCTAACAGTCCTAAGCAACATCTGTCCACCTCATCTCCCTGGAAATCAAGATAATGTTATATTTAAATCGATTGCGAATTCGTCATAGTAAGTATACGCATCTAATTACGCTTCATAAGATGAGTAATTGCGAAATCATCCTGAACGCTAATGAATTAAATTAATGAGTTGGAGAAGACGCCATTGTAATCAGAATCCTCAAATAAACCGTTGGATTCATATACCTCTTTTAAGATATTTTATTTTACTATATATACTTGCTTGACGCTGCATTAAGTAGCCTTCTCTCTAGAATTTTCTTTATATCAGAAAGTGGAAACCAATACCTAAAACACAAAAATCTAATTATCTGTTTATGACATGACATTATGATATCGTTCTTCAATTAGTGTTTGGCATAAATTGTTCTAGTATTATAGTTGCATCTAAGTAGAGTTATAATTTAAAGTAAATTCTAGGTCATCGATCTTCACCGGTAAATAGAAAGATGTCTCTAAATCTTGGAGGCTTATGCATAAAATAACTGATTGCTTGCAGGAGACACCATCGTAACTAAAATGCTAACGTTGTTGACCGTTGACCGTTGATTTCAACACCCCTTTTAGAGTTTACATTGGCTTTATATACACTTGCAATACATTACGCGCTTATATCAATCTTTATTGAGTGGCTACCGTTAGTCGTCGCCTCTTAAGTTTTAGTTTTAAAATTTAGTGATAGCATTTAATCTGATCTGATCTAATCTGATCTGATCTAATCTGATCTGATCTAATCTGATCTGATCTAATCTGATCTGATCTAATCTGATCTGATCTAATCTGATCTGATCTAATCTGATCTAATCTAATCTGATCTAATCTAATCTGATCTAATCTAATCTGATCTAATCTGATCTGATCTAATCTGATCTGATCTGATCTAATCTGATCTAATCTAATCTGATCTAATCTAATCTGATCTAATCTAATCTGATCTAATCTAATCTGATCTAATCTAATCTGATCTAATCTGATCTGATCTAATCTAATCTGATCTAATCTAATCTGATCTAATCTGATCTGATCTAATCTGATCTAATCTAATCTGATCTAATCTAATCTGATCTAATCTAATCTGATCTAATCTAATCTAATCTAATCTAATCTAATCTAATCTAATCTAATCTAATCTAATCTAATCTGATCTAATCTAATCTGATCTAATCTAATCTGATCTAATCTGATCTAATCTAATCTAATCTGATCTAATCTAATCTGATCTAATCTAATCTGATCTAATCTAATCTAATCTAATCTAATCTAATCTAATCTAATCTGATCTAATCTAATCTGATCTAATCTAATCTGATCTAATCTGATCTAATCTAATCTAATCTGATCTAATCTAATCTGATCTAATCTAATCTGATCTAATCTGATCTAATCTAATCTAATCTGATCTAATCTAATCTGATCTAATCTGATCTGATCTAATCTAATCTGATCTAATCTGATCTGATCTAATCTGATCTAATCTAATCTGATCTAATCTAATCTGATCTAATCTGATCTGATCTGATCTAATCTGATCTGATCTAATCTGATCTGATCTAATCTGATCTAATCTAATCTGATCTAATCTAATCTGATCTAATCTAATCTGATCTAATCTGATCTGATCTGATCTAATCTGATCTAATCTGATCTGATCTGATCTAATCTGATCTGATCTAATCTGATCTGATCTAATCTGATCTAATCTAATCTGATCTAATCTAATCTGATCTAATCTGATCTAATCTAATCTAATCTGATCTAATCTAATCTGATCTAATCTAATCTGATCTAATCTGATCTAATCTAATCTAATCTGATCTAATCTAATCTGATCTAATCTAATCTGATCTAATCTGATCTAATCTAATCTAATCTGATCTAATCTAATCTGATCTAATCTGATCTGATCTAATCTAATCTGATCTAATCTGATCTGATCTAATCTGATCTAATCTAATCTGATCTAATCTAATCTGATCTAATCTGATCTGATCTGATCTAATCTGATCTGATCTAATCTGATCTGATCTGATCTAATCTGATCTAATCTAATCTGATCTAATCTAATCTGATCTAATCTAATCTGATCTAATCTGATCTGATCTGATCTAATCTGATCTAATCTGATCTGATCTGATCTAATCTGATCTGATCTAATCTGATCTGATCTAATCTGATCTAATCTAATCTGATCTAATCTAATCTGATCTAATCTGATCTAATCTAATCTAATCTGATCTAATCTAATCTGATCTAATCTAATCTGATCTAATCTGATATGCCACCAATTGAACGGTGTTAATGGCCTTTGTTTTCATAAGATGTCGTTAAACACGGGACACTACTGCAAAACATTAATGAGTGAATGTGGGTGAGCCTTCAATACCATAATGATTAACGTAGTCAACCGCTAATTTTAAACACCTCTTTTAAGGAACTTCTAAGTTTATATAATTCGAGCAATTGCCAATTCATGGTGATACGATCAGCATTTCAAACGAATATTGTCAGCAGGATTTCACCATCAACTACCATCTTAAATGATTTCCAAGATTTTTGACTAACCTAGCATTACTCCCATCCTACGTAGCTCCGAAAACTATTCACCATCAAATCATCCGGCTCATCCCGGAGGAGGCGCCTAAGGTATTGTGCTGTGTAATCGTGGATAGAATGCCTATATGCATCCAGGATATCTTCCAACTTCACCTCTGTCCTTGCCCAAGTAACTACTCATCTTAAGTTCTCCGATCCATACACAAAATTGCACCTCAACTCTGGACAGATCTCCCTCCTGAATGCCGACATTTCTCCATCGAATTGTTCAAGCTAAAGCCAGATATTAACAAATATTTAAAGAGTGTAAGTTCAATTGCTCGGAGTAAAAAAAGTTAACACATCCCTTGAATTAGAAAATTTGAGACGTTCTATGTCTGAATAGACTTTTGCGAGGCACTGATCTTTCTTATTGGGAGATCCCATGTTGGTGAATTATTGAGGTCGACGCATTGGTTAAGATATAGCCTTGAATGGAACGGTTTTCAAGGTGTCCAAATTGACTTGTATTTCAATAGCTGTGTTAATGTTTAAGTCTGCATTCCGCTATTCCAAAACTTCTCCGATCCTCTACCCATGCAATCGTTCGCACTAATGCCAGATGTTAGCAAATTTTTCAAGAGACTAGGATAAATGTGTCTTAGTAACAAGTTAAAGTATCTATTAAGTCATCGCCATTCTATGTCTGCCGCGACCGTTTATCTCTAATAACAAAAGTTTACAAATCATTCTTTAAAATGAATTTCATTTGTGGTTAGTTGCTGCTTAACGACACTGTGTCATAGCAAAGGTAATTAGCGTCGCCCTCCTCCTCTCTCAGACTTGGAACTGGCAGTAGGCATACCACTGGTAGGGTAGTAGCGGATGAGAATTTCGTTTCTTATTCTCTGTCTTTCTATCATTCGCTTTCACTCCTTTTATTCTCTCAAAAACTTTAAAGATGCCGATATATATATATATATATATATATATATATATATATATATATATATATATATATATATATATATATATATATATATAAACATCATTATTCGTTACCCTCCTCCTTTAACCAGGCTTAGGACTGGCTGCATCAGAGTGCGGATAATCGAGCAGTTGATGGATTATTACAAACAGTTAACTTCGGTAGGAACAAATTATTTTGAGATGACCGAAAGGATCCAAAATGTACCGTTCAACGACAGCAACATATAACTTGGAATGCATCATTTTAAAGGTGTGTAAAATGAAGCTGTAATTTCTTATAGAACTATGCAGTTTCAAAGTGATCTTTCGACCGCGTCACTGGCTTTCTGTGACTGTCTGCTTGTCGCATTTTATCATTATAATAAGTAACTCATATATAACCCGAGGTCGAGAAACAGTGGCGTCAGAACAGCCAATCATGTCACCACCCAATCATGTCACTCAACCCGGATAACTTCCAACATCAACCTTGTCCGTGGCCCATTAACTACTCATATTTGGTTGTCCGATTCATATCTCGACACCGAATTCAAAGTTAAGTTAGATATTAGGAAAGTTTTCAAGACATTGAGATCAATTCCTCTGAGTAAAAAGTTAAACCATCCATAGTGTGTCTTGCGAGCGACTGAAATTTATCTCGTATAACAAAAGTTTACAAAATCATTCTTCATGATGAATTGCATCGATGGTTAGTTTCTGTTTAACGACTTTGTGTTATGACAAATATAATTAGCGTCGCCCACCTCCTGTATCGATACTTGGGACTGGCGCTACCACAGGTGGGGCAGTGGCGAAGTAATTTTACTTTTTATTATCCGAAGTTTAACGTCGCCCTATGACAACAGTGGCCGTTGACGACAATAATTAAGAAGTACAATTTGCAGAAAACGATAAACTTATAGTGTCCGAAAGACACCATCTAAAGGTATCAAACATAAGCTTACAATATCAATAAAGTCACATCATGATCATTTAAAGCAATATATCTAATGTTATTTATAATGCACATAGCTATAAAATTTTTGATGCAAATTAAACAGTACTTCGCAACTATTGTCACTCGCAAGAAATATTTAAACAACTTCAGATGCACAGTACATATAATTATATTTTATGACATTATATTCTTATTTTATTTTTGAAATGTTTAATTGATTATTTCTTATTCCTCAGTAATTTTACTTTATTATTATTAATCCAAACATTTAACGTCGTCTTATGGCATCAAAGGCCGTTGACGACAATTCATAAATGCAATTTACAGAAAACAAGATACTTATAGCGTCCGAAAGACACCATTTAAAAGTGTCAACCAGAGCCGTACAATGTCATAGAATGTCACATCATTTAAAGCATTATATCTAATATTGTTTGAGATTATAATACACATATTAATAAAATGCTTGATGCAATTTAAACAGTATTTTACAACAACTACCACACATAAGATATATTTAAACAATTTCAAATATAAATGCACAGTACATATGTCATATAATTATAATTATGACATTATATTCTTTTTCTACATTTGAAATTTCTAAGCAATTATTTCTTATTCTTCAGCTTAACGACATTCCATGGTAATATCAACTGCTACAATTACACCATGCACGAAATAATAACAAATTCACAAACCGCATACACATTAAATGAAACATATGGTATACCAAGTTGCTTTTTTTTACACTGTTCAGATATCTAACACACTCCACCATAAATGTATTTAATTAACAAAGCATATAGAAACATATAATTACAATTGTTTAAAGTTGTGTTTCAGTGTATTGTATTCACAATTACCTTATATTTCCTGTATTGCAACACAATATTGTAACACTATACAATATAGTATATTTTCCAATACATAAACCAAATCATACCATATCTAAACAACAAAATGTTAGAGGGTAGTAACATAAATACTCAATAATCAATATTTTATATATGTAATTTACTAATTTTACCGTGGACTTCTGAATTATTTGTTGGGTAGTGTGAAAGCATTTTAAAGGTGTCCAAATGGTGTCCAAATCTTTATAGTAAGTAAGTAAGTATATTCTTGAAATAATAATATAATATTCGTTAATAATAATCTTTATAATGTATAATCTTTATAATATATTTTATTTAAAGTAAGTAAATATATTCTTTATTTTACCGGCTTCAAGACGCATTCCAGTGTACACACAACATTTAAACAACCGTTATCAAGTCAATGAGAATACAGCATTCTACATGTAAACGGTTTTTTCATCTTCTGATCTGGTATTGGTAAAACTCGGTCATGAGAACGGGGCCTTCAGAAATTTGTAGCGATGTTTAGCGACATCTGTCGACTTTCAGGGTTTTGGCGGCCACTGACCTTTATAACCTCATATACGAAGAATATGAGAGAAATGAGAGAACAAGAGAAGAGCTGGGAGTAGAAGAAACAATAGTGGAAAAGATCGGGAAGAGGAGACTCAGGTGGTTTGGCCACGTAAGCAGGGTAGGAGAAAAGAGGTTACCAAATGCTGCATTACACGGACATGTGGAGGGGAAGAGAAGCAGAGGAGGGCAGAGGAAGACCTGGATGGACAACATCAAGGAGGACTTAGGGGAGAAAGGCACCGACTTAGCCGGAATCTTCGAGACAATCAAGAATAGAGAACTTTGGAGAAGTTTCGTAAAGGCCTCATCGTCAGATCACTGATGGAAGAGAAGAAATAAGAAGAAGAGAAGAGATACGAAGAATACACGATCATCTATTTCAAGTGAATGGATTGGAACATTTTAACGACATCTTGTGGTTTCAAAGGCCGTTGACGTCGATAGGAGAAAATTCAGGGCTTTTTTTCAGCCGGAACGAGCCGGAACGGCGTTCCGGCACCTTTTTTCAGCTACTAAATATATTTTTTTAATTTTAATAATAAAAACAATAATTTTGTTATTTTAATTTAATTTCAGTGTTTTTGAACTGTTTTCAGTGTTTATTCAGACCCCTACCAACACCCAATCCCGTTTTTCTCGTGATTTTAGCCCACCCATAAATGTTGCGTTCCGGAATCTATTGTTCCGTTCCGGAACCTTTTTTTCTAGAAAAAAAGCACTGAGAAAATTTATATAGTTTTCACCCTTAGGTAACTAGCGTCTATATATTTAGAATAACGTGAGTGTGATTTATATATTGCTTCTAATAAAACGTTTAAATAAAAACGTCTATGAATATTACGCCCAACCCCCGCTGCCATGGCTACGGGTCCTAAGTAACACCTTACACCTCTTCACCCTCTGAAAAAACGGCAATGTTGTATTTAAATCGATTGCGCATTCGTCATAGTGAGTACATGTCTAATTGCGTCTTGTAAGCTGAGTAATTGCGAAATTATCATCAACGCTAATGAATAAAAGTAATGAGTGGATGAAGAAGAAGACGACATTGTAACCAGAATGTTCAACATTAACAGTTGAATTTGAACACCCCTTTTAAGATGTTTCACATTGCTATATAAAAGCTCTCCTGCCTATTAGCAATCGCTTGAATTCTCCTCCATCCGATGCAGAAAGGTCACTCCTCCTATACTCTCTTCCCAAAGAGCAATGCAACCTTGATCCTATATAATTATACTCTAGATATGTAGATATTATATCCATTGATTTACAGCATCTGCCGTTTCAGGCGATCGAACTTATAAGGCACGCCTTATAAAGTTGGGCTAATCGAAGACCTGTCCGATTAGAGTGAATATAAAAGTTCAACGACATCTTATGGCATCAAACGCCATTGATATCGACCGTATCTTACCCGACACAAGAAGTTATTCTACGTTGTTAATCCACATTCTGTTGATACCTTTTATTTAAAGAAGCCTGCACGGAGAGTTCATATTATGTTTGAATGCGTTTAATTAAGATATAGATCAGGGCACCCCGTCAAAAGAGCGCCGACAAAAGAGCGCCAACAAGAAGTGTAGGGTGTGACGACAAATGGTTCACTGACGAAAGGTTCACGATCTTCCAGCTCTAGTTTTAGATATATTTTCATAACTCTTCCAGCTTCTAGTTTAGCTATGTTTTCGTCGAGAATCCAGCTTTTAGTTTTACCTATATTTGTATCACTCTTCCAGCTGCTAGTTTAGCTATGTTTTCGTTGAGAATCCAACTTTTAGTTCTAGCTATTTTTCATCTATCTTCCAGCTTCAAGTTTAGTTATGTTTTCGTTGAGAATCTAGCTTCTAGTTTTAGCTATATTTTCATCACTCTTCCAGCTTCTAGTTTAGCTATGTTTTCATCACTCTTCCAGGTTCTAGTTTTAGCTATATTTTCATCACTCTTCCAGCTTCTAGTTTAGCTATGTTTTCGTCGAGAATCCAGCTCTAGTTTTAGCTATATTTTCGTCACTCTTCCAGCTGCTAGTTTAGCTATGTTTTCATCACTCTTCCAGCTTCTAGTTTAGCTATGTTTTCGTCGAGAATTCAGCTCTAGTTTTAGCTATATTTGTATCACTCTTCCAGCTGCTAGTTTAGCTATGTTTTCGTTGAGAATCCAACTTCTAGTTTTAGCTATATTTTCATCACTCATCCAGTTTCTAGTTTTAGCTAAGTTTTCATCGAGAACCCAGCTTCTACTTGAGTTGTGTGATAGTTTTATAATAGCGTTGAGAGGTAAGGTGGCATTAAAGTGATACCTCTCCCACAGTCCTACTTCCTCTGGTAGTACCGGATAGCTGGAAAGACTTAGCTCTAGCTCACTTGAAGGTCAATCAATTTGAAGGCCCCCCGTTTCCTATGCGAACGTACATTATCAGTAGACCCCCATTCGCAAGCATACGCAAGCACATGGATTTCGGTAACCCCTCCCCCTCCATGCGTACGTAACATATGGATGGTCCCCAATGAAAGCATTGATGGAAGATGACTTTTTGAAGGTGGCTCCTCATCAGAAGTTCCAAGATCAGCGGTCCAGGATGGATGGCGGCGATAGTAGCTTCATCCGCATGCACACCGGAAAAAAAGAATTAGGACGAATATTTATAGAAGTCCGGCCATCAATATTGCTGAATCGTCCTCTGTTGATAGATCTGTATGATGTATTGATGTTTCTGAGAAATGTGTTGATAAGACATGTGTTGATAAATCTGTTACAAGTCAAGATGATGTAAATATTCAGGTTTTAAGTTAAATAAAAATTTCAAATGCAGATATGGTAAGACAAGAGAAGGTCATTACCATGGATAAATCCATATTGATGTCCAATGAGGTGACAAACCATGTAAACAAATCATTAACTGACCAAGTTATTGAAAGCACAATTAATCATAAATCCCTTTCTTGTATGACTGAAGAAAAAAGGAAGCTACGGGAGTATCAGTCACGCACTGTGTTTATAGAGGGACATAAAGATGATCTCCGTAAGTACTTTAAACACATGCCTCGGCAACTCAAAAAGGAAGTAGTAGAGAAAACGAGGGAAGAGGTTGGATAGGTTTTTATTACTCAACAAGGTGACCTGTACATTGAGTGAGCTTCTGTTTAAATTGTATATGTTGTATCTTTTATAAAGGTGTTTTGAAAACTTAAATGACACCAATAAAGAGCCCACGAGGTGTCTTTTTAAAAAGTCTGTACATTGTTTCATATATGTCAGTTATTTTTGTCGATGTTCTGTCGTTCTTCGTGAAGTCATCATCTAAGTGAAGCGCTAAATAAAGAAAAAAATAAGCACATTTACTTAGGATAATCCGTCACTGTGTCGTAGTCGCATTGCGAAAGGTCTCTCTGCCTGCTTGCCTTTGTGTGTTACGCCTTTCGTATAATACCTAAAAGTGTTATTTAAATATACTGTGATAATCTAGGTATACAAGTGTGGGTGTTATATGCCATCGGTTGATGTCTTGTACATTAGCCACCGGATCAATAGAAGTTACTGACCACAATTGATGATGAGGACGAGGAGGAGTGTAGAGAATGCGAAGTATCTTTATTTTATCGCATAAAGAGCTGCGTCTCAAAATCCTATCATCATTATGCTTTTGTGTATTATTCTGAGTCTCATAATATAACGTCTTTTCTACAACTAACGAAGGCGCTAGAACATTACTACCTATATATTTATGAACACAAATTAACAGCACGAGTTGTAGAATAAAACTCCTTTAGACGTCAACAGCCTTCATGTCTTAATATGTATTCAAACCTTTGGAATTTATGCAGTCTTTAGACACCTGTAAAATGTTTCTTTACAGTCCTATATATAATTGTATGGCGCAAACACCGCAAATAAAACCCAAACTAGAAATGAAGTCATCTGAAACTGAAACTGAAACTGATATGTCAGTTAACTGAAACAGAAACTTAAAAGGCCAGAAACTGAAACTAAATTGAAACTGGAATAGACAAAACTTTAATAGAAACTGACATTCAAAACTGAAATTAAGAAAGTTAAATTAGTAGTGAAATGTATTAAATTGCCAATTTAAGAGGTAGTTTATTTAGATCAATGCGTAAAACGACGACTTCATACTACTGCTTCTTCTCTAACTAGCGACAACTCAGAGTTTATTCACGCGTTACATATACGACGATGAATTCGTACTATTGTTTCTTCAATAAGTCAGTCGGTGGGTTACTCACGTAGCTACGTCTGTTCATTCCTCTCTCTGTCTCCGTCCGTATTCTTCTTTGTCCGTCTGCATATCTCTGTACACGTGACATCTGGTCAGTTGGTCAGTTGACTTGTGATCTGGAATATATGCATCGGGTTGTCAGTCTGTGTGGTCATTAGTGCATGCCTGGCGCCACAGAAGTCAACCATTACATATATATGTATGTTGGTATGTATGTGTGCCTGTTTCTCGATCTGTGTTCTTTTGTCTCGTCGATGTGTCCTCTGCCTCCGTGTCATTGTATCTGTCTCCTCATCCATCGCAGTCCATCTGCCTTTATTTCTCGATCCATACTTTGTCTGTGTATATCTGTCTCTTACTGAATCGGTCTTTATCTTCTCATTTGTCTCTGTATCTGCCTCCATCCGTGTCACTGTCATTCTCTGACTGTCTGCATGTCGCATTTCATCAGTCTAATAAGTTACTTACATATGCCGAGGACGAGAAACAGTGGTGCTAGAACAGCCAAAGGACATATGCTGTTTTCTTCTGCTATTAATTTTGTTGTAGATATTCCTCATACGTTTTTGCGACATCTTGCGATCTAACTTTACCAGAATATTAAATAACGAAAAGTCTCGGCAATTACGAAGTTTACCAATGGCGCACCAAAACCAAGCTCTAATAAGAAGATCAGTCCGTAAGACAGAGAGGCAGCCTATGGGGGATAAGCAATTTTAAAGAGGTAAGTTTTAAGTTAAGAACGAAATGACACAAGCGACTGAGCAGAGTGCACAGACACTGCAGGTAGTTCCAAAAAGTAGGTCCAACAACCTAAAAAGCTTGTTCATCAAAAACATTTCTTGATTTAGGTATATGACCAGACAAAGATAATCAGATGAAATCGTTGAATAATGATGTCTGGTTAGCAAGAACCGACTTTACGTATTGTGGATGGCCAGAATTCAAAGTTTTATAAACTATGAGCCCCAATTTGAAACTAATTCTTTGCTGAACATTAATCCAATGCAGCGATTTGAGCACAGGGGTTGCAAGTTCATATCTTGATGTATTAGTTATGGTTTTAGCCAAAGAGTTCTGTACTCTCTACAGCTTCAGGATGTTTGCCTTATTGATACCAGTAAGAAACGAGTTACAGTAATCTAAGCGACTGGAAAAATATGCATTTACAATTATTGAGTCACCAAGTTTCAATGACTTAAGCCGATGAAATTTTTAAAGTTACTGCGGAGTGCCCTGTAGCAGAAATTCAGTCTTTGGAGGTTTAAGGAAGAGCTTACTGGCCGCCATCCAAGACTGTGCCTCATCAAAGACAGCAGACAACAGCTGCACAGATGAGTCACATGACAGAATCTCAAATGAAATGCACATTTGAGTATCATCAGCATAGAAATGATATCCCAGTGAATGACTACCCAGCAGTGTTCCTAGTGGTATGGTGCACTGGCGTAAACTTGTCCAAATATTTGGGAGGGGGATTTGGTTATTCATTCTACACTTGTTGCATCGGGTGTACAGTCCATTTCAATTATTGGTTGGGGGGCACGTGCCCCGGCTGCGACCCAGAGTCTACGCCTATGGTGTGTTGCATAGTTTAAACAAAAGAGGACCAAGCACAGAACCCTGTGGAACACCACGTGGCATCAAAGTACCATATGAGTAATTACCATTGTTAAGTACACAGACTGATTCTGTGCGTGGACTACGATTGGCAATCACTAAACCAATTTAGTGCAGGACCAGAAATCCCAATCAGTGCTAGAGATCATGAAGAATAGGCAATGACCCACGGGATACAAAGCGAATGGTTCAAGACAGATTTAAATATATACAAATACGACATTTTAAAGGTGTGTTAAATGAAGCTATTATTTAGCGTGCAACCATGCAATTTTCAACACGATCTTTCGACCGAGCCTTACAAAACGTAACTTATTCTAACTCTGCGCATTTTTAATCCTCAGTTTAACGACATCTCAAGGCCAATTTTGCTGTTGACGTCATATCGTGCATTAACAACTGCGCAAAAAACATGTGAACTAAACTATGCAGGTAGCTAACATGGGTGCTATAATTGCACTTTTAAACTAGCGTTTTCCTCCTTTCTTCAGGCTTTGGACTAGCACTACCACAGGTGGGGTCTTGGCAGGGTTTGGGGATGTATGGATCCAGATTCAAACAACATCTTTTGGCAACAGAGGTCGTAGACATCGACAGAAATTATTTTGATAAGTTTTCAACAAAACGCTGAGCTGGATGGATGGATCCAGAGTATAACCACGTCTTATAGCAACAAAGGATGTTGACTTCGACAGAAATTAGTTTCTCATATTACAGCTCAAATTAATACTTGCGATTTGCGCAAGATTTCCTCATCAAGATGAATCCATAAAATCCTTAGTTTCCAAAATTCACTTTCGCAAGAGCATTGTTTCAACAAGAACATTAGCACACAACTGGCGCGCGTTCGAAGTATATATAGCATAGAATAATAGTATGTAAAAGGTGTTCAAGCGGACGTGTACACTTCCCAAGCCAGTATTGACGTTTAGCGACATCTGACGAGTACCAGGGCCTTTGACGGTCATTTAGCTTATACTTATAGATCAGGAATCTGTGATAATCTTTTCGATCAAAGGGATTCCAAGAATTTAACGAAATCTTAAGGAATCAAACCTCTTCATATCCAAGGAAATGAGCATGCGATATACATAAATTAGTTGCGAGGTCGTTAACTTGGATGAGCCTCTAATTAATTGTTGTAAGGAAAAGTAATTCGAAATCATCGGTCCGGAGATTCTAGTTTATACTGGAGGCTAATGCAAAAAAATAATGATTTGACGCTGGAGGCGCCAGTGTAACCACAATGCACACCAGAATCGACCTTTGACTTTGAACACCTCTTTTGACGGATTTATAATGAAATATAAAAGAGCTTGGCGCATGGCGCGCATTATCTTAACCGACTATACAACTGTAACAGTGCAATACCAAACGACCGATGAGAATTGTTCAAAAATAATTAAAATATAATTTTCGCCTCATATTCGACTTTATGTTGACTTAGGACTGGCACCACAGATAGTAGTTGTGGAATTCAATTTAATGTAATTGGAAAAAAGTGTGTGGCGCCTCGTTGCGTGAGAACTCTAGTCCGCTGCGGTTTCTTACTATTATTAGGTTTTCTCGAATTTATAACTATATATCTATAAATGCGACTGGATATCATCTCTAGATGAATTTTTGGAATCTGAATCTGGTAGTTTTGTTTGATGGTCGTCTCGGACTCATCGTTGCATCGTCAACAGCCCCTACCTAATAAGTTCAGATTTTGTCACGTTGTTTCTTTTCAACGACTGGATTATAACTTTATAGTTTTGAGGTGGACAGTGAACAACATTATGCCTTTAAACGGAATACTAATGGAGGTACCGCCAACGCCAACTTTCACGTATACGTCTGAGCAGATTCGTTCGTATTATTCTCACAATCATCGTGTTTGCCGTCCAACAAGAAAAGTTCTTTTCCAATTTCGACTATGGCGGCCTGCGTCAGCCCACGGCCCTCTGGAGAGGGCCATGGTCAGCCCGTGCTCGGGACTCCTTTCCTCCTCTACCACCGGTTTCTGCTGCTGCTGTCCGGCTGCGGGACGGGGCTGATTCGGTGCCTACACCATCGTCCACGTGCACCTCGTCGTCTTCGTCAGCTTCTTCTCCGACCAAGTCTTCGTCTTCCAGTCGAGATAGCGTCCGCCTTGCCACTTGGAATATTCGCTCCTTGCGGAACAAATACGTTACTATTGCAGATACGATACTCTCTAACGATCATGGCTTCCTATTGGTTACCGAATCGTGGCACCATTCCTCAATGGATGTCGCCCTGCCTCTTCTCCCCTCCCTCGCCGTTTCAATTCTAAACACCATCCACTTTAGCCGTCTGACTCTCTGCCTGATTAACTCTTTGGCTCTTGACCTGGAACCGATTTCGCTTTCAATGCCTATCGATTATGATTTGACTAAGCGCCTGTGAATGAGCTGCATGGTTCCGACTTCGCTTTTTTGGTCGTTGGAGAAATCTCGAGATTACGATAAGACTTTTGATTATTTCTTCGCATTTAGGACTGCAAACTTTGTGTTATATAGATTATTCAGAGATCAATGGGCTGTTTCGTTACGTTTGCCTATATATTGCTTGTAATGAAAACGTTTCAAAGGTGTCCAAATTACGTTTACTCCTCACAACTATTATCGATGTTTAGCGACATATGACGACTGCCTGGGCCTTTGGTGTACACTTAGCCTATACTTATAGATACGGAATCGATAAGATCTCTTTGATTGATAGGATTCCAAAGATTTAGCGAAATCTTAGGGCATTACACGCCGTTGATGTCGAGATGAAAAATATTTTATCTTATCTTATCTTATGATTCTTATCTTATCTTATCTTATATGATTATTTATAAAGCGCCTCTCACAGAATAGACTATTCAGAGGCGCTCCCAGCGTGTTAGCCCCTAGGGAAAAGAAATGTCTATAGGCAGCGGAGAGAAGAGGGCGAGATCCCAAGCAATATCTTGCTACGGAAAGAGGGGCAGGTCATTCCATAGGTAAGGGCCAAGGATGGCAAAAGCATGATGCTGAGCCATCGAAGTCCTTGCGCGAGGGACAAGTAGATCAAGGCGCTCAGCAGACCGAAGTTTTCGCGTGTGGAAAATCTCTGACATGCAGCAGTTGAGGATGAATTCTCGAGAAACCACATTATGTTACTTATAGTAAAATAGTATCGGATCTCGGAAAACATTTAAAAAGTCCAATATATTCTGTTCTCTCAGTAAAAAATATCCGTTGTTTAACAGCATCTGCCGTTGCAGGGCCATTTTGATAAAATTCAATGACAATTAGTAAGTTATCGCATTGAGCGTGTTTTAGACTTATATAGACTTAAAGGAAACCTTGTTAAAGGTGTTCACGAGGATGCACTCATTTCACACAGAAATATCGCTGTTTAACGACATCTGACGATTGAAATAGGTTCAAAGACGGTTTGTTACCAATTCGATTGGAATGTCTTGAAAACATTTCACCGTAACATAGCTGGTAAATAATCTGATCAGAATAAGCAACTGGTTAGTTGCCGTTTTCAGTAACAAAACTGATTGGTGTATCCCTCCTTCCATTCTACTAATACGAGATTTCGTTAAGACTTACACACCTTATTTTAAGTTGCCAATTCTTACTTAAATTTCGGTGTGTTCGGCTGAATAGCTAGTGTAACTACAGCTCGCGAGAAAAGAAAATTTAATGAAATGTATCCTTTTTTAGTAATTGGATAAAGTTGTTTGACAAATAAAAAATGTAGATGTAACAACACAACATTAGTGCGCTGGTAGAAACAACTGATAGCAAATCAGATGACCATCAGATGCCACGTATCACCAAACGATAGCATGTTTGTTGCTACATAATTGTCCTGGACACTTATGCATGCTTTCGTCCTGAGCCTCCTTGACTATTACTCCTCTTGTTTTTGGTCCCCTATTGGCGCCTTTTCCAGAACTGATCGGACATCCCAATAAATGCGGGATGTACTGCACTGGCTTCCTTTCCCACAGCGCATCTCATTGAGGGTAGCGTCTCCGGTGTAGAGGTGTCCCTCTGGCTGGCGCCCTCTTACCTACGTGAACTCTGCTGCCCTGTGTCCTCTTGCATTGGCGAGCCTTCTCTGTGCTTGGTGACTTGTTGGTCCCATTTGCCCTATCCGCTACCACCAGGCACCATTGTAACACGAATGCTCGCTGGCATAAATTATTGAATTTTAAACACCTCTTTTAAAGCTACACAACTTCTATATAAAATGCGAAGTCACTCGCTAATTGATTCACTGTGACTTCGTTGTCGAGGACGTCGACTGTTGTTTGGTTATTTGCTATAATTACGCTATTATGTTTCTGCACATGAGGCTGCTATAGCGAGTGTACTGAAGTAACTCTCTTATTAACATAATATGCTGTGGTTGCAGCCAGGCGTTACCTACTGCCTGTACCGCGGAATCGCAGTGTCAGTAGTCTCATTCTTTGTGTACAGTGAGTGAACGTTAACATATTATTTTTGAATGTTGTCGATAGACCTATTACACTATTCGTATTCGTAGTCGGCCGAATACTTGGTCCAATTATTCGTTTTCGGCCGAATATTGATAATCACCTATTCGGTTCGGCATAATAATAATAATAATAATAATAATAATAAATCAATTGGAAATTCGTAATGCCTAATATCAATTCCTATGTATCTAGTTACATCCTATAAGGTAAATCGATTTTGAAATCATCGATCTTCCCCTCGGGGTCCGTAGAGTAATGGATAACACACTGGCGTGAAGTGCAGAAGGTACCAAGATCGAATCCCGTAGCCCTCCATAAGGTTTACTCAGCCTTCCACTCGCTAGGTGGATGATTAAATGAAGAGTAGGCCCATGATGGCGCCGTTTGGCTGCCGCTTAAATACAGTTATATTCGACTCCTGTAAAACTGTTATCATGTGCTACTACTCTATACATGTATGTAAGGCGCCCTGTGTGGCTGCCGTTTCTACTATATGTATGTTCACTGTACAGAGCAGTGCGGTTAGAAGGCGCTTAATTAAGAAAAGATATTATTATTAATAAGATATCGTTGAACACTGGACAAAAACGTGAAATTATATATGGATGAACTGTGTGCATATTGTGCACCAGCAAACCGTCTATTTTGAACACCGCTTTTAATAACTTTTCGTGTGTTATATAAATTAATTCGGATTCAACCACATTACACATTAAACATAATAATGAATAAAATAATTTCTGTCGACGTCTACGGCCTTTGTTGCCACAAGATGTCATTAAAATCTGGAACGAACAAAAATCCACATTCCTATGATTTGGAACTTATGTTAGCCAATGATTCAATATACTTTTCCTGCGTAACATTAGCATTGCAAAGGTTATCAGAGGAACTTTAAAAGAAACTTCTCACATCCTCAACCGACTTAGATACATCGTTACCTTCTATGTCTCCCTCTGAGCCTTCAGCTTCTTTAAACCAACGTCCAAAGAGGTTGATGACAAGATTTTATTGAGTTTCCTATTGTGCATCTGATTTCTCTTTTTCATTGATGTTCTTGCTCATCGACAAATCGCCTGAGTTCGAAGAACTAGATGAGATGTCGAAAGCTTATTTTGTTTGTTTTTCTTCCCATTTCGGATTTATTTGTGTAAATTAAGTGAGAAAAATTTCATTTCATAAAACGCCACATATAAAGTTTTCCGCAAAAAGCGAAACCATATCTTTCTCACAACTACAATCAATCATCATTTCTTCGCGTTTTTGACAATTTATTTGCGAAAACATTGTCTGATAATGACGAATCCATAAATTCCATAAGGTTTCCAAAGCTTTCTTGCCGCAAAGAACGTTACTGTTTGCCGAGAAACTAGAAGTCAGCTGGAGGAGGATCCAGAGTTTAGCGACATCTTACGGCAACAAAGCGCGTTGACGTCGACAGATGGTTGGCTAGTTGCTGTTTAACGACACTGTCATAACAATTATGATTAGCGGCGTCCTCCTCCTTTATCCAGGCTTTGGACTGGCACTACCACACTACCTCCCTGGAGAGGCGTTATATAAATGTCCGTCATGAATAAATATGAAAATAGTTTATGCACTTTTACGTGTGCAGAAGGATTGACTTACGAAACCACTTATGCTATATGTGATCAAAATTGAATCGGATCTTAGCAAACATTTAAAATGTCTAAGGCCAGGTTCTGTGAGTAAACAGTAAAAGTATCCATTGTTTAACAGCATCCACCGTTGCAAGTGATCACCTTATTCGGTCAGGTTAATCGAAGTCCTGTCCGCTTAGGGGCAGTATAACAGTTGAACGACATCTTATGACATCAAAGGGCGTTGATGTCGACCTTACCTTATCTCACAACGAGAGGTTTTCGATTCAGTTGACAACGCCTTTTTAACGAAGCCAATATGGATGATTTACTATTATGTTGTGCGCGTTTACTTATATATCGTGTAGAATGACGCCGTGTTAAAGGTGTCCAAGTGGACGTTCTCATTTCACATAGAAGTATCGACATTATGTGACATCTGACTACTTTAATAGACCTAACGATGACTTTCTATCAATTCAATTGGATTGTATTTCAAAACGCAACTTAACAAAGTTTTATGGCATCAAAAGCCATTGACGTCGACAGAAATTTCTTTTGGGACTGTCACCACATCTAGATTTATTAATATCAAATACTCATCTAATTAGAGTTGTAATTTACACTAATTTCCTAGTCACCATCTTCGCTGGTACTGGACGCTTATGTATAAAATAAATGGTTGGGTGCAGGAGGCATCACTCTACCCAAAATGCTAACGTTGCCGATCGTTGTTTCAACACCTCTTTTAAAGCTTTACTTGGCTTTATATAAAATTAAAATACAATGCACAATTATCTCGCGCTGGGGTTGTGTTATAAGTTTACTTTTGAAATGCATTGTTATCTATTAATCTAATATAATCTGCAGCCAATGGAACGGTGAGAACTGTTGAAATTAATTTCTGTCGATTTCAACCGCCTTTGCTGTCATAAGACGTCGTTAAACACTGGACACTACTGCAAAAAAATTAATGACTGAATGAGACAGACAGACAGACAGACATACATACATACATACATACATACATACATACATACATACATACATACATACATACATATATTTATTTATTTATTTATTTTATTTATTTATTCCGGATATTTCTATAGCGCCTCTCGAAGTCAACTACTACTCAGAGGCGCTCCCGACTACAGCATTTCATATTGTGCCGGAATTTTCACGCCGAAGCGCTACGAGCAATTGCGAGTGAAGGACTTGCCCAAGGTCCGTACGCAGCGGCTAGAGTGGGATTCGAACCTGCAACCCTCCGGTCACAAGGCGCCGAACTTACCCCTGAGCCACCACGTCCCAACAGAGAGAGAGAGAGAGAGAGAGAGTGAGAGAGAGAGAGAGAGAGAGAGAGAGAGAGAGAGAGAGAGAGAGAGAGAGAGAGAGAGAGAGAGAGAGAGAGAGAGAGAGAGAGAGAGAGAGAGAGAGAGAGAGAGAGAGAGAGACCGTTACCACAGTAAGTTACGAAGTCAACTGCTTATTTTATAAACCTCTTTTAAGGTTCCTCCCATGTTAATATATAAACCAAGCAACAGTGTGTCAGTTATCGAATTTAGCAATTCCGCCTCTGCTTATGCTCTGGCAGTGCCAGTCCCAAGCCTGGATGAAGGAGGAGGGCGACGCTTATGACTTTTGTTATCACGCGGTGACGTTAAACTGAAACTACCACTGGAGTTACTGGTAAATTATTCATCCATTTCTTTTTAAATGGGAAGTTGTGAGTAGGATATATATATATATATATATATATATATATATATATATATATATATATATATATATATATATATATATATATATATATATATATATATCAGTTGCAACTTAGAAAGGACATAATTACCGCACGAATACTATCATAAATGACTGCATTGGCTGAGAATCCAAGTATACCCATTCATTTAAAGATCTTTGACTGACATCCAACTCTCTAGCATTATTCCCATCCAACGTAGCTTCGAAAACTCCTCCACCAAATCATCCCGAATGCATATAGGCATTCCATCCACGATTCCACAACATACTAGCTATACGCGCCTCCGCATTGGCCGGTTCCCAACTAATGAATACTCATCAACAATGACGTCATTACTCTTGCGTTGTTGTTGTCACCTGAAGCGACCGTCGTTTGATGCTCTACAACCACAATATGGGGAGTACGTAGAACATCTGAGGTCCATACTCAATTACTCATCCCTCCAATCCTTCACTTCGGCTGAAAAGTCGTCTCGTTTGTTTATCAGACTGAAACTTGTACAGTAAGAATCAATTGACTAAGCATAACCGATTAAGCATAACGATTACGCGAATCGTAGGTACACGGATGCACCATCAATAAAGTACAGCTGACAAAATCTTAATATGCGCAAAATTGTGCATCGTATGTAGGGGCCTATTACAATATGGGACCAATCATATCAAGTGTACAGGATGAGAATTGTCGGGGGCGTTGGGGTTCAACCCCCTAGTCTTTCTTAGGACCTCCACAGTTAAGTCTTCATTGTACACCCCAGAGGGGTGTACATTTGTGATAGTGTGATATTGTGCATATAGATATCATTTCAGCATTTTCTTTCACAATTGACTTTGTTGGTTAATAGTAAAGTAGTGCTCTAATTTATTGTAGAAGCTCCCTCATCTTAACAGTTACAAAATTTACGAATATCTAAAAATATATCTCAGAATACAACCATTTTAAAGGTGTGTAAAGTGAAGCTATTAATTCTTTTAGACCAGGGGTGGCAAATCTTTTGCACATTGGGCCTCATTAAAGGCCAACAAAATTCGGAGGGCCGGGTTAAAATTTTAAACTTTTAATCACGACTAACATCCAAAAACAGTACTTATTTAAAATCAAATATGCTTTGGCTGTTGCTAGTGAGATGTATGCATCTGTGAACTTGTACTAACAAGTCTCCCATAATCTGGAGTGATTGCACTGGTTGCAATTCGCAGTATTGAGTTCAAGTTTAGATCAGTTAGGCCTAACTGAGATCTGTACTTGGTTTGTTCGTTATGAAAGACGAGATCAGAATAGTATGTAAGAAAGCAGTGCCATGTGAGTAAAACGAGGATAATTTCTCGCGGTCTAAATTTTGTGATCTAATTGAATTCCTTGAATAATTGTGCGGGCCAGATAAAAAGTGTTGGCGAACCGGACCTGGCTCGATATAACCTAGACTGAAGCCCTTTTAAGGTGTTCAGTTGGACTTCTGTTTTACTGCAGTATCAATGTTTAAGTCTGCGTTCTTCCATTCCTGAAATGCTCCGACCCTCTTCACAACCAGTCGCTCAGACTAATGTCGGACTTTAGGAACGATTTTAGACACTAAGATCAACTTTTCTTAATAAAGAAGTTAAAGCATTCGTTGATTTAGTGACATTTCATTTCTGTAAAGCTATATGAATTAAAACGTGCTAACAATGTCCAAGTGGACGTTGACTCAGCTTTTGCATTGGGAACTGCTCTGTAGCTGGATTATTCTTCAACTTTACGCTTTGGTTATGATATAGTCTAGAATGTAAAGCTTTTAAAGGTGTCTACTAGCTGAAGCGTTCCATTCAACGATATGTTTAAGACATTGTCTAGATGCCATAAGTGTCGTTAAACTGTAACCATTCAACTAATGAATCTGGTGTGAATACATACATCTTTATTGGATATCGGCAGATGCCAGACTGATCGCCCCTCTTCCACGCTTCTCCCATATTTCCACACTCATGTTTGATCATCTTCACCGGTTTCCGCTTACTGCCCGCATCCAACTGAAGGTACTTATCCTTATTTGCCGATCTTACCTGATACTTGCTCCTGAATACCTCTCTGACTCAATAATTATGTCTTCCCGTCTCATCTGGCTCCCTTCGCCGTCCTGGTTCCACTGATCGATTGACTTATTTGTACTCCGAATGAGAACGGCCGTGGCCCAGTCTCGTTCTTTTGTAAGTATTGTCCCTTCATTGTGGAATTAGCTTTCTCCTTCAGTCCGGGTTGCACTACTATCTGGTGGTTCTGCCACAGCTTTTCGTTGTCTTAAAAATAATGTGCCCATGTTCTCAAGGACTTTCGCACTGGGAGCGCCTCTGATTGGTGGGCATTGAGTAGAGGCGCTTTATAAGTTTTGAAATATAATACAATACAATATCTGTATGTCAAATTACGAGTATGGTTATTGCTGTTAGTAGTAGTTTCCACTGTTTAACGACACCTTATGGCTGCTAAAGCCGTTAACGTCAACCTAAGTATCTTACCTATAGGACTATAATGTTAATGCATAAAATCAATGATCCCCTTCCACAAGGCGCCATTTGCAACCTGAATGCTCGCCGATATCAATTGTTGACTTTAAACACCTCTCTTTAAGGTTTTACTACTCTTATAAAAGCCTCATTCCTACACTTTCATTTAATTGCTCCATGTCTTTTATTGGAAAACTAGCTGTAACCCGTGAAAAATCACGGTATATAAAAAACAATTATTATTGCAGTGATAACAATAACGTCATATTATAGGCCTATAGCCGTCGTCAAGACAACCGTCGCCAAGGCGGCAGTATAGTGACGTCACAATAGTGTTTGTTACGGGACGGACAGACAGACGTACAACGGTTATTATGTTGTTTAATGGTCGATTGTTTGAACCACGAACATTTACGAAATACGAACTCATTATGAAATTTTATGCGAACTTTAAATCCGTGAAAGAATCTAATTTTCAGAAAAAAGCAGAGTTACATTTAACATAACATCCTTAAATAATGCGAAGAGCGGAATTGAAAAATCCCTCTAAACAGTTCTTCTGGGTCATGAATGGAAGTAACTCGCCTTTCAACAAATCCGTTCTCTGCTGAAGAATCAGAGGAACGAAAAAAGCGACATCAGTTTTTGTCAAATTCTGCTGATGGCAGATGGGGCTGGAGACGAAGTACAAAATGACCGTTGGTTTAAAACCTCTTTAAAGGGTTTTCTTATAATGTACATGTATATAAGGCGAACAGTTATCAGTAACGATTACATTTCGATGCCAGTGCATTTTACTTATGAAATGAAATATCGTCATCAGGGCCTCATATAATCTAATCTACTATAATCAAGTCTAATCTAATCTGATCCAATCTAGTTCAATCCAATGATTTCTATAGCGCCGTTATAATAAACTCCAATACATCAGTCGATGGTCGTTTCGAGTAAAATCTTAACTAATGAATCATTATCCACTGGAGAAGCAATTAGGTCAAAGTCACAAACTGTCCTACTATACATTCACAATTAGGTCAAATGATCATATCACTCCTATCTTGAATGATTGCATTGGCTGAAAATCTCCAAACGCTTTCAGTCGCAAGGTCATTCGTTCATCTGTAACTCCCTGGCAAATGCTCCCATCTTCGCAAAGTCTCAACCACCCAATCACCCGATCATACCCTTTCCATTTCAGGACTTCATCCCCCCATGTAATTACTCATCTTGTTTTCTCGAACCAATCCCTATGCCACTCTGAAACGATCTCCCTCATGAATTCCGAAATTTCTCCGTTCCTCTTTCCATTCAATCGTTGAAACGAATGTCAGATGAAAGTAAAGATATCAAGAGACTAAGATCAATTTCTCTGGATCTAAGTCGTTGCAGATCGATGCGACCCACTCAACTGTATCACATCTAACCTGTTTTGTTTCTTTATTTTTCATAAGTATAATTATATTAACACTACAACTAAAATTAATAAAAACAATAATAATAATAAATCAAATTAATAATAATTATTGCTATTGTTATTATAATTATTAAAATTGTTTGTTTTTTGTTTCGTTAGGACCTATATATTTTCCTACTATTAAGTTCACTATCATAACAACAACTACAACAACAACAACAACAACAACAACAACAACAACAACAACAACAACAACAACAACAACAATAACTACTACTCTTCAATTCAATTCAATTCAATCAAGCATTCAAGGAAGCTATTCAGAGGCGCTCATAGCCCAACCCCGGCGAAAGAGATCAGTTTTTAGAGCAGAGAAGAAAGCGGTGGATGAGTTTCGAGGAAGAGACCGCAGCTCAGAAGGAAGCCCATTCCAAATTGTGGGTCCAACCACGGAGAAAGCGCGCTGCTGAATAGTAGCGGTGCGTGCGAAAGGAACAGAGAGGTCACCACGGTTGGTAGAGCGAAGAGAGCGGTGGCCAGGTGGAATAGAGGCACGATAATAGAGCTCATGCAGATAGAAGGGAGCACAGCCAAGCTGACATTTCAAGACAATGGAGGCAACCCGGTAGACAATCCGTTGCGAGAATGGTAACCAGTGGAGGACATCTCGCATATATTCAAAGACATGGCCATATTTAGGAATGCGCCCAGTCAAGCGAGGCAGGGGAAGACCAATATAGAGGGAGCAGCATTAGTCAAGCCGACAGGCAATGAACGCGTGAACGAGAGTAGCAGCAGATTGGGGGAAAGAACGCGAAGCTGTCGCAGCTGAAAGTAGCAAGCGCGGCTCAGCTGCGAGATATGCAATAGGATGTCGTCAAAGATTGCACGAAAAGCATCAAACAATAGAAGGATGCAGGTGGCGCCACTGTAAGCAGATTGTTTCCCAGTAAACGTCTATTTTAAACACCGGTTTTAAGCAATATTCTTGTGGTATATAATTTTAGTTGACGCCAGTAAAGGCTGTGTTAGTCCCATGCCATAGAAGCTGGCGAGGATCAAAAGCGAACTGCTGAACTACGTCCGAACCCGCAAGCTAAGGTACTTTGGACACATCATGCTTCAGCCGAAGGACAACATCGAAGGCAGCCTCATGACAGGCCTTGTAGAAGGGATTCGCAACCGCGGCAGACCAAGAATATCCTGGATTGACAACATTATAAAATGGATTGGACTATCAGGAACCAGACTAATGGCTGCAGTACGAGATAGGAAATGCTGGACAATGTTGACCCATTCATGTAGCCTACCATCGCAAAGCGACGACGGCGACATGACATGACATGACATAGAACGGTCAGAACTCGGAAGAACAGCAGTCCCTTAAGCAATCCCTGAGGCAGCCATGGGGATTAAATGTTAGCGGCAACCACAATTTCTTAGCCTCGGCATATGAATGCGGATAGCCAGTCCTCTCCTTCGCCCTCTCACCTTCCCACCGACAGTGTACAGAAAGCGTACTCATTATAGCTGAGTTCATTCATTTTGAAAATTTAACATAGCGCCCCTCAAGTTACCTACTCAGAAGCGCTCCCAGCCCAACCACGGCAATATAAACTGGACTTATAAGTAACTTATAAAAAACAAGCGAACTATTCTTAGGCAACAGGCGTAGCTGCAATGGGAGTTGATTCCAGATGGAGGGGCCGACCACAGAGAAAGCATGACGCTGCCTAGTTGCGGTGGTAGAGCGAGGAATCAACAGTTCACCCGAAGAAGAAGAGCGAAGGGCTCGGCGGTCAGTCATATCAATCAATTCAATCAATTAGACATTTATATAGCGCGCTCTTCAAGGCAACTATTCAGAGGCGCTCCCAGCCCAACCTCGACGAAAGAGAACAGCCTTAAGAGCAGAGAAGAAAGAGGTGGATGAGTCTCGAGGGAGAGACCGCAGTCCAACAGGAAGGCCATTCCAGATAGTGGGACCGGCAACGGAGAATGCTCGCTGTTGCATGGTTGCAGTGCGAGCGAAAGGAACATGTAAGTCACCGCGGGCGGTGGAACGGAGTGAACGGCGACCAAGAAGTGCGGACGCTGGAAAACAAAGCTCACGTAGATAGAAAGATAGAAAGCTCACGTAGATAGAAAGGAGCGCGGCCAAGTTGACACTGCCAGACAATAGAAGCAACCCGGTATACAATGCGTTGCGATAAAGGAAGCCATATGACAGACAGGACAGCAGAGCTCACGCAAGTTAACCGGGACACAGCCAAGAAGGCATCGCAAGATCAACGCAGCTATTCTATAGTTGACGCGTTGCGAGATGGAAAGCCAGTGTAGTGTGTCAAGCATATAGGCTGAGACAGAGGCACGTTTAGGAATGTGACCAATGAGACGCGCAGCAGATCGAAGAACCCGATCAAGACGAGCAGTCAGAGAAAGTGGCAGGCCTACCAGAATCGAACAGCAATGGTCAAGTCGACTGGTGACAAAGGCATGGATAAGGGTAGCTGCAGCATCATGAGATAAGGAGCGAGAGATAACCCGCAGCTGGCGCAGCTGATAGTAGCAGCTACGAGTAAGCTGATTTATATGAGGGGAAAGACAAAGTTGGATAGGCGGTTCAGAAATCTCGAACTAAGTTTCACGTAAAAAAACGCGAAAAACCGAAACGATATCTTGTTTCCCGAAAACCAGATTTTAATATTAATCCAGTACCTGGCCTGAGGACCCGTTTGCAAAATGGTGTTAGCGGGATTTCTCACTTCCACTTAGTCAATGGGTCCCTAGACATAAAAAATCACCGAGTTGCTTTTTTGCCACAACGCCACGAATGACGCTATGGCCAAATTCAAAATGGCCGCCGTCGCCATATTGGAAAATCATCTTTTTTGTTTTTAGAGTTTATGCACGTGTAATACCTCTAATCTTACTGCATTATGTGTGATCAATTATACACAATTCGTGCGTGTTTTGCCCATATATTGCTTATAAGGAACAGGTTTTAAAGGTGTCCAAATCGACGTTTACTTCTGACAAACTAGTAGCGATGTTTAGCGACATCTGACGACTGTTACATTTGGCAGACTCTTAGCCTATAATCATTGATCAGGAATCGATGACAATCTTTTCCATCGGAGGGATTCCAAGGATTTAGCGAAATCTTGAGGCATTAAACACTGTTGATGTCGAGATGAAAAATATTTTATGCCAAATGTGGAAAATCTCTGACATGCAACAGTAGAGGATAAATTCTTGAGAAACCACATTTACTGCATAATGATCAAAATAGTATTGGATCTCAGGAAACATTTCAAAAGTTCAATATTCTTTTCTCTCAGTAAAACATATCCATTGTTTAGTGGCATCTGTCGTTGCAGGTGATCGAATTTTAGACCCACCTTATTCAGTCAGGCCATCTTTGAGATCATTGGGAAGTTATTCCATGTTGTTTTGTTAATTGATAACGTTTATTTAACGAAGATGACTTAAGAAATTATTAGTTAGTTATCATGATGAGCGCATTTAAATTGTATATAGAGGTCGTTCTCATTGCACACAGAAGTATCGCTGTTTAACAACATCTAACGATTGAGATAGGTTCAAAGATGGCTTGTTAGGCTACCAATTCGATTGCATTGTATTCAAAACATTTCACCGTAGCTGTTTAATAACGCTGCACTATAACAAAACTGATAATCGACTTCTTCCTTCTTTATCCAGTCTTATGAGTGGCAACACCAGAGTACGTACTGTGGCCGAATTACAAGTATATTTGAATACTATAATTATGCTGATTCCATTCAAAAGAGAGACCGCATTCAAATATACCACAGTAGCTGAGTTACGAATATACGTGTTTAGTTGCTGTTTAACGACACTATGTCATTACATTAGCGTCGCCCTACTTCTTTCTCCGTACTTGGTACTGGTACTATTGCAGTTAAGGGTAGTGGCGGAATTCCCTCAATTGTTGATTTGAAACACCTTTGTTTACAGCTCTACTACTTCTATAAATAATTTCAATTGTTGATTTTAAACACCTACTTTTAATTTTTCAAACTTTTATAAATAACGCAGTCGGTTTACAATAATTAATGTTCTTTACAATATTTAGTTGAATAAGGTCAATAACTACTCGTCCCAAGTTCTCCGATCCATGCTCCACACTGAAACTCTACCTTGGAATTATCTCCTTCCTGAATTCCGAAAATTCCCCGATCCTCTCTCTACCTACCCAATCGTTCAAACTAATGTCATACATTAGCAAAGAATTCAAAAGACTATGTGTAAAGTAATAAGAAGCAGTATTTCCATGTATGCTTTGCATGAAAATGACATTCAAATGTATTAGGAAATCGTCTTATTTAAACTGAATACTTTTAATGTAATTTTTGAAGTATGACGTGCTTGATGGTGTCATTGAACCAGAGTATAAAAAACGTCTGCATTTCTTAATATCAAGTGTGCATGTAATTATGTGTGCTAAGGTAAAGTAATTTCGAAGTTTTAGGTATAAGCCGTCTCAAGATGTCGTTAAATACCGGACGCAATAATGCATAATTAATGGTCACCATCACGAGGCACTATGTAATCCTAATGCTCGGGGACGTTGATTCTTAAACACCTGTTTTAATGGATTACTACATCTATATAAACAGCGCAGTCATTTTTACAACATCTGCTGCGGCGGGTTCGTAATATGTGGACTGTGTGACGAAATTTTAATAGTAATAGTAATAATAATTATAATCTGTTCCTTATTTCAGTGGTTCCCAAACTTCTCTGGGTCGCGACCCACTTGTGAATATCTTGGCAGTCTCGGTACCCACTGTCTAAAGTTAAGCAGTCTACTAAAATTTGTTTCATAAATTGGTTTCGACATATGCAGATTTACGTACAGCGCTTAGAAATTTAAAGTATTAAAAGTAAACTTAGGTAAAAACAGCTTACAGTTTATTGCAATCCAACTAGTTATACCCCAATCATAGCCAAATGTTGTTGCTGCAAACAAATAAATGTTTCTCGAAATAATTTGGCGACCCACTTGCCAGAGCTTCGCGACCCACTTTTGGGTCGCGACCCACAGTTTGGGAAACTCTGCCTTATTTAAGCGCCTGCTAACCGCACTGCGCTGTACAGTGAACATACATATAGTAGAAACGGCAGCCACGCAAGGGCGCCTTACATACATGTATGCAGTAGAAGCACATGATAACTGTTTTACAGGAGTCGAATATAGCTGTTTTTATGCGGCAGCCATCAGGGCGCCATCACGGCCTACTGTGCATATAACCACCCTTGCCACCTAGCGAGTAGAAGGCTGAATAAACCTTACGGGGTCTACGGGATTCGATCTTGGTACCTACTGCTCATCACGCCAGTGTGCTATCCATTACTCTACCGCCCCCCCCCACCCATACGAACCGTTTACCCGTCGGTGTCAAATTTTCAGAAATAAGAAATAAGCCGAGTTATATTTAGCATAGCATCATCAATCAATGCGAAGATGGAAATTCAAAAGCCCCTTAACACAGTTCTTTAGAGTCATGAATTCGAGTAACTCGCCATTCAGCAAATCCGTTTTCGCTGACGAGGAAACAGAGGAACGAGAAAGCGACATTAGTCTTTGTCAACTGCTGAAGAAACAACATTTGTGACTGCAGATGAGGCTGGAGACGAAGGAACAAATGGCCGTTGATTTTAAACACCACTTTAAAGCCTATTCAAGTCTCTATATAAACCGCGCAGTTGGGTTAACGATTGGATCATTTAAGTTTTGTCTGTAAATGTAATATCGTCACCAGGATCTAATCTAACACAATCTGATAAAATCCAATGATTTCTATAGCGCCGTTATATTAAACTCCAAAACATCAGTGGATGGTCGTTTCGAGTAAAATGTTAGTTAAAATGTTATTATCCACTGGAGAGAGCAGTAGTGATTTCGGTTTAACGACACTGTGTGATAACAAAGATCATTAACGCGACGTTAATGATCTTTGAAGGAGGAGGGCGAGCCTCCACCTTCATCCAGGCTTGGGACTAGTACTGCCAGTGAACGAGCATTGGCAGAGTTGGACTGGAGATGGATGGATGGATCCAGAGTTTAACGACATCTTGTAGCAACAAAGGCTGTTGACGTTCACAGAAATTAGTTTGGCTTATAATACAGCTCGCACAATATTAAATATTATATTAAATTGGACGAGATTTTTATTATTAATCCAAAGTTTAACGTCGTCTTATGACATCAATGGCCGTTGATTACAATCCATAAATACAATTCACAGAAAACAAGATACTTATAGCAACCGAAAGGCACCATTTAAAAGTGTCAAACAGAGCCGTACAATATCACTGATGTCACATCATTTAAAACAATATATCCAACATCGTTTATGATACACATATTGATAAAATGTTTTGATGCAATTTAAACAGTAAAATAAAAATACTGGACTGGAGAATTTGCTTTTGACTTATATGTAGCGTTGAGCTAAACGTTCCATGGACATAGCGTCCAACTCAGCTGCCATTGCTTCCGATCGTAAAACAACGTCGAAATTTCTCATATCCGTCGAAATGCTCAGGTAATTATGTGTTGTAGGGTAAGGTATTTATGTATTTAGATACTTAATATAGCGCCTTTTAGATACCTCACAGAAGCACCATAATTAATTTCGAAGTAATCGGTCCAAGCCGTCACAAGATGTCGCTAAATACCGTCGTTTAGTGCATAAATTTAATCGGTAGCCTCCACGATGCGCTAATGTAAAGTGAACGCTCGCCGACGTCAATTGTTGTCTGGTTAGTTGATGTTTAAAGACACTGTCGGAAGAAAGATGATAAGCTTCGCCCTCCTGCTGTCTCCAGGCTTGGGGCTGGCACTACTAGGCCTACAGTTAAGGGTGGTGGCGGAGTTACGTAATTTTGTTATTTCGTTATTTGAAACATTTCTCTTTGAAGCCGTAAAATTTCTATTAAAAGGTTAATTTGTTTTAATTTAGACACCTCTTTTAAGGATACCAAAATTATTATATAGGCACGATTCACTGGCGGGAGTAATTCTATGTTATTTTGGAACTCGTCCATTATTTGAACTACGAACTGGCACTAAATAAGAACTCTATAACGAAATTTTATACGAAAGTTTAATCCGTGAAAGAGTCCAGTTTTCAGAAATAAAATAAAGCCGAGTTAAATTTAGTTTAATATCATCAAACAATGAGAAGAGTATAATTCAAAAACCCTTAAAACCGGAGTCACTGCAATTGTTTATTTAAAACACCTCTCTTAAACGCTTTATTACTTCTATATTAAAAGCACACGTCGTGTTCTGGGTAATGAATCTTTTTTATGGTAGTGAGGTGCAGAGGAACGAGAAAAGCGACATCCGTTCTTGTCAAATTCTGATGAACCTGACAGCAGATAAGGCTGCAGACGAAAGCATAAACGGCCGTTGATTTTAAACACCTCTTTAAAGAATACTCAGATCTCTATATAAATCATGCATTTGAAAAAACCATCAAGATAACTTCTAAAATGTAATATAGCTGCCATGGCATCACCTAATCTAAACTAATTCACTGACTTCTATAGCGCCGTTTTCATTAAGTCCAACACATCAGTTGATGGTACCAGCAAGTGAAATCTTAATTAAAATCATTGACCAATGGAGAAGCAATTAGGTCGAGATCACGAACTGAAATATTGTTATCAGTATATTACCAAATCACTCCTATCTTGAATGACTCCATTGGGTGAAAAATCCTCGAACATATTCAGTTCCAAAGTCTTTCATTCATCTGTAACTGCCTAGTAATGCTCCTATCTATATTTTACATCTACTACTGTAATGCTCTGGATATCTGCATTTCACATTTCATCATTCTCACGCCACGCTATAGCCTACAACACACTACAATGCTCCCAGCCAAAATACCTTCGCGAACTCTTCACTATCCACCCACCCCGTTCTACCCGTTCATCCTCACATCTCACTCTCTCCCGTCCCCCAGTCACTACTCGCCTCAAGTTCTCCAACCGATCTATATCCCACACTACACCTTAACTCTGGAACGAACTTCCCCCCGAATTCCGCATTTTCTCAGTTCCTCCACCAATACCGGCACTCACTCATCGTCATCTATCTCAGGCTCCTCTACTCATCACCCCACAGGCTTTCCACTCCAAACTGAAAACTCATTTCTTCAAGATTTCCTTTCCTAATCCATCTGATCCTCTGCCTTCCAAGCTATCTCGTCCTCAACGAAACCCTCCGTAACAGCTGCTCTGCCTCTCTTTGGTCTTTCAGGCAACCGGACTCGGACCACCAACGGACATCGATTTCTGGACAACCCCTCAGATACGTCGCAGCGCTCGTGAATAACCTGGTGCTTTGCGCTCAGCTTTACAGTGGCGCTTTAGAAAATTGGAGATTACGATTACGATTACGATTACGATTACATCTTCACCTTTACCAGAATTAACTACTTGGACCCAGGTCTTTAAGCGATTAGGAATGTACGAATATCTGATATATAACTCAGAGAGCATACGCTTTAAAGGTGTGTAAAGTGAAGCTATTAATTCAATTTTTGCCAAAGAGGTCATAAAAGTAAGTTGCTTTTTAACGACGCTCTGTCATAACAAACATGACTAGCGTCGCCTTCTTGGTTTATCTAGGGTTGGGACTGGCATTACCAGAGTATACGGTAACAGTTCGCATCCATAGGAAAAGATTATTCCGGAAGGCGTCATGGATGGATCCACAGTTTAACGATATATCTTAGAATATCAACTGCTGTTGACGTTGACGGAAATTGCTAGGCCGTTATAAGCAGTACACTTATACATATAGGTGTGAATTTTTTTATTTTAAAGGTGTATAAAATAAGTTATTATTTCACTTAGAACTGTGAATTTTAAAAATTGTTTTTGTAAAAATTCTGACGTACACAATCATTACACGCGATCGCTCAACAAGTACCATCAACGTAGTGTCCACACTACTGTTAAGCAGCATAGCATCAAAGTCTGTGGCCCGATATTCTGGAATTCATTGCCTATTGAAGTTACTGGTTTACCTACTATGTGTCAATTTAAACAAAAACTGAAACTCTATCTCTTGGATGCACTCACATGACTGCATTAGGCCTAGGCCTATGTGTTTATTTGCACAGGTACTGTTTTTTTTTTTTTTTTTTTTTTTTGTTTTTTTTTCATCTCTTTTAACTAATGAAAATTGATCTGTATACCTTAGTTGGAATCCATGTGTTCTGATAGTTAAGTTCTCTAGTTAAGAGTTCTATCATTGTTTCTTTTACCTGCTGATCATGTAACTTGATCGATGTTACCGTTAAAAGTATTGATTGTGCTGCCATTTACTTGTATTACGATAAATGTTAACTAGGTGGCCCTGCTAAGCGGGATCTAGATCCCTTTTGGGTCTCCTCTTGTTGCCAAAGTTCAAACTTTTATGTTGTATTTTTCCTTGTACTTCAAATGGCTTCAATAAAAGGATTGATTGATAACTCAGAGAACTTTTAAAACATCTTGTCTAACGAAATCTCAAGGCAGCAACGGCCATTGACGTCATATCGTACATTAACCATTGCACAGAAAGAATGTGCATTAAACTATGCATGTAAATAACGTATTGAATCTGATTTTCATTTACTAACAAAATATTCGTGAAAGTAGTGCTTAAATTGTAAATTTTCTAATTCAAATGTATGATCAATATATTCAGAATTCAAACAACATTATTGAAAAAAAATTGTAGTTTTGCATACAGTTGGTTAGTTGCTGTGTCACAAACAAAATTATTAGCTTTGCCCTGCTAATTTCTCCTGGCTTGTGACCGTCACTACCACACGATGGGGTAGTTTTTGGACTTACAGACATATAGTAGACATATTCTAAATTCACCCACATCTCTAAATTAGGGAGTGAGTGTTCTGGACAAATTCAACTAATACGAACTTTCATAAAAATTTACACACCTTTTTAAAGGGTTTAATTCTGATCTTAAATATCAATGTTTTAGATTTCGTAGCTTGAGTGAGACCCCTTCCAAAGACACCTCAGCTGTGTCATCTTTTATGGACTGGAGAAAGTTGTTTGGCAAATAAAAACAAGTTTCCGTGACAACGGAACATTGGTGCCGTGGTCGAAGACACAAAGCTTTGTGACTGCAATTTAAAAAGCATTTAGACGTCTAGACGAATTATATCTGAAACCAAGAATACTCTCCGGAGAATTTGATCAGTTTCTCTACCAACACAGTTCGGCCATTTCACCAAGAGAGCGAAATTACGATTTTCTCCATAAGAGAACAAACTCGACTTATTTTTCATTTATGAAAATTGAATCTATCAGAGATTAACTATTCGTATACAATTTAGCAATATTTCGTGACAGTTTCTATCCATCCATCCACATTTGATTGTTTTTTTTTGCAACTTTCCTATGGGAACAGATCGATTATTTGAAGTAGGAACTTTCACGAAATGTTGCGAAATTTTATTTGAATTGTTGAGCCGTCAAAGATTAAATTTTCTGAAATAAAACAATAAGCCGTTTAAAAACGTGTCATAATTTATGAATTCGAGTTACTTCATCTCAACAAATCTGTTTTCGCTGACAAGGATACAGAGGAACGAGAAAAGCAGTATTCTTCTGGTCAACTTCTGTCTGAGGATGGAGACGAACGAAGCAATTGCCTTTGATTTTAAACACCTCTTTAAAGGCTCTACGAATATCTATATAATTCGCCCAGGGACGAGGAATTATAATGACGCCGTCATTAGCTGAGTTTATTTTGAAATGTAATATCGTCACCACTACCTAATCTAATCTAATCTAATCTAATCTGATCTGATCAGATCTAATCTGATCTGATCTGATCTGATTAATACAATGACGACTATAGCGTCGTTTTTTCAGCCACAAAGGACAGAAATCTCACACAGCTCTTGATTAAATGAAGCTGACGAAAGTAGGGCCTATCTGCGCACCGTCTACATGTCCACCTCAATCTCTGTATGCCTGTCTTTATATCTGTCTCAGTATTTCTCGATCCATACTTTGCCTGTTTATGTCCGTCTCTTACTGAATCGGTCTTTATCTTCTCATTTGTCTCTGTGTCTGTC
The DNA here is from genome assembly GCA_963556255.1 of Allolobophora icterica. Classification (NCBI taxonomy): domain Eukaryota; kingdom Metazoa; phylum Annelida; class Clitellata; order Crassiclitellata; family Lumbricidae; genus Allolobophora; species Allolobophora icterica. Next base: position 1,254,951 of record OY744609.1, read on the forward strand.
TCCGTCCGAGTCACTGTCATTCTCTGACTGTCTGCATGTCGTATTTCATCAGTCTACTAAGTAACTTACGTGTGCCGAGATCGAAAAACAGCGGCGCTAGAACATACAATGGACAGACGCAGTTTTTCGTATGCTATTTGTTGCAGATGTTCTACGTACATTTTAGCGACATCTTGGATCGAACATTACCAGAATAATAAACAATACAACAATCGCAACAATTACGGAGTAGTAGTAGCTTCAGTTTAGCGACGCTGTGTGATAATATAGACGACTAGCATCGCCATCCTCCTCTATCCAGGCGTGGGAGTGACACTGCCAGAGTTCGAGCAGTGGCGGAGTTGTATTTATTCGTACAGGACCGATTGGAGAAGATATAACAGTTGAACGACATCTTATGACATCAAAGGCCGTTGACGTCATCTCACCTTCCCTCAAACCAAGAATTTATTCCATATTGTAATGTTAGTTGACTCAGTTGATAACGTTTATTTAACGAAACATGTATTACCAACATATTATAATATTTGGATGGTTCCAGGGTTTACCGACATCTTACAGCAACAATGGCTGTTGAAGTCGACAGAAATTAGTTTGGCATATTACAGCTCTCTTAGCTCTCTATTTTATTATAATATTTAGCGCTTTGACTTATGTATATAGGTGAGAATGAGGTCTTGTTAAAGGTGTATAAAAGGACGTTCTCATTTCACATAGAAGTATCGATGTTTAACACCATCTGACGACTGAGATATGCCTGTCGATGCTTTAATATGGTTTATTCGATTGGATTGTATTTCAAACACAACATAGCTGAATCAAGGGCAGTTGACATCAGCAGATATTATTTTTGAAACTGGTACTACATCTCCATTTATAAATAAAAAAGTGCATGAACATAGAGTTGTAATTTAAAGTAAAAATTTCTAACTCATCCATCTTCGCCGCCAAAAGATGTCGCTAAATATTGGACACTTAAACATGCATAAATGGTTGGTTGCCTTTGTTGTCATAAGATGTCGTTAAACTCTGAATCCATCCCAAACTTATATGACATCGAGTGAGGTAATCATTTGTCGTTGTCTTATGCGGTTTACCTTTTAAATATATTGCTAACATTTAATCTATTCTATTATGCAGCCAATGGAGCGATGACAAAATTTTTTATCGATTCTAGCGGGTTTTGTTGTCATAAGATGTCGTTAAACACTGCAGGCTAATCCATAAAAGTAATGAGTGAATGTGGAAGAGATACCGTTAGCAGAATAAAAACCGATGTCAACGACTGATTTTAGAAACCTCTTTTAAGGTATCTCCTGCATTTATATAAATACATCAATTGCATGCTAGTTTTAAGTTGCTAAGTACAATACTTTCAGCATGATATCGTCCATCAGCTGCAATTTACAAACCGACTGAAAATCGCTCCTTCTCTACACTTACGGCATTCACGATGCGTCTTGTATCGTAACTTATACAGCATCGGCCATAAATTTCAACCTGCTCGATTTTAATCCAAGTGCATTTATTCTTCCCGGACGGCAAATCTTTGATATCCCCCCAAAATAATAACCTCTAATTGGGTGTAGAGTACACCATGCGCAATGCTTATTCAGCTGGTAACAAAATGATCATACATAAAAAACAGCCGCTGGAAGATTTATAGTCTTTGATCTTCGCGAATCATACTGCTCAAATCTTACTGTCCTAGGTGCGATTTATTTGCAAAACCCATACATGGACGCTGTGCGTTATTCCACGCGGCTGTAAGCAGTGCGAAACGAAAGTAAAAACGAGAAGCGTCTAAATAGAGGAACGTAAGACTAGTATTATACCCACGCCAAGGCTCGGCCGTCATGTTTCTCGTGGCGCCTCTCCTGTGCAAAAAGTGGTGATGGGTACGGTGGCAACCCAACGTCTAAAGTGTGGTTTAGAGGACGTGGTATAGCTATTAGTACCTCTCTTACGCCAAAAAAGGGTGAAGTGTGAATTCAAGCCGCTATTTTGCATATGCTACTGCTATTCTCTGACTGTCTGCATGTCGCATTTCAACCTTCTTACAAGTAACTTAGATATGACGAGGACGAGAAACAGTGGCGCTAAAGAGCCAAAGGACAGACGCAGTAACTGCGAAGGTATTTGTCGTTGATGTTTAAAATACAAATTAGCGACATTTTGCGATGAATTAAATAAATAAATTCCAGAAGTCTTATTAATTACGAAATTTACGAATATTCAATATATACCTCAGTATGTAACCGTTTTAAAGGTTTGTAAAGTGAAGCTATTGATTCTTTTGTAAAATGCGTTAATTGTTGATTTTAAACACGTGTTTGTATAGCTTATCAAAATTATATAAACAGCGCAGAGCGGTTTCGTAATTGAGAGGTCACTCGAACAGAGTCGTGCGTGCGTGCGCGCGTATCTTATTATTGTTATTAGTGGTAGTTTCCATTATATAAAAACGACATCTTTGGGGGGCCCGATAGCGTATTGAATAACATCTGGCGTAGAGTGCGAGAGGTACAGAGATCGAGTCCCATAGGTGGACATGCTTTGTAGGCTGCAATTTGCGCCGTGTATTGCAGGCTGTCTGTTCTGTTAGTAGTTAAGATTTATCGCATAACATGTACTTGTACAGCGCAGTGCGTTTGCAGGCGCTTAATTAAAGAATAAATATTATTATTATTATTATTATTATTATTATTATTATTATTATTATTATTATTATTATTATTATTATTATTTAACAATAATGATTAAATAATCTGAAGCGCCATCTCAGCGTCACTCAGTGAACAATTTATCGTGAAAATGTCGATGAGAAGCAGATGGCATTCCCGCGTTGGACAGCTATCGACAGTCTCTGAAACAGGTAGCTTGTCTCAAGCGTGTCCTGAGTTGAATCCGTCAGCCTATGTCCTAGTTCCAACACAAAATCCAATCCTTCGGAACTCCATGCACCACTCGTCTCCACTGCAACCGCTACAAAAGCGTGCGTTCGGGTGATTGTGTCGTATTTGGATCTTTTGGCGGCGGCTGCCCGGTTTGCGGCCTCACCTGCTCCGGTTGATGTTGCAGCCAGATGTGACGCTGCATATGTGTTCGAAACGGTCACATCCCAAGTGAGGCACCTTCCGCATGACCACGGGATAAGCGTCACGCCGTCAGGTCGCTTGCCGTCCTCTCTGGTGAGGCCCAACGGTTCCTTCTGAGAAGGGATATTTGCTCTTCCAAACGATCTCCATATGACATCGTTGAGCATGTTGTGCCGTTGATGTCTGCCAGCGTTTTTTCTGCAGACAAGACCGTGGAGTCCTCTGGCGTCAACTCTCTCGCCACACTGACACAAATGTGGTTCGCACAGAGTCGTTCCAAGTCTAATTCCAACCGCGATCCGTATCACTTCATCGGACAAGCGGAGGCCCAATGCAGTGACCGGAGGAGCTAGCAACCAGTCTCCCGCGTGTGGTGCCCGAGAAGCTAAGAGACGAGCCCGGTCCAGTGCATTGTTCGCAGACTCGTGCAAAGTTGTCCACGCCTTATTTATCCAGCGGCTGTCCCATTCTCTTTGACGATGAGCTGTAGATCCGGTTGGTGGATCCGCACTCGTGAGCGTTGTCCATGCTTTCAGTGCTGTGGTTACAAGATCGTCTGAGGCATCAGCTAGTTCTGGTGGCAGCATGTGTGCTTGGAGTTCGCCTGTGCTCGCAGCAGAAGCCAAGAAGGCAGAAAGTGCCAGCGTAGCAGCACAGCGTATCCCAAGGCCACCATCCTTCACCGGAAGGGATGCCTGAAGCCAATTCTCGTCCGACAGTTCCACGTTCAAAATTTTCGACAATCCATTTCGTAACAAAGAGTCAAATCTTGTTAGACTAGGACAGTCGAAGCATAAGGCTGTGCGCATTGTGTAAAGGAGCTTTGGCACGCTCAATCCATTTCGTAACAGGATTAGAGCGTCATGCGAGTGAAGCATGGAGAGTCTCCCTACAGCTCGTTCCAGGTCATCCGCCTTCTTGTTTATCACCTTGTCGACGGTTGGTCCAGGCATCAGAGGTGAGCCCAACAGCGTTGTCTCTCCTAATGGTATGTGTGTGAAGCCGTGGAACGAGGGATCGTCGATTTTATTTTCATGATTCTGAAAGACTATTTCGCATTTCGCGCGGTTTAGTTGAAGCCCAATCTTAGCTGACTCCTGAGCGATCAACTGAATATCTTGGGCCACCTCGTCCAACTTGCCTCCCAGTGTCAGATCGTCAAGGAAGGCCACTCTCAACTCCGATATCAGCTTTAACAGGATCGGCTGTACTGTGAGGCAGAATTCTAGGGGACCCATCGGATCACCCTGCTGAGTTCCTTCTTCTGATCGAATAATATTTGATCCATGTCGTAACAAAGGTTTGCAGGAATATGCGGCATGTGCGAAACGGTAAAGTTCTGGTATGTCTCTTGCGACCGCTTCCAGGAGAGAGTCCCTGCGAAGAGTGTTAAATGCGTTGACAAAATCTAGTTTTACCAGAACTCCACCTGTTGGCATCGAGGTAACCCAGCGGCGGGTTGCGTGTACTGCTGCTTCTGCGCCTCCTGGTATGCCAACCCCCAGTTGGATAGGGCCGAGCAGAGGAGACAATCTCGTAACAGCGTGGGTGTTCGCGCATTTAGCTGCTAGGCGTCGCAACGTGTATCCGACCGCGATTGGTCTGATGCCTCCGTCTTTCTTCTTCAGAGCAATCAGATTGGCCCCGTATATAATTTCGTTAACTTCGATCGGTAAGCTGCCTTCCAACATCAGATTGACCAACTCGCTCAGCTGGTGGATGAGGTTACAATCGCCTCCAACCGAAGTTAAGTCTTTGAGGTGTTGTGGAGTGATGCCGTCTGGACCAGCTGCCGAGCCTGCTGGAAACGAGGAGATGGCCTTGACGATCGATTGCTCTGAGATCCTCAACGGAGCAAACCGATCAGAAAGCTTTGGATCACAGATTGGTCTCCTGTCCGACGGAGCTGGCGGGTGCTTCGCCTTTAGTCCAGCCAACGTCTCAGGAGTGTCGGGAGCTGGTTCGTCTTCGCTGCAGATAAGGCGGATGGCAGCCTTGTAGTTACCATCTTCCAACTTGCTGGCTACTGCTGATGCAATGTATTTTGCCAAGTCACGTTCCCTCGGAGCTGTGCGACGAACTGCAGTTGGCTTATTTTCATCGTCGTCTGAATCGAATGCCGGTCCTTTCGAACGCCAGTTCGTTATTCTGGTGATAATTGTCCGCGTTAGCTTTCGTTTGATTCCCCCTCTTTTTGGCTTGGTCAAAATACATCCTCCAAAGGCTAAGAGGTCCGACCATTTCCCAGTGTCATCTGGCTTCCTTACGACGGCCTCTACGAGTTCACCCAAAAGGGCGGCGCATGATGCTCTTGCTGATCGAGGAATTCTTTTGACGAGCGCGCCTCTTACGACAGGGTGCAAAAGGTTTGATACTGAAGGTACAGGAAAGGGTTGTCTGTCAGAATCTGGCTGTGTTTGGATGGGTATGTGATTTTCATTGTCTGCTGTAGAGGGGGGTGACAAATTCGTGCTGCTGTGGGCTAGTATCTCTGCCGGTGGCTGGTTGGATCCGGGGCAGGGAGAAGACCTAGGCCCATGAAGATGAATGGTCCCATCCGATGAATGTGTTTTAAATTTTGCCCAGCATATGCGGCATGACCCTTTTCCCTTAGCGGGCTTCACATTCATGTTATGTCTCAAGGGATAAGAATTTATTCAAACGAAACTAAAGTAAACAGTTAGGCTCTTCCTTCAAAAGATAATGTGTTGCCATGGCAATGATGACGTCGCCGGCCATTTAAACACGATTTGGCGAAATTTGAAGTTTGCGATGATCGCTGATGGTAATAACAAAGTTTTCAAACCGAACCATTCCAAATCCTGAGCGACTCGACCTCGACAGACAAAGTATCCGAAGTCACGAGATGTTAACTTAATAATAAATATAAAAATCCAACTGTGACGCCGACGCAAGCCGAAGAATTCACATAAATTGCGCAACGTTTGAAAACCTCGACTGATGCCGCCAACCGATCAACCGCTTCAATATTATTATTATTATTATTATTATTATTATTATTATTATTATTATTATTATTATTATTATTAATTATTATTATTAATATTATCTTATGACTGCTAGGGCAGTTGACGTCGACCTTACCTTACCTATAGGCTATTATGTTCAGTAAGTAAGAGGCAGTATTTTCATGTATACTTTGCATGAAAGTGAGATTCACATGTGTTAGCTAATTCTAATATTAAAAGAGAATGTGTTTCAATCAAACCAAGTGCCCATGTAATTATGTGTTTAATAGTAAAGTAAGTTCGAAGTCATAGGTCCAAATCACTGCAAGATGTCGTAAAAATACTGGACGCTAATTCATTAAAGTAAGTAAGTAAGTAAGTAGGTAAGTAAGCATATTCTTTATCAACACCAACTACCTATACCGCACTTTGGTTTACATACAGTTTATACAAAATAAAGCATTCTTGTCAAAAATGTTTGCCTCATTAAATTGTCCGCTCTAGGCATTAAATTGGTTTCTAACCTATCTTGAAAATCGTTCTCAATTTGTCTCGATTGATGACTGTATCTCAGATTTGAGATCTATTAAATTCGGGATTCCTCAAGGTTCAAACCTTAGCCCCCTTCTATTTCTAATTTACGTGAATGCCAAACGTCTCCCCATCTACGTATTTTGTACTATTTGGTGACGTCTGAAACATCTTCTTCACCCACAACTCTTTAGATATCTTATTCCGGAAAGTTAACTTTGAACTCAACTCCAGTTTCCCGCTGCTATTGAGTGTTTGTACATTCCACGTGCCAATTTTCAGGGTTTCTTTGGCCACCCTTAGCTTTCTGGTAACCAATTTTTCGACCCAGCCCCGGTTACCCGACTGGGGACGCGGACCTTTTTCAACCGGGCGACGTCAGGGCCGGCATCCTTTCTTCTGTTTGTGTGTCAACATGCGATTGATTTCTGTCGTGTTTGTTTTTTACGATCGGTAGTATCTGCACCCTACCGATCAACCCTCCTCCTTTTTCCAGGCTTGGGACTGGCACAGGTTATTCCTGTGGCGGAGTTAAGTGGACTTTTACACTTCGTTATATCGTACTGATGTTTTAGGACATCTGAAAACTGCCAGGGACATTGGCACCCACTTAACTTATAGCTTACTCATCATAGATGAGGAATCTACTTAAAGTCATCGGTTGAAGCCATCGCAAGATGTCGTTACATATCGGACGCACAGGCAAAATATTGATGACTGGATGCAGTCTGCACCACAATAAACAGAATGCACGCCACGTTTTATACACCTCTTTTAAAGGATTTCCCAACACTATATAAATAGAATGCAAACCAATTGAAATTTTTCAGACACCTCTCTTAAGTGTTTTCCTACCACTATATAAAAGACGCAGTTACGTACAATGTCATAGAATGTCACACCATTTAAAGCATTATATCACACCATTTAAAGCATTAAAGCATTATATCACACCATTTAAAGCATTATATCTAATGTTGTTTGAGATTATAATACTCTGGTTGACACTTTTAAATGGTGTCTTTCGGACGCTATAAGTATCTTGTTTTCTGTAAATTGCATTTATGAATTGTCGTCAACGGCCTTTGATGCCATAAGACGACGTAAAATGTTTGGATTAATAATAAAAAGGAATTGTGTTGGGTGAAGAATTGTTCCATAAAGTTGACGTTGAACTATTTTAACATTACCAAATCTAATACAATTCAATGTAAAGACTTCTATGGCGCCGTGACCACGAAGTCCAATGCACCAGCCGATAGTTGGTTCCAGTACAAAAATAAATATCCACTGGAGATGGGAATTCGAAATCACCAGCTGTAATATTATCACCAGGAGATTTCGGAGATTAAAATACAATGACCAAGTCACTTCTATTCAACTTTTCAAACTAATGTCAGTCATTAGCACAGATCTAAGGAGACTAAAATTAATTTCTTTGAGTAAAAAGTTAAAGCATCAATTGATTTTTGCGACATTCTGTGAAGACCTTTGCGAGCGACTCAACTTAATCTCTAATAACAAAAGTTTCCGAAACTTTCTCGAAGATGAATTTCATTGGTTGTTTAGTGCTGTTAACGACACTGTGTTATAATAAAGATGAGTAGCGTCGCCAGCCTACTTACTTCAGGTTTTGGTCTGGCGCACGACATTTCGGGGAGTGGTGAGGTTGAATTTTATTGAACGCTGAACATATATATATATAGGGTGACACGAAAGTTCGTTCACCGTTTTCAAAATGCGTTCTCTCAATAACGGCTGCATATTTCTTTATAATATTTTGTCAGTACATAGATAAGTCAAACGAAAGATACTGGTAAGAATTTGATTATGATCCGGTCCGTGTTTGCCATTATTTATAAGAAAATATAGAGACCACCCGTTTTTGCGGAAAAAACTGCGTTCATCAAATTAACACAGTAAAGGAAATGTGTAGCCTCGTACACAATAAGACACTGTTGTTATCTAGGACATACAGACGTAGGCTATTGGCGTACAGTATCTCATTTCTGCTTAATGACATCACCAACATTCTTGAACAGATTGTGAAGCCAGCGTTCGAGAGAGAAAATGACAACGGCAGTGTCATGCAACGAAAGTTATTTCTTGACAATGATCGAGGAGTATTTCAGCAGGATGGTGCACGCTGTCATACATCAGCTGTGACGACGAAGTGGCTAGACGAAAACCTCCCGTCACACATAAAGCCGAAGGATTGGCCACCCAACTCTCCGGACCTCTCTCCTATTGATAACTTGTGGAGTATTTTATCTCTCAGCGTTTATAAAGATCCTGAGCTAAAAAAAACGTTGATCAGCTCAAACGTCGCCTCCAACGAGCGTGGAGATCGATAGCAATTAGGACACTTCAGACGCTGATCCAGTCTATGCCGGATAGAGTCAGTGCTGTCATTAAGCAGAAAGGACATACTGTACGCTAATAGCTCACGTCTGTATGTCCTAGGTAACAACAGTGTCTTATTGTGTACGACGCTACACATTTCCTTTACTGTGTTAATTTGATGAACGCAGTTTTTTCCGCAAAAACTGGTGGTCTTTACATTTTCTTATAAATAATGGCAACCACGGACCGGATCATAATCAAATTCTTACCAGTATCTTTCGTTTGACTTATCTATGTACTGACAAAATATTATAAAGAAATATGCAGCCGTTACTGAGACAACGAATTTTGAAAACGGTGAACGAACTTTCGTGTCACCCTATATATATATAAGAGAGGTGCTTAAAATTGATATATATATATATATATATATATATATATATATATATAGGAGATTGGAGTTGAGAATGAAGAGTCGTTAAAACAAACTGCGACAAGAATGAAGCTAAGGTTCTTTGGACATGTTATGCGATCTGATGGTCTGGAGAAGGAAATGATGCTGGCGTGCGGTGAGGGGAGGAGAAGACTGGGTCGCCCAAGGAGGAGATGGATGGATGAGATACAAGATGTAACTGGCATGAATTTGGCGGAATTGAGACTTGTCATCGAATAGGAGACGGTGGAGTGTGTTCACCAGGACGATCGCTAGAGCTTCACGAGCTGACAGCACAAGGTGATATATATATTATATTTAATTGGACACATATTAAGAGGAGATATTAATTTTAAGCACCTCTCTTTGAAGTTTTGTAGGTACCATAAAAGCTCAATTGTTTAACTTAAACACCTCTTTTTAGAATACTACTGTTACTATATAGTCAGGGTTCATTAGCGAACCATTATTATCTTTAATGTCGGAACATGTCGATTGCTTGACCTACGAACTGTCACAAAATAAGAACTCTATTACGAAATTTAATAAATTTAATTTAATTTAATTTTGTTAATCCGTTAAGGCAGTGGTGCACAACGTCCGGTCTGCTGGTCAAATATACAGACGAGTATACAGACGACTCGTCATGTGGCGCGCGATGTCCAACAGGAGAAGCGAATATTTAGCCTATTTTAAGAGCCAGTACTGACATTAAGCCTACAGGGACTTGCGTTCTGTGGTCACCGGAAAAAAACTCTCTCAGTATTATAGTAATATAGAAGTACTCTGAGTCCACTTTATAACTCTTTATGTTTACTTTATATGTGTTTTACTGCACACGGCATCTTTATAAAATTTGGCATGCATTCATCTGAACTAAGCTGTTTGGCCCATTAAGGGTTTAAGAAATCGTTTAGTGGCCCTTGGTAGAAAAAAGTTGTGCACCACTGCGTTAAAAATTCCAGTTTTCAGAAATAAAAAATGAGCCGAGTTATATTTAGTTTAATATCATCAGACAATGCGAAGATGAATTCAAAAACCCTCAAAACCGGAGTTACTTCTTCTTCTTTAAGTTCTCTGCCCTTCGGCAGGTTTCCACTTCCAATGACGCCATTCTTCTCTTCGCTGTGCTTTTCTCTTCAATCCGCTGTATCCTTCGGTCATCATCCATCCTAGCATCATCTGTCGCGGTCTTCCTCTCCTTCTCCTTCCCTCCAATCTCCCCTCTATGATTTCTCTCAAGAGGGAGTCTCCTCTTAATATGTGTCCAATCCATTTCTTTTGTCTTTCTCTTAACGTTGTCATCAGTGATCTTTTTTCTTCTACTCTTTGCAACACCTCTTCATTTGTCATTCGCTCCGTCCAGCTCACCTTTTCCATTTTTCTCCATATCCACATCTCAAAGGCCTCCAATCTCTTGAAATCCTCTTTCCTGATGGTCCACGTCTCCGACCCATACAGTACCACACTTCATACCAGTGCCTTGACAAGTCTCTTCTTTAGGTCTTTGCTCAGTCCTCCTCTCATCAATTCTCCTCTTTTCGTGAACGCGTCTTTTCCCAATACTATCCTTCGTTTAATATCACTATGGCATCTTGCATCTGTTGTTATCACACTTCCCAAGTAACAAAAGCTCTTGACCTGTTCCACCTCCTCTCCATTTATTGTTATTTTCATTTCGATCTCCTCCTCCCCTGCACTTATCCTCATAATATTTGTCTTTCCGATATTTATCTTCATGTTGTATTTTATTGAGGTCCTGTTTAGTTGATCCATCAATTTCTGCAGTCCCTCCTGTGTAGTTGCCAGCATTGCTTGGTCGTCAGCAAATCTTAGGGCTCTTATGAGTCTTCCACCCACTTTTATACCCTCTCCTGTCTGTTCCATTGCCTCTTGTATCAGTTCTTCTATGTATATGTTGAAGAGAATTGGTGATAGTGGGCATCAATACTGCAATTGTTCATTTAAAACACCTCTCTTTAATGTATGATTAATTATATATTAAAGCACAAAACGTGTTTGGACAATGAATCCCCTTTTGTTAGGGAGGAACAGAGAAACACGAAAAACGACATGAGTCCTTGTCAGATTCTGATGAAACTGTAAAACTCTGACGGCAGATGAGGCTGCAGACGAAAGCCTAAACGGCCGTTGATATTAAACACCTCTTTAAAGAATACTCAGATCTCTATATAAATCGTCCAATACATCAGTCGATGGTAACTGCGAATTAAGAAATCATTATCCACAAGCAAAGTAGAACTGACGAACTGTAAGATTATCACCAGGATATTACCACATCTCTCCTATCTTCAATGACTCCATTGGATGAAAATCCCCGAACACATTCAGTTCCAAGGTCTTTCATTCATCTGTAACTCCCTGGCAATGTTCCCATCCTACGTATCTTCGCAAAATCTACACCATCCAATCACCGGATCATACTCTTTCCTCACCCTTTTCCGTCTCCAACAAATTACTCATCCTGTATTCTCCAACAGATCCACTTACCGCACTGTATCTCGACTCTGGAACGATCTCCCTCGTGAATTCTGGCAATTCTTAGTTCCTCTATCCCATCCACTCGTTCAGATTAATATAAGATGTTAGCAGAGTTAGTTTTGCTGTTTTTTAACGATGCTGTTTCATAGCAAAGATAATTAACGTTGCCCTCCTGCTTTACCCAGCCTTGGGAATGGCACTGCCAAAGTACGAAGAGTGGCGGAGTTAGGCGCTTGCAGACATGTCAGGAAACTAAGATCAATTCTTCGGAGTAAAAAATCTACGAGTATTCATTCGCAATGAATCGTTTACCTGGTCGCCTTCAATGTCAGCTTGGCTGTGCACCCTCCTATCCGCGCGAGCTTTGTTCTCGCGCCTCTGTTCCACTTGGTCACCACTCTCTTCGTTCTGCTACCTTTCGCACGCACCGCTACTATGCAACAGCGCGCTTTCTCCGTTGTTGGACCCACAATTTGAAATGGGCTTCCTCCTGAGCTGCGGTCTCTTCCTCGAAACTCGTCCACCGCTTTTTTCTCGGCCCTTAAGGCTCTTCTTTTTCGCTTGGGTTTGGGTGGGAGCGTCTCTGAAGGGGCGCTATGTAAATGCTTAGTTGATTGATTTATTGAATTAGAGCCATTCGTGTCCGCCACTACCCTTGCCAACGCCTAAACCGTATTCGAAATCGGTTGCCATTGTACGCTTTGCTTAAGATATAGCCTTGAAGGGCACAGTTTTAAAGGTGTCTAAATAAGGCTTTGTTGGAGTTTCATTGGATGTGTGCATGCGTGTGTGTGTGGTTATTGGATATCTCTATTTCAAATTATGAATCCTATTGTTAAACGACATCTTATGGCTGCTAAGACCGTTGACGTCGACATGACCTTACCTATAGGCCCACATGTTAAGTAAGTAAGACGCAGTATTTTCGTTTATAATTTGCAGCAAAATGAGATTAAAATGTCTCAGCTAATTCAAGTGAATGCTTTTCAAGCAATTCTTGAAGACTGACGCGTTACATCATGTCGTTGAACCATGAAAATAAAAGACATCAACATGTCTTAATATCAAGTACTCATATGTAATTATATGTTAACTCTTAAATACTCGTTGAACCATGAAAATAAAAGACATCAACATGTCTTAATATCAAGTACTCATATGTAATTATATGTTAACTCTTAAATACTCGTTGAACCATGAAAATAAAAGACATCAACATGTCTTAATATCAAGTACTCATATGTAATTATATGTTAACTCTTAAATACTCGTTGAACCATGAAAATAAAAGACATCAACATGTCTTAATATCAAGTACTCATATGTAATTATATGTTAACTCTTAAATACTCGTTGAACCATGAAAATAAAAGACATCAACATGTCTTAATATCAAGTACTCATATGTAATTATATGTTAACTCTTAAATACTCGTTGAACCATGAAAATAAAAGACATCAACATGTCTTAATATCAAGTACTCATATGTAATTATATGTTAACTCTTAAATACTCGTTGAACCATGAAAATAAAAGACATCAACATGTCTTAATATCAAGTACTCATATGTAATTATATGTTAACTCTTAAATACTCGTTGAACCATGAAAATAAAAGACATCAACATGTCTTAATATCAAGTACTCATATGTAATTATATGTTAACTCTTAAATACTCGTTGAACCATGAAAATAAAAGACATCAACATGTCTTAATATCAAGTACTCATATGTAATTATATGTTAACTCTTAAATACTCGTTGAACCATGAAAATAAAAGACATCAACATGTCTTAATATCAAGTACTCATATGTAATTATATGTTAACTCTTAAATACTCGTTGAACCATGAAAATAAAAGACATCAACATGTCTTAATATCAAGTACTCATATGTAATTATATGTTAACTCTTAAATACTCGTTGAACCATGAAAATAAAAGACATCAACATGTCTTAATATCAAGTACTCATATGTAATTATATGTTAACTCTTAAATACTCGTTGAACCATGAAAATAAAAGACATCAACATGTCTTAATATCAAGTACTCATATGTAATTATATGTTAACTCTTAAATACTCGTTGAACCATGAAAATAAAAGACATCAACATGTCTTAATATCAAGTACTCATATGTAATTATATGTTAACTCTTAAATACTCGTTGAACCATGAAAATAAAAGACATCAACATGTCTTAATATCAAGTACTCATATGTAATTATATGTTAACTCTTAAATACTCGTTGAACCATGAAAATAAAAGACATCAACATGTCTTAATATCAAGTACTCATATGTAATTATATGTTAACTCTTAAATACTCGTTGAACCATGAAAATAAAAGACATCAACATGTCTTAATATCAAGTACTCATATGTAATTATATGTTAACTCTTAAATACTCGTTGAACCATGAAAATAAAAGACATCAACATGTCTTAATATCAAGTACTCATATGTAATTATATGTTAACTCTTAAATACTCGTTGAACCATGAAAATAAAAGACATCAACATGTCTTAATATCAAGTACTCATATGTAATTATATGTTAACTCTTAAATACTCGTTGAACCATGAAAATAAAAGACATCAACATGTCTTAATATCAAGTACTCATATGTAATTATATGTTAACTCTTAAATACTCGTTGAACCATGAAAATAAAAGACATCAACATGTCTTAATATCAAGTACTCATATGTAATTATATGTTAACTCTTAAATACTCGTTGAACCATGAAAATAAAAGACATCAACATGTCTTAATATCAAGTACTCATATGTAATTATATGTTAACTCTTAAATACTCGTTGAACCATGAAAATAAAAGACATCAACATGTCTTAATATCAAGTACTCATATGTAATTATATGTTAACTCTTAAATACTCGTTGAACCATGAAAATAAAAGACATCAACATGTCTTAATATCAAGTACTCATATGTAATTATATGTTAACTCTTAAATACTCGTTGAACCATGAAAATAAAAGACATCAACATGTCTTAATATCAAGTACTCATATGTAATTATATGTTAACTCTTAAATACTCGTTGAACCATGAAAATAAAAGACATCAACATGTCTTAATATCAAGTACTCATATGTAATTATATGTTAACTCTTAAATACTCGTTGAACCATGAAAATAAAAGACATCAACATGTCTTAATATCAAGTACTCATATGTAATTATATGTTAACTCTTAAATACTCGTTGAACCATGAAAATAAAAGACATCAACATGTCTTAATATCAAGTACTCATATGTAATTATATGTTAACTCTTAAATACTCGTATGTGTAGAATGGATTACCCTTCGCCGGATTTTCGGGGTTTCGATGAATTGGTTAATGATGCTGATTTAAACCTACTTCGGTCTGTCATCCGATCTTCAATCCATGAAATTAGACCTGTTTTCCCTCCTATGTACACGGTTGAGCGTTCTCACAGCTCAAGACCTAGGCAACATGATTTCTTATTGCCTTTTAAGGATAATAGAAATTTTATTTCCAGAGTCTTGTATAAAAATATTAAAACTTTAGTAGATTGATTATTGTAATTTTCTTATTATTATTGCTTAATCATATTACTGTTTTATACGTGCTATTTCAACATTTAAGAATGATTATTCTTAGTCTTGTTTAAAATATTATATTTTTTATTGATTTATATTGATTGATATGTGTATAGCTTTATAGTGTTGTATCTCTGTATTAATATATGCTTCTGCTTTTACTGTAATGGTTTGGGTGTGTCAAACTAAATTTGTAATAATAAACGAATACTACCACGTAATTATGTGTGTTAAGGTAAAGTAATTTCTAAGTCATGCCTCTATTCCGCCGCAAGATGTCGTTAAATATCGAATGCTAATGCATAAAATTAATGATCGCAAATGAACCAAACTAATCTTCGCCGATTAGTCACTTGTCGACACCTCTTTTTAAGCAATTCCTGCTTCTATATAAATCGCGAAATCAGATTCTACAATTAGAATCACGCCGGCAAACTCTCACAAAATACGAACTCAATTTCAAAATTTCAAACAAATGTTAGTCCACCAAATATCCCAGTTCTCATAAATAAAAATGTAATTCGAGTTATATAACATGACATATCAAACAATGCGATTGAGAATTTAAAAGCCATTTTAACCCATTTACCGCCGCTATTAGAAATAGCCACCGGATTAAGCTGTAACTGATACTAGGTCATCAATATGATGCCAATAAACTTCTCACAGTGCATTTTTATTGGAACTATATGTAGTGTCCTCGTTATAGGACGTTGCGTTTTCGCAACATCGGCGGGAAAGATGTATTTGTTTACTATAATGATGTTCTATTAGTTATCGATTGTGTTCCCGGTCATTTCAATAAAAATGTTTGTGCATGCTGTAAACTGATTCACGTTCAATGTCACTTGTTTCCATGGTATTGAGCAATGAGCAAGGCACTTGACGTGCAGGCGATACACGTGTAGTACGTGGTGCTGTGGCACAACCGACAACGCAGTCGACGACCATCTTCGTTCTTGGCAATGATGTGCAATGCTGTGCATCATAGGCGTAGACTCTGGGAGGGGAGCTGGGGCATGTACCCCCAATAATTGTAGAATGAAGAACCAAATACCCCCCCCCCCATTTGGTACGCCAGTGCTGTGTATAGGCCTACAGTGTACTCTGTGTTATCAGGCTAAACACCTCGTCATTCCAAAATTCTTAAAAGACTCGCTCTTGCTTATCACCTGTTTGATCAACTGCCACATCTTTATCTTCTCCTTGTTGACAGGGCTCAATGTAAATTTTGGTTCTTGCAATTGCCAATCCTCTTTCGTTGGCTTAGAAGACTTATGCGGCTTTGAAGGTAGTCGTTGCTTCTTGGCCGGCAAGGGCGTTCAATCCACTGACTCTTCCATCGGCGTATGAGTATCGGACACATCAGTCTGCCGCCTGGAGGACTTTGAAGATATTCTGGAGCTGTGTCCTTCGAATTAACATGCTGCAGTGGTTCGTCTGACCTTTCCGCATGCTGCTGCCTGGAAGACTTGTACCTTGCTGACACCCGTGGCTTTCTTCTTGACTTCGATTGCGTTTCACGTGAGGTATGCCTAGTGGGCTGTGACCGTTGGTTTGACATTGATGCATCAGTGCAATGGACT
This sequence comes from Allolobophora icterica, assembly GCA_963556255.1. Classification (NCBI taxonomy): domain Eukaryota; kingdom Metazoa; phylum Annelida; class Clitellata; order Crassiclitellata; family Lumbricidae; genus Allolobophora; species Allolobophora icterica. Next base: position 1,272,014 of record OY744609.1, read on the forward strand.
TCCACATGCCCGGCAACGTCTTCTGGCATCACATCGGTAGTCATGAGCTAATTTTCGTCCAAATGTTCGCTATCGCTTTGCTAATCAACTTAGGATGGGGGTGGTGATATCATCTTCTTCAAATATCATTGGGACAGCCTCCCTCAAGCAATAGAACTTCTTCCTCAGCCTCCTCTGAAAAATTCAATGTGCATCTTTCAAAATTATGCCCAATGAAGAGTGGCAGCACTGAGCACGCCATCATTTATGAATCACTAAACTGAAATTGTTGTAAGTAATCGTAAACTGACATAAGTTTATCTGAATTACTAGGTTGTCACACTGTGCATATCGTTTTCCGCCGAAGTTGCGAAAACGCAACAATGTGTATATATTGCATTCCGCCGAAGTTGCGAAAACGCAACATCGAAATTTCGGACATTGGGGTATCGGCATTTAATGAGACATACTATTAATAAACAAATAATATTAAATACTCACATAAGTACTTCAAAAGAGACAGGATCGCTTCTGAGAAATATAACGTCTTATGGCAGAAGAAAATTCTTGAACAAAACCACTAGTTAGACGTCAAAAACCACGAATTTTGCGCAACTCAAAAAAAATTGCAGACATCAGCAAAGAATATATTTTTGATACCAGCAGACGTAGTGAACACCCAGGAAGTTAGACTAAAAGAACTTGCTTGAATTTCTCGAGTCTTGATTTTTTTTATAAATTTCCAAACAGTGCGTTGCGTTTTCGCAACGTTGGCGGCAAATGGGTTAAAAGGTCTTCTGAGTCATGGCGAAGAAGTAGAGGAACGAGAAAAGCGACATTAATCCTTGTTACTTTTGAATTGTATCCTAACGTCATCCAGTAACTTCTATAGCGCCGATTGTCGCTTCGACTTTAATCTTAACTAAGAAATCATAATCCACTGGAGAAATCCCGAACTCTAGTATTGTCACCAGGATATTACCATGATTTAATTTAATTTATCTAGTGTTATCTATTCTAAACTAACTGAAATTTAATCTGATCAAAGGTCTCCTCGCACTATTTTGCCACACTATTTTGCCACACTGATTAACTGTAATTAAGAACCCTAATTGACCTTAATTTAGCCAAACTAATTGAGCTAATAAAGTCATGCTAAAGAACTTTAATTAAGCCACGTTAATTAACTTTAATTAAATCACACTAATTAACCTCAATAAAGCCACGCTAAATAACTTTAATTGAGCCACACTAATTAACTTTAGTGAAGCGATAATAATTAACTTTAATTAAGCCACACTTACTAACTTTAATTAAACCATAATAATTAGCTTTAATTAAGCCACACTAATTATCCTTAATTGCGCCACATCAGTTAACTTTAATTAATCCGTCATCGTTGCCTACCTGTTCGGCCTACCTGTTCTCTCTCTCTCTCTAATTACATACTTGATATTGTATTCAACTTCGACGATCGCATGAAACAATGGCGCTATAAAAACATACACTTGTAGAAGCGAAGAGTGGCGGAAGTTAGAAGAGGATCTTCTGTTCGCTGTCTTCCTCTTTTGCGGACGTTGGCTTTTATTTGAGATTTGACGCCTGAGACGATTTTCATCTGGAAGTAGACACAGAAACAGGACGCTGATGTCCTTCTACTTATACGATGGCATCCTGGTTGTCAATCTCATTGTCTCTGTCCCTCTCTCTCCTCCTACCTCTCTCTTTTGTTTTTCCCCTCTCTCTCATTCTCTTTCTATCTTACTCGTTTTCTGTCTCTTTTACTCAGTCTCTCTGTCTCTTTCGCTCTTTTCATCAATTCGAATTTATTTCCGTGTATATACGTATATATACATGTGGGTATGTTCCTCTGTCGCGTCGATGTGTCCTCTAGCTCCGCGTCTTTGTACCTAACTCCGTCTCTATCTCTGTGCGTCTGTCTCTCTATCTGTTTCATGTATTTCTCGCTCCATATTTTGTATGTGCGTGACTGTCTCAACCTAAATCGGTCTTTATCTTCTCATTTGTCTCTGTATCTGTCTCCGTCCGCGTCATTGTCATTCTCTGACTGTCTGCATGTCGCTTATCATCATTCTTACAAGTAACTTACATAGGTCGAAGACGAGAAACAGTGGTGCTAGAACAGTCAAAGAATAGGCGCAGATGTTGTAAATATATTTTAGCGACATCTTGCTACCGAACTTACCAAAATATTACAATATAGAACAACAGCAATCTAAGCAATTTTTAATTAATCCAAAGGTTACGACATCAATGGCCGTTGACGACAATAATTATTCAGGAATGCAATTAACGGAAAACGAGAAACTCATACCGTCCGAAAGACACCATTTAAAGGTGTCAAACGGAGCATTACAGTGTTATTAATGTCACATCATTTAAAGCTATATCTGGTATTGTCTATGACACACGTAATAATAAAATGGTTTGAAGCAAATTAAACTGTATATCGCAACAATTGTCACACACAAGAAATATTTGAACAACTTCAAATATAAATGCACAGTACATATAATTATAATTATGACATTAACTGACAGGATTCAGGACAGTAGTAGAAAGTTTGGACTGAGAAAAAATGTGCAAAAAGCAAAGACAATGACTATCAACAACAATAATATGAAACAACATAAAGAGCTGAAAGTGAGACTGGATGGAGAGGAGCTGGAATAAGTTATAGAGTTTGTGTACCTGGGAGGATAAAGCGATGTTTGGCATATTGATTAGGAAGACGAGCAGCATAATTATCAACAAGAACAAAACTAAAGCTGTATAGGACTTTTGTCATCCCAGTACTGATATGTGGATCTAATGGATGGATCCAGAGTTTAACGACATATTATAGCAACAAGGGCTGGTGACGTCGACATAAATTATTTTTCGCATTTTACAGCTCTATCTGTGTGTGGCTCAAATGAAGAAACAGTTATATATATATATATATATATATATATATATATATATATATATATCTTTGAATAAAAGCGTTTTAAAGGTGTTCATGAACATAGCGCCCAACCGAGCTGCCAAGACTTCTGATCCTAAGCAACATCGAAATACCTCGTTGCTGTCGAAATGCGCGAACGCTATATGTCAGTCAATTGCGGTTTCGTAATATTGAATACTGAATACGTTTGTACTTGCACCTTGTAAGACAAGGTAATTACGAAATCCTTGTCAACTTCTGATGAAACTAAGTCTGTGAAGGCAGAAGAGGCTGGAGACGAAAGATGGCCGTCGATTTTAGACACCTCTTTTATGGTTATTACATTATCTATATATATATATATAAGGCTCGCAGCGTTGAGTAACGATTACTCAATCCAACTACGAAGTGTTATATTCTCACCAGGATATTACCATATCACTCCACTGGCTTAAAGTCCCCAAACACAGTCAGCCCCAAGGTGTTTCTTTCACCTGTAACTGCCAGGCAACGCTCCCATCCTACATATCTGTACATGGTCCATCAACTGATCAGCTCTCCCTTGTCCGCTCTGTTGACTGCCTTGTCTCTGCCCTAAACTACCAACCGTCTCTGCCTCTGTGGGGCGTGGTGGCTCAGTGGTAAGTTCGGCGCCTTGTGACCGGAGGGTTGCAGGTTCGAATCCCACTCTAGCCGCTGCGTACGGACCTTGGGCAAGTCCTTCACTCGCAATTGCTCGTGGCGCTTCGGCGTGAACATTCCGGCACAGTATCAAATGCTGTAGTCGGGAGCGCCTCTGAGTAGTAGTTGACTTCCAGAGGCGCTATAGAAATATCCGGAATAAATAAATAAATAAAAAATAAACACTGCTAAAACTCAATTGATCTTGTTTTGGACTAGGCAGCAGCTTGCTAAACTCGACTCTCTGTAATTACTGTCTGAGAAATGCCCTCCTTAAACATACTCCTCTACCGTTCGTGATTTGGGTGTCACACTTGACTCCTCCTTCACGTTCACAGAGCATTATCTCGAGCCTCACTCGCTCCTGCTTCTTTCTGTCGACTCATGGTCTACATAAGCTAACGTTGCATTGAATTCCGCAACTACCATACTATCTGGTGGTGCCAGTCCGAAGCCTGGATAAGGTAGGAGGGCGAAACTGAGAATAAATTTGTTAGATATTTGAATAGTTTTTTGTAAGTCATGTTCGTTCAATTCTTGAAGGTTGACACGTGAATCGAATACTAAGAAAGTCTAGATTTTTTAATATGAAGAACGTATCTAATTAAATGTTGTTAGGTAAAGGCACAAAATTAATGAATGGATGCAGCAGATTTCGAAGATTTAAATTACATTACAAAATCACTAAGTTCTTTCGCTAGCCTGAAACTGCCTGGCAGAGCGCCTCTAATGAGTCTTGATTGAAGTGGTGCTATATAAATTTGCAATTACCATTGCCGATACTCTTCGCTTACTTATTTTCTACCCAAACCCCCCACTCTACTCGATTATCATCCTATCTCACCATTCATTGTCTGTTCCTCACTAACTACTCATCTCAAGTTATCCGATCCATTTACCACTCTGCAACTCTACTCTGGATCGATCTTCCTCCTGAATTCCGACATTTCTGCAATCCTGTACCCATCCCATCGTTCAAAGAAATGCCAGATATTAGCAAATATTTCAAGAGAATAAGAGCAAATTATTCTTCGTAAAAGTTGAAGTATTCGTTGATTTAACGACATGCGAGCGGTAGCAAGTTAAATTCAATGGATGGATGGATCCAAAGTTTAACGACATCTTATAGCAACAAAGGCTGTTGACGTCGACAGAAATTGTTTTGGCATATAACAGCTCATAACTTTTGTACGCTTTGGTGTTGATATAGCTTAGAATGTAGCAGTTTTAAAGGTGTTCAATTGGACTTTTGTATTTCACATAGCGGCATCGATATTTAAGTTAGCGTTGCTCTATCCGAATATTCTGCGAACTAATGTCATACATTAGCAAAGATTTCAAGAGAATAACATCAATTTTCTTAGGAAAAAGTTAAAATATTCGTTGATTGACATGTAGTGACATTTCATGTTGCCTTAACCGTTGCGAGCGACTAATTCTTATTCCGTATAAGAAACTAATTTCATTCAGCATGTATGAATGTATTCCAATGTTCAATGACATCTTATAGCTACAAAGGCCGCTGACGTCTCTAAGTTTATTGATACAGTTCAGTTCATTTTCAGATAACTTTCGTTTTCAGTTTGTTCGAAGTCTGAGCAGTATTTCCCTCTATCCTCTACATGGAAATGAGATTCAAATATCTTAGCAATTTGTATAACTTAACGTGAATGCTTTTCATGCATTTTCTTGAAGGATGACGGGCTATTTTATGTTGCTGAACCAGAGAATAATATCAAGTGTTCACGTTATTATGTGGTTTGAGGTAGAGAAAATTTCGAAGTCATCCGTTCAAGCCGATTGCAGGTAAAGCAATTTCCAAGTCTTGAATCGAAGCCGCCGTAAGAATTCGTTAAATAGCGATCGCTAATGCATAAACCACGAGGCGCCAATACAACCTGCTCGTCGACATCAATTGTGGGTTTTAAACACCTCTTTTTAAAGTTTCACCGGTGCTATATATAACGTGTCGCACAACAGCACGCGGTTGAAAAATCACTGCACATGGTACGTTAAAAGCAACTACTAAGAGCACGCAATAATTAAATTCTGCCTCTTGTACTCTGTGACTGCGGATGAGGCGGGAGAAGAAGACGTAAATGGCCGTTGATAATAAACACCTCTTTTAATGGTATTCAAATTTTTATAGACAACACGTGCATTAAGCGCAGCAATTGAAACTCCGCCGCTGCGCCTCGGTGCCCTACTGCTAGGCAGTGCCAGTCCCAAGCCTGGATGAAGAGGAGGGTGACGCTAATTATGTTTGTTGTTACACAGTGTTATTTATCTGAAACTACTACTAGTAGCAACTATTGATTGCACATAAATCAGGTAAGTTTACTTTTGAAGTGTAGTATCGTCACAAAACTCCCCAAATTTAATCTAATCAAATCCATTAACTTTAATATCACAAAATCCAATACATGTATTTCCAGTTTTATTAAAATGCAGAGGATATCTACGTCTAGTATTTTCATCCACTGATATCTTTCTTATAGTTTTACATCGACCCAAGAGGTTGCTCTACTTAATGGTTGTGCTTGCAACTAATGCTGACTCACTTTTTTAATGCATCTCCCTCAGGATGATGTTTAATCAGCATTTAGAACTGTATGGTACCACCTCACTCTCTTACCCTTATCTTAACTCTGATTTTATATCTAAAATGGACATAACAAGCCAGGGCATATTTTAACTGTATAACTAGTGGGACAAATGTCCCAGTAGTCTTAGGATTTGTCCCAGTAGTCAGAGCGATTTGTCCCAGGCAATGTATGTATAAAGTACAACTAGTGGGACAAATGTTGGAAGAATTTAAAGATTTGTCCCAGTAGTATAATGAGAAAGGTATGACATTATTGTTGAATGACCCCTTGTGATTGGTTTGTGAAGATTACTTCCTCAAGAAAGTTCTTCGACCAGATCATGGCCGACTTTCTCGGACCCACCTCTGAGAGACGAGTTCCAAAGAAAGATCATGAACTAGACCCATGGCTGATTTTGTCCCAGTAGTCAAAATTCCTTAAAATATGCACTGTAACAAGCTATAAAAATCTTGTACGAAACTTTAGAATACCTCGGCAGCTGTAACCACCTGGTTAGAGCGCTTGCCTTATATACTTCTAAAACGGTGTCCACCAATGATACATGAGGATGGGACACGATAAGGCTTTTAGTGAAAGATCTTGATCTTAGACACCTTAATTTGAGAAGGTGTTGAAATATACATAAATAAACTCTGCATCAACGGTTAATATTTAGTGGGACATTATGTGTTTGAGATGCTGAAACATGGTTTTCGAAATGAGAGAAGTTGTTAAGGAAATTGAGAACTGTTGCAGTGAGAACACAACATTGGTGCGTTGGGAGTCATTAGACACATTTGTGTGGATGCAATTTAGAGCTCATTTGCGATGTACATCTGAAGAGAAGAATTACTTTCGCGGATAATTTTAACACTTTCTATACCAACACATTTCGCCCACTACATGAAGAAAGAGAAATCATAATCCATGCGGTTTAAGTCATCAATGGCCGTTGACTCCGATGGAAAGAACTTTGTGAACAATTTTAATCGTAGCATACCCAGTTAATAATTATATCTGATGAGAAAGAGAACTGGTTAGTTACATGTAAGTAAGTAAGTAAGTATATCCTTTGTTAATCCAACTGCTAACCGCATTTTGGTTTACACATGTATATCACGTCCAGGTTAAAGTACTAAGGCCTATATTCCGGTGAAAATCATCCTAATTATGAAAGATTTACGAGCCAGACTGTCAGCAGTCGGGAGAACCCGATTATGAACACGGGGTCGCAAAGTATAACCAGTATGCTTAACAGGAGGTAATAGCACATGTGTAGGACATGTAAGGACGGCCATGAAAAGTTTAGAATCAGCAGTTCGGATCAATTGTTCGAATCTAGGGTTGTCCACAGGAAGATATCCAGCTTTAACCAGTCTCCTAAATATTGCCTGCAGTCTCTCACGTCCCCCCTGCCCCACATAACCCCACCAAGCGGACGCAGCGTACGTCATCCTCGCAGCTGTGGTAGCCGTCACCACATCGTACACTGAGGGGCCAAGTAGTCCATGAGTAGTCAGGATCCGTAATGCATACATTGACTTTCTTGGTGTTTAACAACGCTGTAACTTAACAAAACTGATTAGCGCCTTATTCCTTCTTTATTCAGGCTTAGCACTGGCACCACCAGAGTTCGGGCAGTGACAAAGTTACAAGTTTGTCGCAATATTATATGTTGACTCGATTCAAAACAAAGAGTTTACTACTTGTATAAAAGGCGTCAATTATTGATTGCTAACACCTCTTTTTAAAATTTACAAAATCTATAAATACTGCAGTAGCGTTCCGGAGTTATGTAACATTGTGTGGACGACGTTTTAGTTTGACCAGGCCGATTATTTGAAGCACGAACTTTCACGAAACACGAAATCTTGTATGAAATTTTAAACGAACTGTAATCCGCCAAAGTTTCCCGTTTTTGAAAATCAAACAATGCGACGTGGGAAATTCAAAAGCCCATTACAAACGTCTTCTGATTCATGAATTAGAATTACTCGCCTTTCTATAATGATTGTGATGTAGATGATGATAATAATGGTGGTGGTGATGATGATGATGGTAATGTAATAGTGGTTGTGATGATGATGATGATGATGATGATGACGACGACGACGACGATGATGATGATGATCACGATATTTGTAATGGTTGTAGTGTGGTGGTGGTGACGATGACGATAATGGTGTTGGTGGTGATGATGATGGTAGTGGTAATTAATAATAATAATAATAATAATAATAATAATAATAATAACAATTTTTGGACAATTTATGGAAAAATTTATGGACAATAATGGACAATTTTTTTACCTACCTGGGGGATCCTTGATACCCCGGGGAAAAAAAAAAAATAATAATAATAATAATAATAATAATAATAATAATAATAATAATTATAATATTCTTTATTATTTCAAACCTCATGCAATGGTTGAAAGCATTATAAATTATAAAATCATATACACAATTGCTTGATTGTATTCATTAATTACTATGTAAAAATTTAATTGTTTAATTGTATTGGTTGATTACTCTTGAAAATACAGAAGTAGAATAAGTGTCTCATGAATACCAAAATTATTGTCTTATAAACTTGTAATAAGTTCTTTTACTGTTCAAATAAATAGATTAAGAATACTATGTGCATTGAGAATGTTCATTAAGAATGTTGTGTACATCTAAAATTTTATGTTTTTTGCTAATTGATGCAGGATATTGTTTAAAATGTCTTATCGCAGTTCATGTATGATGGACATTATTAGCTGTATTATCTTATGCTGTTAAGCAATGAACACTAATGACATTATAAATTCAGTTCTGAAATTCTGACACCTTTAAATGGTGTCTTACAGATGTTATAACTTCATTTTACTGTAATGTGTATGATCTGAATTGTCGTCAACGGATTTTGATGTCATAGGACGACGTTAAACTGTGGAATAATAAATGATAATACAATTATGTTATGTTAAAGAAGTCTCTTCATGGATTGCAGAAAAAATGATAACGAAGACTTACACATAAAAATTGAAATCAATATGATGGTGGTCATTATCAGTGAAATTTCCCTTACTCAGGATATTACCATAGTTCACGTGACTTTCTTATGAATATGTAATTCATGCGTCTTATTAAACAGACGAAGCATCGTCCTTGAATACAATAAGAAATAACGCTATCATAGATTTGATATTTAGTATAAAAAGATGTCATACGACGAAGTTTAACCTTGGAATTAACACAAAACATCAGTAAGACATTACTAAAGTAAAATGTTGCCCACCGATGCTATAAAAAGATGGAATACGTTATCCAATTGATGAGAGCGCTCTTTTTCATAATCATCATCATCATCATCATCATCAGTTCCTGACACCAGTCATTTGGCGGCGATGGGTACGAATAAATTATCTCCATCGTTCTGAGTCATTTGTCAAGTTCGTTGCCCCCTTAATGTTAGTTCAAGTGATGTTATGTCCTCATTTTGATAATCTATCCTGCGTAGTTTTGGTCTGTCTTTGTTTCTTTTTCCTTCGAATCTTGCATGTAGTGCTTTGTGTTGGATGCGGTCAACTGGCATTCTCTCGACATGCCGAAACCATAGGAGTCTTCGTTGAACGACTTTGTCTAGCAGAGTTGTTTGGATAACTAATCATTGTCTTATGTCATCGTTTCTTATTTCCCGTAGACTACACTGGAAGTCAAAGCGATCAACCGATGAACGACAGAAACATATAGCTAATAATGTCCCATTTTAAAGGTGTCCAATATGTAGCTGTTATTTCGTTTCGAGTCTTGCAGTTCTTGACAGGATCTTAGGACCAGAACGTTAAGATCCTCAATTTAACGACATCTCAAGGCAACATTGACCGTTGACGTCATATCACACATTAACAATTGCACAAAATCATGTGCCTTAGGCTAAACTATGCAGGTAGCTCATACCTGAGATAATTGGAATTTAAACTATACAGTTGGATAACGTATTTAATGTCATTTTCATTTACTGGAAATTATACATGAAAGTGGTGCTTAACTGACAAATTTCCAATTCAAATGTGAGATATATCCATTCAGTATACAAATAACATGAGATGCTGCTAAGACAGTAATCCTGTGGTCTCTGTGGCCCCTCTTCTTTGATTTAATCATCACATCTTACTGGCCGCACCCATATGATTGCTTTTGGTGATTCCTTCTCCTTTGGTTGAAGTAGAACTTGGTGTTCGATCCTCAGCCTATCCTCTACATTCTCTTCGCAGCTGACATTCTCTCCCTCTTCACTAAGCATTTGGCCATTCGTCACCTCTATGCCGATGACGTCCGAGCTTTTTTGCATGGTCCTCCCTCTGAACAGCTTGCTCTTGCTGGAATCGTTGACTCTTTCTCTCCTCTGATCTTAGTCTCTGGATGTCCTCTAGTCGGCTCTGTCTTAACTCCTCTGAGACTCAGCTGATCTGGTTCGGTACAAAACAGCTGCTTCTCAAACTCGATCTTCTGTCTGCTAAATTCCCTTCTCTCATCTATGGTTAGCAAACTAGAAGAGTCTGCTGTCATATCGTCACTAATCTAATCTAATCTAATCTAATCTAATCTAATCTAATCTAATCTAATCTAATCTAATCTAATCTAATCTAATCTAATCTAATCTAATCTAATCTAATCTAATCTAATCTAATCTAATCTAATCTAATCTAATCTAATCTAATCTAATCTAATCTAATCTAATCTAATCTAATCTAATCTAATCTAATCTAATCTAATCTAATCTAAATCTAATCTAATCTAATCTAATCTAATCTAATCTAATCTAATCTAATCTAATCTAATCTAATCTAATCTAATCTAATCTAATCTAATCTAATCTAATCTAATCTAATCTAATCTAATCTAATCTAATCTAATCTAATCTAATCTAATCTAATCTAATCTAAATCTGATCTGATCTGATCTGATCTGATCTGATCTAATCTAATCTAATCTAATCTAATCTAAATCTAATCTGATCTGATCTGATCTAATCTAATCTAATCTAATCTAATCTAATCTAATCTAATCTAATCTAATCTGATCTAATCTAATCTGATCTAAATCTAATCTAATCTAATCTAATCTAATCTGATCTGATCTAATCTAATCTAATCTAATCTAAATCTAATCTGATCTGATCTAATCTAATCTAAATCTAATCTAATCTAATCTAATCTAATATAATCTAATCTAATCTAATCTAATCTAATCTAATCTAATCTAATCTAATCTAATCTAATCTAATCTAATCTAATCTAATCTAATCTAATCTAATCTAATCTAATCTAATCTAAATCTGATCTGATCTGATCTGATCTGATCTGATCTGATCTAAATCTGATCTGATCTGATCTGATCTGATCTGATCTGATCTGATCTGATCTGATCTGATCTGATCTGATCTGATCTGATCTGATCTGATCTGATCTGATCTGATCTGATCTGATCTGATCTGATCTGATCTGATCTGATCTGATCTGATCTGATCTGATCTGATCTGATCTGATCTGATATCTAATCTAATCTAATCTAATCTAATCTAATCTAATCTAATCTAATCTAATCTAATCTAATCTAATCTAATCTAATCTAATCTAATCTAATCTAATCTAATCTAATCTAATCTAATCTAATCTAATCTAATCTAATCTAATCTAATCTAATCTAATCTAATCTAAATCTGATCTGATCTGATCTGATCTGATCTGATCTGATCTAAATCTGATCTGATCTGATCTGATCTGATCTGATCTGATCTGATCTGATCTGATCTGATCTGATCTGATCTGATCTGATCTGATCTAATCTAATCTAATCTAATCTAATCTAAATCTGATCTGATCTAATCTAATCTAATCTAATCTAATCTAATCTAATCTAATCTAATCTAATCTAATCTAATCTAATCTAATCTAATCTAATCTAATCTAATCTAATCTAATCTAAATCTGATCTGATCTGATCTGATCTGATCTGATCTGATCTAAATCTGATCTGATCTGATCTGATCTGATCTGATCTGATCTGATCTGATCTGATCTGATCTGATCTGATCTGATCTGATCTGATCTGATCTGATCTGATCTGATCTGATCTGATCTGATCTGATCTGATCTGATCTGATCTGATCTGATCTGATCTGATCTGATCTGATCTGATCTGATCTGATCTGATCTGATCTAATCTAATCTAATCTAATCTAATCTAATCTAATCTAATCTAATCTAATCTAATCTAATCTAATCTAATCTAATCTAATCTAATCTAATCTAATCTAATCTAATCTAATCTAAATCTGATCTGATCTGATCTGATCTGATCTGATCTAAATCTGATCTGATCTGATCTGATCTGATCTGATCTGATCTGATCTGATCTGATCTGATCTGATCTGATCTGATCTGATCTGATCTGATCTGATCTGATCTGATCTGATCTGATCTGATCTGATCTGATCTAAATCTGATCTGATCTGATCTGATCTGATCTGATCTGATCTGATCTGATCTAATCTAATCTAATCTAATCTAATCTAATCTAATCTAATCTAATCTAATCTAATCTAATCTAATCTAATCTAATCTAATCTAATCTAATCTAATCTAATCTAATCTAATCTAATCTAATCTAATCTAATCTAATCTAATCTAATCTAAGCCATTCATTTCTATAGTGCCGTTATCATAAAGTCCCATATTTCGGTCTATGGTCACTTCTAGTAAAATCTTAATTAAAAAATCTGTATCCATTGGAAAATCCAGGTCGTTACCAAGATATTACCATATCACTCCTATCTTAAATGACTCCATTGGCTGAAAAATTCCCAACACATTCACTTCCAAGGCCTTTCATTCATCTGTATCTGCCTGGTAATGCTCCCATCTATATTTTACATCTACTGCTGTAATGCTCTGGTTGTCTGCATTTCGCATTTCAACATTCTAATAAATAACTTACATATGCCGAGGACGTGATACAAGGGCGCTATTCCACCCAAGGGACAGACGCAGTTTTTCCAATAGTTCTTGCTGTAGATGTTTAAAGTACATATTTGCGACATCTTGCCATCGACTTTTACCAGAATTAAATAAGGAAACATCAATTCATATCAATTACGAAATTAATGAATATCTGATATATACATCAGATTGAAACTGTTTTAAAGGTGTGCAATGTGAAGCCACTGAATCTTTTGCACCAATAGCGCCATAAAAAGTTAAATGCTGTTGGACAACGCTGTATCATAACAAAGGTGACTAGCGTCGCCCTTCTCCTTTATCCAGGCTTGGGACTGGCATTACCTGAGTATAAGGACTGTGGTCGAGTTGATGGATTGTAATGTCAACAGATGACGTCGAGGAAGAGATTCTCCGGAAGTAATGTAAGCCTGTACCTTTATGCATATAGGTAGGTTTATTCTATTTTAAGGGTGTGTAAAATTAAGTTATTATTTCCTTTAGCACCATGCAGTTTTCAAGGGGATCTTTCAACCGATCTTTACTCAGCACAACAATCTTTAAATAGCGAATTTTTAAAACCACAGTTTAACGACATTTCAAAGCAATAAACGAACTCTCATGAAACTTCTCATGAAACTTTACATGAGCTATTTGAATTTGTAAGTGGTTATTTCCGTTTGACTTATATAACCCTGACTAAACACGTTTCAAAGGTGTCCAACAGAACTGCCATTGCTTCTGAACCCAAGCAACATCGACACACCTCACCTACGTCGGAGTACGCGAACGCTATATTTCAATCATATTCGATTTAGCAACATTTAATACGTCTCTAATTACATCATCAAACAATATGAAGAGTAAAATTGAAAAGCCGTTTAAAAACGTCTTCTGATTCATGATTTCGTGTAACTCGCCTTTCAACAAATCCTTGTCAAGTAAACTACGTATGTGGCGGCAGATGAGGCTGGAGACTAAGGAACAAATGACTTTTGATTTTAAACACCTCTTTAAAGGTGTTTAAAATCAAACAATATAATTACCAACGCACGTCCTGTAACTCGAGTCCTCTGACACCAGCCAGTGAGGGAGACCCTCCCTCACTCACAGACTCAGGCCGGCCCAGTCGATAGGTCAGCTCTCGTCAACAGTTCTCAACGTTCTTATGGCAAAGTCCAACCTTCAGACAAATGATTAGTTGCTGTTTAACCACACTAAGTCGTTACAGAGATGATTAACGTGACCCTCCTCCTTTCTCCAGGCTTGGGACTGGAACTGCCAGAGTACGAGCAGTGGCGGAAATAACACCGCTACTTATTACTATTCCAAAGTTTAACATCGTCTTATTCAGACAGAGTTGTTGTGTGAACAGTTTAACGACAGCCTATGACATCATAGGTCCTTGCCGTCTTTCAAGATTTAGCTGATTTCTGTATATTATATTCTGCTCGTGAGTTTTCTTTCTTTCGTTATTCTTTGCTTCTTTTGCCTTATCTTCCAGTTTCCGTTTGCATTTTCTTCCTTTTTGATGTTGCTGTATTTTCTGTTGTTCTTTGCTTTTTTTAATCCAAAGTTTAACGTCGTCATGTGACAACCTAGGCCGTTGACGACAATTCAAAAAAAATTATTTTTATTTCGGATATTTCTATAGCGCTTCCTCAAGTCTACTACTACTCAGAGGCGCTCCCGACTACAGCATTTGATACTGTGTCGCAGTTTTCACGCCGAAGCGCCACGAGCAATCGCGAGTGAAGGACTTGCCCAAGGTCCGTACGCAGCGGCTAGAGTGGGATTCGAACCTACAACCCTCGGGTCACAAGGCGCCGAACTTACCACTGAGCCACCACGCCCCAAACTATGTACAATACAGTAAAGACAAAGAATTTACAGAGTTCAAAAGACACCATTTAAAAGTGTCAAAACAATACTTTACAACGTCACTAACATTCATTGTTTAGCAGCATAATAATACATCTAATAATGTTTATTATACACGCATTGCAATCGGGTGATCTTTGGTGCAAGTTAAACATTGTTTTGCAGCAAATGTCATACACCAGAAATTTGTTTAAATTTAAATGAAAGATTCTTAATAGCATTCATAATGTACATGAGATCCTAATCCAGTTTTTTTTAATAATAAAATGGCTGTAATCGTCGCGTTGCGGATTATAAATCCTATGAAGGACTTCATTTAAAGGTGTCTAAATAGAGTCAAAGCAATACCTACGATACAAGTGTTTAACTGACTGTTACCTGGTGTTCACTGTTCAATGAAAGCAGTCCAATTAGCCGCCATCTCTAACAATAAAACAGAGGCTTAAAATAGCTCATAAGAAATGCAACCATACACAGATGTCGATTCTTCCCTTTCAAAGTATCTATGCAAAACCACTGACTTGCGACAGTAGAGGATGAATTCTTGAGAGACCAGAAACGTTATATCCATTTTTACGGTATCTGCCTTTGCAAAGGATCCGCTACCTTAATATTATTATCGGGCTGATCGACGACCGACGATTAACTGCGCCACTGCTCGTACTCTTGCAGTTCCAGTCTCAAGCCTGGATAAAAGAGGAGGGCAGCGCTAATGATGTTTGTTATCATACAGTTTCGTTAAACTTTAACTACTGCTACCGCCTGACCAATTCGAATTGAAGGTGTTTATTATTATTTATATATAGGTTGAAAAAACACAGTGTTAAAGGTGTCTAAGTGGATGTTATCATTTCACATAGAAGCATCGATGTTTAGCGACATCTGACGAATGATATAGACCTAAGATGGTTTGCTACCAATTTGATTGGCTTGTATTTAAAAACACAACAAACTTTTATCGCATCAAAGTAAGTAAGTAAGTAAGTAAGTAAGTAAGTAAGTAAGTAAGTAAGTAAGTAAGTAAGTAAGTAAGTAAGTAAGTAAGTAAATAAGTAAGTAAGTAAGTAAGTAAGTAAGTAAGTAATTAAGTAAGTAAGTAGGTATTCGTTTATTATAAATAGTAGTTTGACACACCGCAAACCATTACAATCGAAGGCGGTTGACCTCGGCAGAAATTATTTTTTGGATTGGTACTACAACTAGATTTGTTTATATCAAATTGGCATTTATTCAGAGTTTTAATTTATAGTAATTTCCAAGTCATCGATCTTTACCGCCACAACGTACAGTATCGCAGAAATCTGGAAGCTTAAGCATAAAATAAATGAATGTTTGGCTACAGGAGGCACCACCGTAACTAAAATACTAAAGATGTTGACCGTTGATTTCAACACCTCTTTTAAGGCTTTACTTGTTTCTATATAGAACTCAATGAGTTGCCCTTCGTTAATTACAGCAGATCTAAGAGACAGAAGAAGTCGTATAAAAGAAATGTTTAGTGAGTCATGAGTCGCCGTTGTCTGGGCGGACTGTCGGTTGATCGTACCCTGTCGAGGCTTAGGAAGACCGATACAAGAAACAACGCTGAAAGGGCGAACAACATTGAGAACAACAACATCGTCTATACTAAACCGAGAACAACAAGTGCAGAGTCAAAGGAAACGACAAAAAGACAGAAGAGGAAGACGGAAAACGCGGTTGAAGACGGAGTGGCGCTCGACAGACGGAGGGAACCGGTTGGCAGACGTCTTTGGCAAAGGAAGAATTTCCAGGAATACAGAGTAATCCCAACCCAGCCGACGACTATTGGCGGGAATGGACAACTCTGACGAACAGTGTTATCACTCATAAAAAATGAAAAACCCAAGTTATGGCATTGAAAAAACCCAAGAAAACCCAAGGTAGTTTTTCAGCAGACTTTTCGGAATTAATAAACGAATCATAAGACAAGATATAAAAATATAATGCAATTATACCAATTCTGTTATGGAAATGTTGTTCTATCTTTTAATTCTATCTTTAATTTTTACAATTTTATGGGTAGACCGAATAGTTATTGCTAAAAATTATAAGTTGATATTCGAAACAAATTCAAAATGTTTATACGGATGTTTTTATCTTCATCAGAGTCCGAATCACATGAATTATCACTTCCATCGCACATTTTATTTTTTATTTTTTTAAAAACAAGAATAAAGATAAAAGACTATTGCGGTTGTGGGCCCTTCCAGCTGAAACAGCCTCCCTCAAGGCTCTAGGCTTGTCCTCCTCTCCCTCTCTCCTACCCAGTTTCGCAAGCGCCTGAAAACATTTCTCTTTGTCAGTGAAGACACTGACCCGGGTCGGGAGCGCCTCTGATTATGAGTGGCGCTATATAAATTCTCGATTACAATTACAATTACAATTACAAAATTACAATCTCCAAACATCGACATTACCCTTTGCAATTTAATTAAGATGATGAGATATAGTTTGGTGCAGAACGGTTTTAAAGGTGTGCAATTTGAATTTTGTATTTTACAATGCACTAACAATGTTTAAGTCTGCATTCCGCTATTCCGAAAACTCTACGATGCAATCGCTCAAAAACTAAAATGTCAGATATTAGCAAACATCTTACGCGGCTGGTATCAATTCCTCTTAGTAAAATGTTTAAGTAGACATGCATTCAAGGTATGCCACGACCGTTGCAACCGCCTGAACTTTATCGCATAGTACAAGATACATCGGAGTTGAATTCATTTGGGATGGAACCCGACCTTATCGACATCTATGACAGCAAAGGCTATTGACGACATCTAACTACTGCCAGCGACTTAAACGGCAAAATGAACTTACATGAAATATTATGAACCACCTATTTACCACATCTATTTGAGATGATGGATTACAACGGCTTAACGAAATCTTATTGCTTAAATGGGCGTTGGCGTCAATAATGGCGATAATTTTGACATTGACTCAAATATTTAGCGTAGGAACATGTTTCTGAAGGCAACCAGTTCACCATTGCATGCTTTGGTGGAAGTGATTCTTGTTGTTTGCTAAGGTTCGTATTCTCGCTATACTGTATACGTCGCTCTGGTGTTAATGGGCGGAGTTTTGTCATTTGTTCATTTTCAGACACCTCTTTTAAGAGCTTAACTATTTCTATATAAACCGGAAGTCAATTCTAATATTGTTGAGCGAATCGAATTATCAGAGATTAAAAACATGGCCGTTTATAATAATTTAACAAAACATCTTCAAACAATACGAAGCTTTTCGTGAGTCATGAATTCGCGTTACTCACCTTCTCAACAAATCTGTTTTCGCTGGCGAGGAAACTGAATGACAAGAAATCCGACATTAGTCCTTGTCAACTGCTAATGAAACTGCGTCTGTGACGGAAGATGACGCTGGAGACAAAGGAACAAATGATTGTTGATTTAAAACACCTCTTTAAAGGTTATTTAAAGGGGACCGTAGAGTAATGGATAGCACACTCACGTGAGCGCAGTATTTACCAAGATCGAATCCCGTTGACCCCGTAAGGTTTATTCAGCCTTCCACTCGCTTGGTGGCGGCGGTGGTTAAATGAATAGTAGGCCATGATTGGCGCCCTGTTGTCTGCTGGATAAACAGTTATATTCGACTCCCGTAAAACTGTGATCATATGTTTCTACTGTATACATGTATGTAAGGCGCCCTGCGTGGCTGCCGTTTCTACTATATGTATGTTCACTGTACAGCGCAGTGCGGTTAGCAGGCGCTTAAATAAAGAAAAAGATTATTATCTTTTATTATTATTATTATTTAAATCTCTATATAAAACGCATAGTTGGGGCAACCATGGGTCAACCTCGAGTTTGTTTTTCAAATGAATATTGTCACCACGACCTAATCTGATCTAGTCTGATCTAATCTTATAGCTACAAAGGCCGTTGACGTCTTTAAAGTTCATTAATATATTAATATAATGTAGTTTTGTTCGTTTTCATATATCTTTCATCCATTAGTTTCGTCTGCTTTTTTCCTAGTTGTTTTCAGCATGGCAGCTTTAGAAATTGAATTGAACGCGTTAGATGTGTATATATAGCTCTGGATATAAGCCTATTAAAGGTGTCCTTGAACACCGGTCTTTAAGCAATATGGCATCTACCCATTTCCATGGAAATGAGCGTACGCGATATATTTACGTAAACTTTGGTATATCTCCAGTTACAGGTTTTAAGGTGAAGTTATTTGGGATCTCTCTAGTTCCTTTTACAGTCTCCTTAAGACATTTCTTTTTGACCTGGCCTGGGTCGGAAGTGCCTCTGAATAGATTCCTTGAAAGGGCGCTATATAAATGTCTTAGATAGATAGATAATGCAAGAAATAATGATTGGACGCAGACTACACACCAAGTGTAGACGTTTGGTCTTGAACACCTTTTTAAATGTATTTATCCAGGATATATGAAAGGCCTCTGAGTAGAGCCCTTGAAGAGGCGCTATATAAATTCCATGATTGATTGATTGATTGATTGACTTAAAGGCGTCGTGTATTCAGTGGACTTCAGAAACTGTATTGTTGCATACGAACGGTGAGAACCGTCTAAAAAAATTCCTGTCGACGTCAAAGGCCTTTGTTGCTATTACATGTCGTTAAGCTCTGCATGGATCTCTCTCCACTTAGGCAGATTCAAACGTCCGACGTCGCCACTCCCCTCGATGTTGAGCCTCTTCCTTAAGTCTACTGTATCCCTCCTTCATCATCCAATCCAGCATCATCTGTCTAGGTATTTCTCTTGTCCTCCTCCCTCCATTCTTCCCTCGATGATAAAACATAAAAATGAAATCCTTTCATTTCATAACCCACCTGTAGTCTATTATCTCATGATCAACACAAGTTAACGTTGCACTGAATTCCGACACTACACTACAGTCTGGTAGTGCCAGTCCGAAGTCTGGATAAAGCAGGAGGGCGAACTGAGATTCAAATTTGTTCGCTACTTGACCTATTTCTTGTAAATCCTGTTCGTGCGATTCTTAAAGATGACGTGGAAGTCGTATACTAAAAATATTTCTCAATATGAGGCACGTATCTAATTGCATGTTATTAGGAAAAGTCATATCCAAGTCATCGGCCTAAATTGTCGTTACATATCGGACATTAAATTAAGGCATAAAATTAATGAGTTGGTGCAAACTGCAGCACCACTGTAAACAGAATGCATACCACGTGGAAAGTTTTCCAGACACCTCTTTTAAGTTTCTTCATACCTCTATATAAATCCAGCAATTACGTTAAAGATTGCGTGTGATCAGCGCTGGTCCTTTTAATTTGACGCTGAACTATTATAACATTACAAAATCTAATACCTGTCAATGTAAAGACTTCTGTAATTTGTAGTTTGTAATCGAGAATTTATGTAGCGCCACTCAACAAATCAGAGGCGCTCCCGATCCGGGTCACTCTTTACTGACAAAAAGAAATGTTTCAGGCGCTTGCGAAACTGGACAGGAGAGAGAGAGAGAGAGAGAGAGAGAGAGAGAGAGAGAGAGAGAGAGAGAGAGAGAGAGAGAGAGAGAGAGAGAGAGAGAGAGAGAGAGAGAGAGAGAGAGAGAGAGAGAGAGGAGGAGGAGGAGGAGGAGGAGGAGGAGGAGGAGGAGGAGGAGGAGGAGAAGCCTAAAGTCCTGAGGGAGGCTATTCCAGCTGGAAGGGCCCACAGACGCAAAACTACGAGACTGGGCAGTAGCAGTGCGCATCCAAGGAACTACCGGGCAGATGACCGGAGAGAGGCCCGACCAAGCAAACTGGAAACCGGGGTGCAGTAAGCCCTGAGATACAGCGCAGCTGAGCCACCACGACAGTTACGCATGAGGGAAAGGACCTTAAATTGAATGCGTTGGTGAATGGGTAGCAGAGGTATTTAGTGCATCATCCACGTAAGGTAGTTGACGCTGTTGTCAGTGGAGTAGATCGGTTCATGGCATAATGCAGCAGAAGTGAACGCTATCGACGCGTTCCTATGACGACCAGATGCAACATCTCTCGTGCTCGATGACCAGATCGGTCCCATGTCCAAGGCCGAAGAAAGACTAAGACGACTTTCAGCAGTAGTCGATGAGTTTATTCATAAGTTAAAACGACGGCTTCATACTACTGCTTCTTGTGACAACTCTGTCTTACATGTTTGGCTCGACCTCTATTTATACAGTAAAGTCATTCGGTGGGTTACTCGCTTATTGACGTAGCTACGTCTGTTCATCCCTCTCTCGATCTCTGTCCGTATGCGTCTTTGTCCGTCTGCATATCTCTGTCCACGTGGCATCTGGTCAGTTGGTCAGTGGACTCGTAATTCAGACTAACTGGCGCCTTCGTGGTCTGGAATATATGCATCAGTTTGTCAGTCTTTGAGGTCATGAGTGCATGCCTTGCGCCACAGAAGTCAACCATTACATATGTATATATGTGTGTATGTATGAGTGTACGTATGCATGCATGTGTCTCTATCTGTGTTCCTCTGTCTCTTTGATGTGTCCTCTGCCTCCGTGTCATTGTACCTCTCTCCACCTCCATCTCTGTGCATCTGCCTTTAAATCTGTCTCAGTATTTCTCGCTCCATATTTTGTCTGTGTGTGTCTCTTCCTAAATCGGTCTATATCTTCTCATTTTTCTCTGTATCTGTCTCCGTCCGTGTCACTGAAATTCTCTGACTGTCTGCATGTCGCATTTCGTCATTCTAATAAGTAACTTACATATGCCGAGGACGAGAAACAGTGGTGCTTGCACAACGAAAGGACATACGCTGTTTTCTTCTGCTATTAATTTTGTTGTAGATTTTCTTCATACGTTTTAGCGACATCCTGCGATCGAACTATAGGGCCTACCAGAATATTAAATAACGATAAGTCTCGGCAATTACGAAGTTTACCGATGGTGCACTAAAACCAAACAAGAAGATCAGTCCGCAAGACAGAGAGGCAGCCTATGGGGGATAACCAATTTTAAAGAGGTAAGTTTTAAGTTGAGAACGAAATGACACAAGCCACTGAGCAGAGTTCACAGACACAGGTAGTTCCAAAAAGTAGGTCCAGCAACCGAAAAAGCTTGTTCATCACGAACATTTCTTGATTAAGGTATATGACCACGCAAAGATAATCAGATGAAATCGTTGAATAATTATAAGTCTGGGGAGTAAGAAGCGATTTTACGTATAGTGGCTGGCCAGAATTCAAAGTTTTATAAACTATGAGCCCCAATTTGAAACTACTTCTTTGCTGAACAGAAAACCAATGCAACGATTTAAGCACAGGGGTTACAAGTTCCTATTTTGATGTATTAGTAATGGTTTTAGCCAGAGTTCTGCACTCTCTGCAGCTTCATGATGTTTGACTTATTGATACCAGTAAGACGCGAGTTGCAGTAATCTAAGCAACTGGGGAAAAATCCATTTACAATTGTAATTGTAATTACGACAATTTCTATAGCATCGTTGGTAGCAAGCTACTTCTAGGATGCTTCACACAAACGCACATTCACTGTCTACTGTCAGCGCAAAGGTTAATGCTCGGAGGTTTTGCTTAGCAAGTAAAGTTTCAACTGTTTTTTTAAAACAAAAATGCTTTTGGCTTCCTGGATATCAGCAGGAAGACTGTTCCAAGCACGCGGGCCAGCGACCCGAAAGGCCCGATCGCCAATTTTGGTTTTTGTCACTGGCACGAGTCACCACGTTTCAATGACTTACATGTAAGCCGATCAAATTTTTAAGTTACTGTGGAGTGCCTAGTAGGTGAAATTCAGTCTTTGGTGGGTAAAAGAAGAGTTTACTGACAGCCATCCAAGACTGTACCTCATTAAAGACAGCATACAACAGCTGCACAGATGAGTGACACGACAGACTGTCAAATGAAATGTGCATTTTGAGTATCATCAGCATAGAAGTGATATCCCAGTGAATGATTGTCCAGCAGTGTTCCTAGTGGTATGGTGCACTGGCGTAAATTTGTCCAAATTAGGTGGTGTTGGGAGGACTTGGTCATTCATTCTACACTTGTTGCATTGGGTGTACAGTCCATCTCAATTATTGGGGGGACGTGCCCCGGCTCCCCCCAGAGTCTACGCCTATGGTGTGATGTATAGTTTAAACAAGAGGACCAATCACAGAACCCTGTGGAACACTACTTGGCATCAAAGTGCTAAATGAGTAATTCACCTTGTCACCTTGTGCTGTCAACTCCTGGAGCTCTAGCGATCGCCACGACACACATTCTCCATTGCATCCTATTCGAAGTCAGGTCTCTTAGTTCTTCCAGATTCATGCCAGTTACATCGTGAATCTCATCCATCCATTTCTTCCTTGGTCGACCCCGTCTTTTCCCCCTCACCATAAATGAGTAATTACCATTGTTAACCCTCATGCGACCAACATATTTTTCTCCTTAATATGACCAACTGGGGTCCCGTGGGACCCCAATAGTCGATGACACGTTCAGTGCTTTCTGCTCTTGTTTAAACTTCAGTTTTTTTTGCTACAAGTACAAGTTCTAACTGTTCATTGTTTACCTCGGTGTTGCTTACCATCTAATTGTCTTAAAAGATAAAATTAGGCCGGTTACATGAAGTACATTCACGCGGCCTTCTTGTTGATACCGCGTTGGCACAGTGAGTATTGAAGCTGATTGTTGTTCATAGGGTTGAACTTCTACACCACAGTTCTTCATCGCAGATCTGATTGGTGCTAGGATTATAGGAGTCATTGCTCGTTGTTTCATGTGAGGTGTTACTATGGCATATCCGAGCTCTATCAATAAGATACGTCGTCGCCGTGTGGTCTTCAAAATCTGCCAGTCTGCCATGGATTATTGCCCAACCACTGAATGTATGAGACAATTCCAGCTTACAGTATGTCGAGGACGTTGAAAAACAGCACCATGAGCCAACGGCTGATTTTTCTTCTTTTGGTGTGCATTGTAGCCATATTGTCAACACCGCTTTTTGTCCCACTGTAATAGAGGATTATTTCTGGCTTGCTCATCATCTGAGCATCGGTGGTAGCATTGTGGTGTAGAGTGGATATAGCCAACACAGCTTTGCCTAGTTTAGAAACAAGAATTTCAAGAGTAAGTTGGTCATTGAGTATGCAGAGTCCAGTGAACGCAAGGATTTCCTTGTCATTGACAGGTTTCCATTCAGCACTTTGATCTTCATTTCCTTCATTCCAGACATGTATTCGTCTCCTTGCCTCCCTGTTCGTCCGAAGAACAATGTCGTCTATAATAATTTCAGGAGTCAAGAAAAGCTGGTACATATATTGTGTCATACCGTGGTGCGGCACTTACACCAGCAGGTATTCGAATGACATCTTGAACTCGCCGTCGGCCTGATCCCGGTGGCTGTCTTTTCCACAAAAGCCGTATTTGTCAGTCATCGGATGACCTGATGCCGAATTTGCTCCAACTTCATCACCTTGCTATCTTCCTACTTGCTATCTTCATACTTGCTATCTTCCTACTTGCTATCTTCATACTTCCTATCTTCCTACTTCCTATCTTCCTACTACCTATCTTCCTACTACCTATCTTCCTACTTCTCTACCACGCAATCTATGGCCACGACCTCTTTTTCTAACTGAAATAGTGCTTTGACTATTGGTGGCTTGAACAGCTAGGCACTGGGTTTCTGTGTCGACTTCGTCGTCTGCTCTTTCCACATCACTGTTTTCAGAGTTCTCAGATACATGATCATCATTCTCCGAACCTGAGTCGTTGTGCCCTTAGGGACCTCTCAAGTACTTTCTATGACTTTATCCAGACCTTTCTGTTTGACCGGGCCCGGATTGGAAGTGATACTGAGTAGACTTTTGAAAGGGCGCTATATAAATCTATTATAGGTAGATTATCCGTGCTATCGTATTTTCCATCAGCACTCTCTTGAAGAGTAGGGCTTCTTTTGCATGTATCACTCCAAACCAATTCTCGCTGTCATAATATCTGTTCATAAAGTAGCGTTCGGTTCTCTAGAAAAGCACTGCTGAATTTGGGGTCCTGCGGGACCCCACTGGATATTTTTTATTTATAAAATAACCGTAAAAGCAAAACTGGATTCCACTAGACGTAAACAGTGAGCGATATCCAGGTGACAAATTCATAAAATGCCGGGACAAAATATTGGATAGCCAAAAAGTTCCACAAGTCGATACTATGCTGGGGTCCCTCAGGACCCCAGTTGGTCACTTGAGGGTTAAATACACTGATTAATTGTGCGCGTGGACTAAGATTAGCAATCACTAAACCAATTTAGTGCAGGAGCAGAAATCCCAATCAGTGCACCAGATGATGATGAAGAAGAAGCGAACGATCCTCAAAGAAGCAAACTTAGCCGTTCGAGACAGAAACATATAGATAAGAATGCAGCATGTTAAAGGTGTCTCAAATGAAGCCATTATTTGGATTGCAGCAATGCAATTTCCAACAGGATCTTTCAACCGAACCTTACTAAACATAACTTATCTTAACTCTGCGAGTTTTAAATCCTTAGTGTAACGACATTTTCAGGCAAATTTGGTCGCTGACGTCATATCGTGCATTAACAATTGCACAAAAAGCATGTGAATTAAACTATGCAGGTAGATAACATGGGTGCTATTAAAAAATTTCACTTTTAAACTACCTTTGCCCTATTTTCTCCAGGATTTGGACTGGTCCTACTGCAGGTAGGGTGCTTGCGGAGTTTGGGGGTGTGTGGATCCAGAGTCATACGTCATCTTATGGCAACACAGGCACTTGACATCTAAGGAAATTATTTGGAGCGGTGCTTTATTGGTACTTATAAGTTAAATTCACACCTTCAAAGAGGTGTACAAGTAATAGGGTAGTGACAAAGTTACAGTTAAAAAAATATAATCCATAATTATACATAAAAAAAATCCAATATTTATATGTAAGGTACCGGTGGCATATCAAATGTGGCATATTTGTGCTCGTGTGGCCTTCATATCAGCGTGTATTTAAAACGATTCATCATTTTCGGACGGTGTCACGTCCCTTTATTGTTGCCGTCCCTCTAATCTAAATTCACAAATTTTGAACTTAAACGTAAATTTATGAGAATAATAATAGCTTATCATTACTCAAATAACTGATATGACTTTTCAATTTGTCTCTGGACTCTGGATTTTTCTCGTTTGTTCCACGATATGGATTACTTCCACCAAAACGGTAACATTAAACTTTGAAATGTCCTTCTCCGATAGGAAAAGTGCACCAATTTCACTTGTGCCATTTGAATACAGCCCAAAAGCACTGATTACCCTTAAACCCAGTAATAACTTTTTAAGAGTTAATTGCAACCTCTACAATCTCCTAGGAATTTTAAAACGAAATGGAATTCTACATTTTCGAGGAACCAGAGGAGGCTGTCGTAAAGTGAGAAAAATTTACACCATCAAATCTCGACGCTCACCCAGATCTACTCCCTCTGTCTCTGCATGTAAGATCCGCTACCTCACTTCAATTTCACTACATAATCAGTTTGTTTCATCTCCTAAGTCTTTACCTAAAATCGATTTTCCATCACCATTCAGCGGAATGGTAATCAACGCCAGTTCTATTGCCAAAAAAGATGCGCTTGACCATTTAAGCGCTGAACTTTTTGGATACAATCTCGACTTTGCGATAATCTCTGAAACTCATCTTAAAACTCATCACCTCGAAGACATTTGTAAAATCCAAGGCTACCAAACTTTTCGAAGGGACCGAAAAAGAAGAACAAAAGGCGGAGTTGCAATATATATTCGAGATTCAATATCTGCTACACAACACCATATCAAAGATCTCCCTACCGAAATTGAACTGCTCTGGGTTAAATCTGTTGTTGAAGATAAAAAAATTTTCATCGGAGCACTTTACCACCCACCCAAACCAATATACCAACTCAATTCAATTCTTCTTTGGATTGAAAAATCAGTAGAAGACATTTCTCGATCTGATAATAATGCTCTCATTATCTTAGGTGGTGATTTCAATCGCCTAAACATTGATAAAATTATGGAACTAACTGGATTACTTCCAACTGTTTTTATTCCTACTCGGGGAAGTAATGTTCTAGATCAGCTCATGGTTTCCACACCTGATCTATTCAAAATAAAAGTCATCTCCTCAACCATTCGTAGTGATCACAAAGCAATCATTGCCACGACCGGAAACTCTATCACAGACAGAGGAAAGGAACATACAACTATAACTTTCAGGAAAAGATCTCCTTCACAGCATTCTTTGACATTACAAGGTTTTGATGACTTTGATTCAAGTCTACTTCTCTCTTCATCAGATCTACAAGAAGTATGGAACAATTTCTACCTAGATGCAACTGATCGATTAAATCTCAACTACCCAATTCGAACCATCACAATTACATCTAAAGATCCTCCACACATTACTCCAGAAATAAAGCGATTGCTTCGACTTAAAAACCGACTCATGCGGAAAGGAAAAAATGAGAAAGCCGAAGCTTTAACTCTTAGGATTGCTAAAGCCATCTCAAAAAAGAATGCATCATTCCTTAAATATTCCAACCCTCGAGAAAGTCCTCAATCCCTTTGGAAGAAAGTAAATCTACTCACTAAGAAACCAAACCATCCCTCAACATCCTCATCAATAAGTGCAGACGATCTAAATAAATTTTTTGCTGACGCCTCCACTGATCCTAATTATATAGCTCCCCTCTTTAAAGCTACTACCACCTCTCAGCAGACTCTTGTAACAGAAACTAGAATATTCAATTTACTAGATCATCTTAAACATACTGCAGATGGCCATGATGGCCTTCCTGCTTGGTTTCTTAGAATAACTGCACCTGGTTATTCCTATGTCCTTTCCCAACTAATCAACCAATCATTAATTCAATCTTTTGTTCCTAGCCAATGGAAAACTGCCATCATACGTCCCAAGGCCAAGATCTCTCATCCAACAAAACCTTCTGATTTCCGACCTATTTCCGTTCTTTCTGTTTTATCTAGACTTGTTGAACGTATAGTAGTCCAGTCCTTTATCTATCCTAGTTTTCAAAGCTTGCCAAAACATATTTCCCTTCATGATCAATTTGCATTTAAACCTACTGGTTCTACCACTGCAGCAATAACCTCTATCATACATCATGCAACAGACCTTCTCAAAAATAATAAATATGTTATCATGATCTCTATGGATTTTTCTAAAGCTTTTGATTCTGTCAGTCACTCTGCCATTGCACACTTACTAGCTTCACTTTCCCTTCCAGACAATATATATAACTGGTTAATTAACTATCTTCAAGACAGGAACCACTATACCATTTTTAATGGAACCAAATCCATCATCATCTCAA
Source organism: Allolobophora icterica (assembly GCA_963556255.1). Lineage (NCBI taxonomy): Eukaryota > Metazoa > Annelida > Clitellata > Crassiclitellata > Lumbricidae > Allolobophora > Allolobophora icterica. The sequence goes on from OY744609.1 coordinate 1,300,404, forward strand.
TTAATGCCAGTGTTGTACAGGGATCAGTTTTCGGCCCCACTGGATTTATTGTCTGTATCTCTGATCTCCATCCTATTCACCATCAAAATCGTCTATCCAAATATGCTGATGATACATACTTATTAATTGGATCCAATTCATTAAATACAGCCAATGATGAAATCCAACATATTTACAATTGGTCTGAAACAAAGAACCTGAAAATCAATCCTGATAAAACTCGGGAAATGGCTATCATCAAACGCAACCAACCCTCACTTTCTGACAACCCTTCAATCACAGGAGTTAAACGGTCAACATCAATCAAGATTCTCGGAGTCACCATCGGAGAAAAATTAACAGTCACAGAGCACATCAATCAACTGATAAAAAGTGGAACCTCCTCCTTTTTTGCACTAAGAACTATCAAAAATCATGGAGCATCTCAAGACTCACTACATCTCATCACTAATGCAACAATCGTATCTAGAACCTTATATGCTTCTCCAGCCTGGTGGGGCCTTATAAGTGGCAAGGATAAATTGCGCCTTGAACAATTCCTGAACAAACTCAAACGATTTGGATATGTTCAAACTATCTCTCCCTCCATAGCTGAGCTTGTGCTCAAAGCCGAAATGGCCTTATTTAAAGCAGCTTTACTCAATGAAAATCACTCAATTAGATGTTTATTCCCAACCAACCATATTACTCCTTACTCCCTAAGAAATCGTCCTCACAATTTTAATCTACCAGATAAAGACTCTCGAAACTTCATATCTAGAATGTTATTTTCTAACTCTTACTAAGCTATTATTAACAATTAAGAATTTTAATTCACTTCCTTGTACAATGTACACCTACAGCGTTATGTCTGTTGTTTCATTAAACGAATATAAACATAAACACACAATAGGGGAGCGAGTTCTCTGAACTACCACAGCGTCTGTATCGACGGGAATTTTTCAACTAACGAATATATATTTACTAACACACCTTAGATTTACACACCTTTTTCACGGGCTGAGAGCTTACTTAAATTCCAGAATTTTGGAGTTAGTAGCTAGTTCTCTCAGGAGTGATCGATAATGTAGTGATAAGCGCGCTGAACTGTCAATCGTGAAGTGTGGAGTTCTAGTCCCCGCCAGGACAGAAATTTGCTTCGAGATTTCTGCTCTATCTGCACCCCTAGCCTACTCAGTTATAATGAGTACACTGACCGTACACTGTCGGTGGGAAGATGAGATGGAGAGGAGAGTCGCTAACACTTCATACCCATGGCTGCCTGAGGGCTAGCTTAAGGGACTGCTCTTCTTCTTCTTCTCTTCTTCTTCTTCTTCTTCTTCTTCTTCATTTGCATTGTCTTCTTCTCTCTTAAATCAGGTGTGTACAAGATGGCTCAATTTCTTTCTGTTTCTGATCTTATCCATGGCCGCTCTCATGTCCATGTCTTGCTCTTAAAGATCTTTTATCACGTTTTCCATCCATGTTTTTGTTTGTATTCCTCGTTCATTCGTATAAGGTCATGCAAAGAGATTTTCCTATGTGTTTATAATCAGTTATTAAATTGTACATATGGTATGAGCTAAGCCAGTCTTGTTTTTAATATTTGTAACTATATCTATAACGTTGTTTAATTATATAACCTTTCATTATTTGTGTAAAATTAAAGAATAGAATCAGAATCTCATTTTACAGTTATAAGCATTATAAATCATCTCCGAGTGAAGTTGCGGTTCTGTTTAATTATCAAATCTATATGATATGACAGAGAAATGTTTTCTCACTCTTTGAATATATTTCTATAATATTGTTTTGATTGTACTATTTGATAACTTCTTGAAAATTTAAAAGTGGAATAAGAAACGGGCAAGGATTGGATCGAGAGTTGAACGACAGCTTATGGTAACAAAGGCCGTTAGCGATGACAGAAATCATTTTTTATGGTACAGCTTTGCATTTTGCGCGAGTTATTTGAATATATCTTCGGTAAAACAACATATAAAGGTGTTTAACTATGGTCGAATATTATTCGTTGTATGCAACTGTTTAACTAACACCTTGGAATATGAAGCTTCGTGGTAAAAGGGTGAATGTATGGGCTATTGAGTTTGCATTAATTGTTACTGTAATCAAAAATTTAGAAAACGCCACTCAGAAAGGTCAATATCATCACCGACAAACAAGAAAGGTTTCAGGTGATTGCGTAACTGAGGAGAGAGACTAAGGAGCTCTAGTCGCAGGTCCTGAGGAAGACGGTCACAGCTGGACGCGTTAACAAAAGCAACACTCTTGGATTGATGCCCAATAGAAAACAAAGCCGAGTTATAGCTAACATAACATCATCAAACAATGCGAAGATGGAATTCAAAAGCAGCCATACCATTTCTTCTGAACCGTGAATTCGAGTTACTCGCTTTTCAGCAAATCCATTTTCGATGGCGAGGAATTAGTGGAACTAGAAAAACGACTTTAGTCCTTGTCAACTGGTGAAGAAACTATGTCAGAAGAACGATAATAGCAACATCAGTTTTTTGTCAGCATTTGCTGACACTACAGTACGTCTGTCACTGCAGATGCGAAGGAACAAACTTTAAACACCTTTTTAAAGGTGTTTCTGATCAGTATATAAATCACGCAGTTCTAAGCACCCTCGAGTGTAAAATAGTTTACTTTTTCGTCACCAGGAGCAATCAAATCCAACCCAATCTAATCTAATCTAATGACTTTTATAGCGCCGCTATCATAAAGTCCAATACATCAGTCGATGGTCGCTTCGAGTTAAATTTTAATTTAAAAACTGATTGTCCACTGAAGAAGAAATTAGGTCGAATTAACGAACTGTAATAATTGTAATTGTAATTGTAATTGTAATCGAGGATTTATATAGCGCCACTCATAAACAGAGGCGCTCCCGACCCGTGTCAGTGTCTTCACTGACAAAAAGAAATGTTTTCAGGCGCTTGCGAGACTGGGCAGGAGACAGAGAGAGAAGGACAAGTCTAAAGCCCTGAGGGAGGCTGTTCCAACTGGAAGGGCCCACAACCGCAAAACTACGGGACTGGGCAGTAGCAGTGCGCATCCAAGGGACTAACAAGAGGCCACGGGCAGATGACCGCAGAGAGGCCCGACCAGGCAAACTGGAAACTGGGGTGCAGCAAGCCCTGAGATACAGCGGAGCTGAGCCAACAAGACAGTTACGCATGAGGGAAAGGACCTTAAATTGAATGCGTTGGTGAATGGGAAGCCAGTGAAGGGAGTCCCGGATGTAGGAAGAGATATGGCCAAACTTCATGATGCCCCCTATAAGGCGAGCAGCAGCATTAAGGATGGACTGAAGTTTAGATGTGTTAGTAGAGGACAGGCCAATATAGACAGCATTTCCGTAGTCAATCCTAGTACAGATCAGAGCATGAACCAAGGTCACAATCGCATGCAGCGGAAGAGACTGGCGAATGGCACGAAGTTGGCGTAAATAGTAAAAACACGAGCGAGAGACACTATTGACATGATCAGATAGAGAAAGAGTAGGATCTAGGACAAATCCAAGATCACGGACAGAGGATATTACCATATCACTCGTATCTTGAATGACTCTATTGGCTGAAAATCCCCAAACACATTCAGTTCCAAGGTCTTTCGTTCATCTGTAACTTCAAGGCAACGCTCCCATCCTACGTATCTTCACAAAGTCTGTACCATCCTATCAATCACCCCATTCTACCCGATCATCCTCTTTCCTTATCATTGTCCGACTCCAAGTTATTAATCAGCATCTATTCTCAAACAGATCCATATCCTACACTGCACTTGGACTCGAGAACGATCTCCCACTTAAACTCCGAAAATTCTCCCTTTATCTTATGCCATCCAATCGTTCAAAAAATATGTCAGATATTCAGACATTTCAGGAGACTAAATCAATATTATTCATCTGAGTAAAAATTGACAAGTATTCATTCATTAATCGCCATTTTAATAATAATAATAATTTTATGTCTGCGACGACGGATGCAACCGACTTGACTCAATCAGAGCTACAACAATTGCGCAAGTTCGTCAAGATGGCTAAGATATAGATTGGAACTGCGCGGTGTTAAAGGTGTCCAATTGGACTTTGTATTTTACATAGCAGTATCAATTTCGATATTCTGAATATTCTCCGATCCTCTCTACCCATGCAGTCGTTCGAAAAATAATGTTATATATTAGCAAAAGTTTCAGGAGAGTAAGATAAATTCCTCAGACTAAAAGCTTAAGTATGCATTGATTCAGTTCCGCTGAAGGTTTACTACGACCGTTTCTACCGTCTGAGCTTTATCTCAGATTGCGAAATAATTCGGGTATCAGTAGATAGAGGCTAGCGTTTGACTGTATATATAAATATGACTAAAGGCGTTGTGAACTGAGTTTTGTGTACAGACTTGCAGTGCGAGATATTAGCGTTTATATTTAGTGCGCTTACTTTAGTTTCACGTGTATATGTATATATGATAGATGCATAACGTTTTGTTGTACTGTCTTAGTGACACGCGCGGCCGGCCGATATCGGCAGCGGCGCGCTATATGTATATCATTAGATTTCGCTTAGGCGCACAGAAGACAGGTGTGTCAAGAGGCGCGAAGAATTATGCTGACTAGAGAAGTTTGAATTCGTGTGTGTTCGCTGTAGTAGTGTTACTGACTAGTTGAGTTGTAATCGAATTGAGTTCTGTCTGTTTGTTTCTTATTAAACTAAAAGATATTAAACTGTGTTGGTGATTAATTCAGGTTAATCTACACAGTAGAAAATAAAGCTACTTAGGGCCTATACGTAGAATTAGTGTTCAAAAGGTGAACGTTAAATAGGCGTTTAAGTACGAAGAGAACAAGGATTTAATCAGAAGGATTGTCAACGGAAGGATTGGGTTGACATTATTGGTGGCAGCGGTGGGATAAGAACTCACGGTGGATAAATACTCACGGTGGAATAAATACTCACGGTGGATAAATACTTACGGTGGTATAAATACTCACGGTGGATTTAAACTTACGTGGATAAAAATTCTCGTTATCGCCGAAGGAGGTGATAAAAGAATTTACAACGGTGTTAGAAGAATCTACGACGGTGTTAGAAGAATCTACGCGTTGTTGCTGTGTGACGTGTCTACGATATCAACGACGGTGGAACACGAGAAAACGGTATTAAAAATTTCGTTGCTTTTCACGAACAAATATAAAAGAAATCCCGTTTGTTTATCGATTCACACACCAAGAAAAACCGTGACTTCTTTGAAAAGAGAAATCACCAAAGTAAACAAGTAAGATGGAGAAACTAAGTGCTGAAAGACAAGCAGATATTAAGAAGATGTCTACTGAAAGGCTAAAACAGCGTTTGTTGAAAGCCGGTTTTAAAGAAGAACAATTAGAAGGTATGTCACGTGGTGACATGATACAGGAACTCGCTGAAGTGTGGGTGAAAGAAGAAGTCGAAGAAGAAGGTGCCGTTGGCGGTGCCGTAGAAAAGGCTATTGAAAAACCACCTGCGCCTATGTCTATGGAGATGTTGATGCAGTGGATGATGATGACTAGGCAGGAAGAGAAAGATAAAGAGGAGAGACGAAGACAGGAAGAGAAAGAGCTGAGACAAGAAGCAGAACGTCTAATACAAGACGAATTGCGCTTGCAGAGAGAGAAAGAAGAGAAAGCAGAACGTCTGCAGAGAGAGAAAGAAGAGAAAGCAGAACGTCTGCAGAGAGAGAAAGAAGAGAAAGCGGAACTTGCAAGGCAAGAAGAATTGCGCTTGCAGAGAGAGAAAGAAGAGAAAGCGGAACTTGCAAGGCAAGAGGAATTGCGTCTGCAAAGAGAGAGAGAAGATAAAGCAGAACAAGTGCGTAAGGCAGAACTTGAATTGCAAAAGAATCAGTTTGAGATTCAGTTAGAACAGTTGAAAAGAGATAGGGAAGATGCTGAAAGAAGAAGATTGGAGCAGATGATTGAATTTGAAAAAGCTAGAAAAAGTGATGAAGAGGTTCGTCAGCAACAGATTGAAGCAAAGAGAATGCGTGAAGAAGAAAAAGAAAAAGCGCGAACGTTATAGTTAGAACGCGCAGAACAGATAAGACAAGAAGAACTCAAATTTCAGAAAGAAAGTTTGGAAAAGGCAGAGACAGAAAGACAAGAACGTCTGAAACTGGAGAAATCAAAATTGACATTGAAAGAAACGCAAATGAGAGAAGAACGGGAAGCAGAAAGAAGGAAACAGCAAGAAAGTGAAACTTTGGTGTCAAAAATTAAGAAAATAGGTGATGCAATGAAGCATGTATTGCCTCAAATGCCAACTGATATGATGGAGGTGCCATTATATTTTGAAACAGTCGAGAACGCATTTCGTAGCTTTGCTGTGGAGAAGCCGTTTTGGGTGAAACTATTACTACCATTGATGACGCCGAAAGCTCGAACCGTTCTGAATAGATTGTCATACGATGATCTAGACAATTATGATAGAGTCAAGCAGCACTTATTAAAAGAATTTAAATTGACTTCGAGAGAATACAGAGCCAGATTTGTGGATGCTAAGAAGACAACAGAAGAGACTTATACGATGTTTACGGCAAGACTTAAGAACTTGCTAAACTATTACGTGAGAAGTCGAAACGTGAACAGAGAGTATGATACGCTCTTTGATTTGTTGGTAGCGGATAAGCTGAAAGAATGTTTACCGCCAGGTCCACTACAGTTTGTATTGTCGAAGGAAGGAACTGACTGTCTTCAAGCGAGTGCAGTGGCAGACCTAGCAGACATTCATGTAAACAATCGAATTGGGTTTGCGATCCCAAATATAAACAGTTATCCTTCTCAACGTTCCGTAAACCAAAGCCAGAGTGGAAAGTGGAAAAGTAATCCAGAAACAGGGAATCAGTTCAAAGGTAAAGAAGTCAAGGCTAGTGTCCCTGTACCCAATGAGACCAGAGAAGTGACGTTTGGTCGTCAGGGATTTAACAAATCGTCAGCGCCGTTTGCCAAGAGGGAAGGCAACACGTTATCCAATTGGTAAGAGCGTTCTCTTTCATAGTCATCATCATCATCATCATCATCATCATCAGTTTCTGACACCAGCCATTTGGCGGCGATGGGTAGGAATAAATGATATCCATTGTCCTCTGTCCCTTGTCAAGTAGGCCTACGTTGCTCCAAGTGATGTTATGTCCTCATTTATAATGTCTATCCAGCGTAGTCTTAGTCTGGCTTTATTTATTTTACCGTCGAATCTTGCATGTAGTGCACTGTTTGGGATTCGGTCAATAATTGTCATTCTCTCTACGTGTACAAACCATCGGAGACTTCGTTGAACGACTGTCTAGCTGAGTCGTTTGGATACTCAATGATTTTCTCACGTCATCATTTCTTATTTCCCGATTCCTATTCTTGCATCACTGCTATCGTTCGCTCAACGACAGAAACATATAACAAGGAAAGCAGCATTTTAAAGGTATGTAAATTAAGCCATTAGTTCGTTTCCAAACTTGCAGTTTTCAACACGATCTTAGAACCGAACTTTATCAGAACATTGAACGTCGTTACTCAGGGAATTTTTAAATCCTTAGTTTAATAACATTTCATCGACCGTTGACGTCATATCGCACATTAATAATTGCATAAAATAATGTGCATTAAACTATGCATGTAGCCAAAAACTGATATAATTGGAATTTTAAACTAAAACTGCTATAATTGGAATTTTAAACTAAAACTGATATAATTGGAATTTTAAACTATATGAAAAGAAAGAAAAGTTGAACGTATTTAATATCATTTTCATTTACTGGAAAATTTGCATGAAAGTGGTGCTAAACTGAGAAATTTTCCGATTCAAATGTATGATATACGCATTCAGTACACAAATAACATGACATTCTGCTACGACAGTCTTGTATCCTGTAATCTCCGTGGCCTTCTCTTCTCTGGTTTCAATCATATATTGGTAATGGTGTACTTCTGATTGGTCCAGCAAGCCATACATACCCTTTCTACCTTAGATTCTCAGATTGGCATTAGCTAAGCTATAGGGGGCCTACTGGAAGGTCGTCTTTATAGTCAAATCTATCTAAATCTACTGAAAGCCTATCCTGACGCTGATGGATCACGTTCTAGAACCTTCTCCAGCTGTTCAATCGTTAATCTTCTTGACTAAAAGTTTGGACTGGTGGATGCAGTTAATCTTAATCTAAAGATGTCATCACAAGATGCTATTTCCATCTCTGTAGGAGCCTCGATGTCTAGACACTTATCTGTACTTCTCAGTTTGAATTAAGAAAGAAGATTATTATTATAATTACTTTACATACGTAAATGAACTCTGTTATAGACTTGATGATGATTAAGAGTTGAGCGCGTATGACTTATATATAGTCTCTAGTAAATGAGGTTTGAAGGTGTCCTTGAGCGAACCAGCTGTCATGGCTTCCGATCCTAAGCAACATCGAAATATTTCATCCACGTCGAACGCTATGTCAAGCAGTTTCGGTTTCGTAATATTGAATACGTTTCTAATTGCACCTTTTGAGGCAAAGTAATTACGAAATCCTTGTCAATTTCTTATGAAACTACGTCTGTGAAGGTAGATGAGGCTGGTGACAAAAAACAACTTGCCGTTGAGCTTAAACACCTGTTTAATGGTTATTCAAATTTATATATAAGGCGCGCAGTTCTGAGCCACAGTATTATTATTAAATCCAAGCAAGAACTGTTTGATTGTCACCAGGACATAACCACATGAAACACATTGGAACTGAATGCCTTTGGGGACTTTCGGCCGAAAGTCCCCAAAGGCATTCAGTTCCAATGTGTTTCTTTCACATGTAATTGCCAGGAAACGCTCCCATCCTACATATCTGTACTTGATCCATCAACTGATCAGCTCTCCCTTGTCCGCTCTCTTGACTGCCTTATCTCTGACCTAAGCTACTAATCGTCTGTGCCTAAACACTGCTAAAACTAAACTGATCTGGTTTTGGACCAGCCAGCAGCTTGCTAAACTCGACTCTCTATTACTGTATGAGAAATTCCCTGCTTACGCATACTCGTCTACCGATGGTGATTTGGGTGTCACACTTGACTCCTCGCTCACGTTCACAGAGCAACAGCTCGAGCCTGACTCGCTCCTGCATCTTCCTGTGGTCTCATGGTCTACATAAGCTAACGCTACATTGAATTCAACCACTACTCTACTATCTGGTGTTGCCAGTTCGAACCCTGGATAAACTAGGATGGTGTAACTGAGAATAAAATTTGTTTACCATTTGAATAGTTTATTGTAAGTCCTGTTCGTGCAATTCTTGAACGTTGACGTGTGAGTCAAATACTAAAAAGCCTAGATTTCTTAATATGCTGTTAGGTAAAGGCATAAAATCACTAAGTTCTTTCGCTGACCAGAAACTCCCTGGCGGAGGGTCTCTGATGAGTCTTGGTTGAAGTGGCGCTATATAAGTTTGCAATTAGCATTAGCAATACTCTTTCCTACTTATTTTCGACAAGTCTTCCACCCAAACCCCCGCTCTACTCGATCATCCTCGTACCTCACCATTCATTGTCCGTCTCATACTAACTACTCAAGTTCTCCGATCCATAGACCACACTGCATTTCTACTCTGGAACGATCTTCCTCCTGAATTCCGACATTTCTCCGATCCTCTACCATCTCATCGTTCAAACAAATGCCAGATATTAGGAAAGATTGCAATAAACTAAGAACAAGTTGTTCTACGTAAAAGTTAAAGTACTCGTTGATTTAACGACACGCCAGCAGTAGAAATAACGATGCACTTAAATTTATTTGTACCTTTGATTTAGATATAGCTATGAATGCAACAGTTTTAAAGGTGTTCTTTTGGACTCTCATATTATGTTTAGCAGTATCAATATTTAAGTCTGCGTTGCTCTATCCGAATTTTCTGCAATCCTCCACCATCCAATCGTTCAACCAAATGCCAAATATTAGCGAAAATTTCAATAAACCAAGAACAAGTTGTCCTTCGTAAAAGTTAATATAGCGACAAACAGCAAATAAGCTGTATACTTTGGTTAAGATAGGGTGGAACGTTTTAAGGATGTCCATTTAGACATTTGTATTTCACATAGCAGTTTCAATGTTTAAGTCTACGTTATTCTTTACCGAGTAATCTCTGATCCTCTACCTACCCAGTGGTTCAGAAACTCATGTCAAACATTGGCAAACATTTCAATAGACTAAGTTAAGCTATTACTTCGTAAACAGTTTCAGTATTCATTGACTTAGCGACATTTCTATCTTTGCAAGCGATTCTACTTTGTCCTGGATATATGGTAGATAGCTAAATTATATTAGTAGTAGCAGTTTCAGTTGAAGGACTTCTTATAGAAACAAAGACGGTTGACGTCGACAGGCTTGGGACTGGCACTTCAGATGTCCAATGGCGCGTTTGCATTATAAATTGGCTGGAAGCAAAGCGTGCTACAGGTGCCCAATTGGTGCCTGAATTCATGTTCGTTCACAGGAATTTTTGTATGGGGAGCACATTTTTGTGGGGAGAGCAAAGTGACGTTTCTGTATTCATGAACAAAACTTTAAAAATAATTAATGGTTAAGGACTCTACATAAATAAGGATTACGAGTTATATGATGTCATTAAACCAGAGAATAAAAAAGCCTACATTTTAAAATAATAATATTATAGCTAAAGTGATTTCAAAGTCATTGGTATAAGCCGCCTCAAGATGCCGTTAAATACGGGACGCTATAATGCATAAAATTAATGGTCGCTTCCAGGCACCATGTAATCCTAATGCTCGCCGACGTCAAATTGTTGATTTTTAAACACCTCTGCTTAATGATCACTCCTTTTATATATAAAGCGCAGTCACGCTGTATATCACCTTGTCCGTCGTCTCGTTGGACTACAAACTTTCACGAAATACGAACAGTATGACGAAGTTTTATACGAACTGTTAAAATAAGGCGGAGTTGAATTCAAAAGGACTCTAAACACTTCTTCTGAGTCATGAATTCGAGTTACTCGCCTTTCAATAAATCCGTTTTCGCTGGCGAGGAAACTGAGGAACGAGAAAAGCGACATTGGTCGACATTAGACCCACATCACACGTCATTATCAACTGCTGATGAAACTACGTCTGTGACTGCGTGTGAGGTTGAAGACGAATATTGTTATTAAACCGATCGTTTAATTAAACACCTCTTTATAGGTAATTGAAATTATTATATAAATCGCGCAGTTATGATCAAGGATTGATCTATTCTAGAGTACTTGCATCATTTAAGTTTACTTTAAAATTAAATATCGTCACCAGGACCTAATCTAATCTAATCTAATCTAATCTATAGCGCTGTTATCATAAACTGCAATACATCAGTCGAAGGTCGCTCCGAGTAAAATCTTAATTAAAAAATAAGTATCCAAATCACGAACTGTAATATTGTCAACAGGATATTTCTATATCACTCCTATCTTGAATGACTCTATTGGCTGAAAATCCTCAGTTTCAATGTTTTTCGTTCATCTGTAACTCTCTGGCAAATGCTTCCATCATACGCATCTTCGCAGAGTCTCTACCATCCAATCACCCCACTCTACCCGATCATCCTCCGTCCCCAAGTAATAATTACTCATCCTGTATTCTTCAAACCGATCCATATAACAAACTACAACTCAACTCTGGAACGATCTCCCCTCATGAACTCTGGCAATTCTCCATTCCTCTTCCACTCCAATCACTTAAACTAATGTCAGATGTTAGCTGAACTTTCGGGATACCAAGGTCAGTTTCACTGAGCGACATTCTATATCTGCAACTTCCGTTGCGAGCGACTTTACTAAAGAAGTAACCATTCCAATTTAGTTAAGATGACCAAGATATAGCCTAGTAGGCAACGGTTTTAAAGGTGTCCAATTAGACATGTACATAGCTATTTCAATGTTTAAGTCTGCATTCCGTTATTCCGAAAACTCTGCGATTCAATCATTCTAAAGCTAAATGTCACATATTAGCAAGCATCTTACGCGGCTAGCTTCAATAATTATTCCTCTTCGTAAAATGTTCAAGTAGATATGTTTTCAATGTATGCGACCGTCTGAACTTGATCTCATATTGCGAGAGACCTCGGAGCTGAATTCCATTACGATGGATCCGAAGTTTATCGTCATCTAAGATTTATACTTTTTCAATACTTTTCAGTGTTTTAGAGTGAGTAGCTAATGAATGACTAGTTTCGAAAATATATGTGAGAATGTGAGATGTGTAATTTTTCTGAATTGGAGAGAGTTGTTTGGCAAATAAAAAAAAGTTTCCGTTGGTGCGTTGGTCGAAGTTAGACACAAAGTTTTGTGACTGCAATTTTGAGGGCATTTGCGCTGAGAAGACTAGACGAGGTTTATCTGAAACCAAGAATACTTTCCGGAGAATTTGATCAGTTTCTCTACGAGTCTACATACACAATTCGGGCATTTCACAAAACTTACGATATTCTCCAGTAGAGAACAAAATTTAACGATTTCTCCTGAACAAAAGTTCGGAGATTTCAATGCCAGCGAAATTTAGTCTACTCTCCCTTGATGACAATTAACGTCCTTCCAAAGACTGATGGCTATATAGGAAAATTTTAAACATTTTAAAAGGTTTTTTAGTTCGAAGCTAGTTTTGAACGACATTTTCGGACCGAATACTCAACAGAAGAGTAGACAACCCGAAATGAATTCCATTGCTTATAGGTCTCCCTGCCTGCTTGCCTTTGTGTGCTACGCCTTTCGTATAAAACCTAAAAGTGTTATTTAAATGTACTGTAATAATCTATGTATACAAATGTGGGTGCTATGTGCCATCGGTTGATGCCTTGAACATTAGACACCGTCGCAATAGAAGTTACTGATTACAATTGATGATGAAGACGAGGATTAGTGTATGGAATGCGAAGTATCTTTATTTTATCCTATAAAGAGCTGCGTCTCAAAATCCTATCATCATTATGCTGCGTGTATTATTCTGAGTGTAATAAAAATAACGTCTTTTCTGCAACTAACGAAGGCGCTAGAATATTGCTACCTACATATGTCAATTAACTGATTTATTTTATTTCAGTTAACTGAAACTGAAATAGAAACTTAAAAGGTGAAGAAACTGAAACTAAATAGAAACTGGAGTAGACAAAACTTTAATTGAAACTGAAATTCAAAAACTGAAATTCAGAAATTCAGAAACTTAAATTAGTAGTGAAATGTACTTAATTGTAACTAAATGATTAGGTAATGTCGACGTGAACGGTCCTGTCAGTGATAAATAAATACCGGACACCATAATGCATAAAATAAATGGTCACCTCTACGAGGCAACACTATAACCTGTATGCTCCCTGACGTCAATTGCTGATTTTTATACACCTCTTTTAAATAGTTCCTCAAACTATATAAATCGCGCAGTAACGTTGTTCAGCATCTCCCATGACGTCTTCGCCAACTACGAACTGTCACGAAATAAGAACTCTATGACGAAATTTAAGACGAACTGCTAATCTGTCAAAGAATCAAATAATGCCTTTGGCATTTCTTAATATCAAGTTCTCGTGTAATTATGTCTTCTAAGGAAACTAATTTCCAAGTCATCGGTCCAAGCAGCCGCAAGAAATAGTTAAATACCGGACGCTATTTCATAAAGTTAATTATCGCCTCACAAGGCGTCCCTGAAACCTGAATGCTCGCCAATATCAATTGTTGACTTTAAACACCTCTCTTTAATGTTTTACTACTTATATAAAAGACCTCAGTCCTACATTTACATTAAATTTTACCAGCATTTTTAATCGGAATTGGTCGATTGTTTGAACTACGAACTTTCATGAAATACGAACTTTATTGTGAAATTTTAAACGAACTTTTAATCCGTCAAAGAATCCAACTTTAAGAAAAAAATAACCAGAGCTATATTTTTAATATAACATCATCAAACAATAATAAAATAATAACAATATATTCTTTATTATTTCAAACTGACAGACGCAGTAAGATTACATTAAAACATGAAAGTACAATCAAGATCTTAATCAAACACACGGTTTGGCAGCCATGCAAGGCGCCGCCCTAGAAAGGGGTTACGGGTATCGAACCGCGAACCTAATGCTCTCCTGGCCATGAGTGTTACCATTACTCTATCCCCCTCCCAAAAAATAACCGAAGTTATGAAGAAGAGTTAATGCGAAGAGCGGAGTTAATGCGAAGAGCGGTTTAAAACTCCCTCTAAACAGTTCTTCTGGGTCATGAATTAGAGTTACACGCCTTTCAACAAATCCGTTTTCTCTGCCGAGGAATCACAGGAATGAAAAAAGCCACACCAGTCCTTGTCAACTGGTAATAAAACTAGGCAGATACAGCTGGAGACAAAGGAATAAATGGCTGTTGCTTTTAAACACCTCTTTAAAGGCGATTCAAATCTGGGTGTAAACCGCGCAGTACTAAGCTGGTGTGTATCTCGTTAACCTTACTTTGGAAATGTAATATCGTCACCAGTGCATATCTATTCAATAAATTAATCAATCAATCAATCAACTGAGCATTTCTATAGCGCCCCTTCAAGGCGACTACTCAGAGGCGCTCCCAGCCCAACCCCGGCTACAAAGAATAGTCTTAAAAGCAGAGAAGAAGGAGGTGGACGAGTCTCGAGGAAGAGACCGCAGCTCAGAAGGAAGCCCATTCCAAATTGTGGCTCTAGCCACAGAGATAGCGCGCTTCTGCATGGTAGCGGTGCGTGCAAACGGAACATGAAGGCAGAGCGGAGACAACGGTGACGAGGCGGAACAGAGGCGTTCTTTACAAATGATATTGGAAATCTGATCGTAGACATTTCAATCAGTATAACGCAGCCTCAGTGAATGTATTCTACTGAGAGCGCTATAGTGAGTGTTGTAAATTGATTGTAAATTCTTTGCACATTTATTAAAAGAAACAGTATATGTTCTGTAAACAACAGGAAAAACAGTATCCAATCGTAAACACTCAAGAAACTATTACTTTGCTTCAGTCCATATCTGTTGTACTGGGAATGTTAGTGAATGTTGTTATACGCTGTAAATATCTTGTACTTTTATTTAAAGATGAAAAAATAATATCACCATTTAGTAGGTAAATTAAATTCATCTATTTAACTGTTATAATATCAGTATGGGATCGCCTCCCTGGGTTGACGGTGTGAGCTGGGTCTCGATCCATCTTAATAGACCTCTTCCGGACTGTGTCGGCTTCTCGGAGTGCTCGCGTCCTCCACTGGGGGAGGGGGTGTCTCTCAGTCCCGTTTGCCCGTACTGCTACTATGCAAACCAGCGGCTCTTTGGTCGGCCCGACCATAAGGAATGGCTTCCCTCCTGAGCTGCGCTTACTTCCTAAGTCTTCCTCTGACACCGTCTATGACCGCATGAAAAACTGCTCTTTTTGGCCGTGCTCGAGTCTGCAGTGCCTCCAAATAGTTATCTTGAAGAGGCGCTATGTAAATCGACGAATGGATATATCAGCATGATATAATCAGCTGCTCTTTAGAAAGAGAAAACTACCATATGAAATTATTAATCCTATCTTAAATGACTCTATTGGTTGAAAATGCTCGTGGGCCTATTCCCAGTCAAATGCTGATTTTATACACCTCTTTTAAGATTTATTCTATATTTATATAAATCGAAAACTTGCTATGCAGTCACTATCATTTAGAAATGAGAAAATTACCGTATGAATCCTAAGTAAAACTCCATTGGTTGAAAATCGCTGTATACCCATGAATTTCGAATATCCTTGACTAACCTGCACATATATAGCAATACTCCCATCCTACGTAGCCCCGAAAACCCTTCACCATCCAATCATCCCGCGTATCCCGGATATCCTCCAACATCACCCTTGTCCGAGTCCCAGTAACTACTGACCTAATGTAAGTTATCCAATCCATGCACCACACTGTACTTCAGCTCTGGAACGATCTCCCTCCTGAATTCCGACAGTTCTCCTATCCTCCTATCCTCTATCCAATCGTTCAATCTAATGTCAGATATTAACAATGATTTCAAGAGACTAAGATCAATTCATCTGCGTAAAAAGTGTAATCAATTAATTTATCGCCATTCTACTTCTGCTACGACTCTTACGAGCAACTTAACTTTATCTCTCATAACAAAGGTTTACAACATTATTCCTATAAATAAATTTCATTGATGGTTACTAGTTAGTTGCTTTGTTACGACAATTCAATTGTATTAATTTATGTTGTGCGCTTTGATTTATATATGTGTTACTATTAAAGCATTTTAAAGGTGTTCAAATCGATGTTTACATTTCACATACTGGTTTCGATGTTAATAGACATCTGTCGAGTCTCAGGATTTTAGCGGCCTCTGAACTTAACCTTATATACCAAAGAACGACTGTCTAACCAATTGGATGGATTGGAACATTTTAGCAACACATTGTGTTTTGAGACAGTTGATGTCGATAGGAGAACATTTCTACAGTTTTCACACTTTGATAACCAGCGTCTATATATTCAGGATTGCCTGCGTTTGATTTATATAGAAATTCGTATAGAAAAGCGTTTTTAAACTTCCATGAACATTGCGATCAATCCCCGCTGCCATGACTACCGGTCCTAAGCAACATCTCTCTATACCCCATCTCCACGGTACTACTATATTTAAATCGAATTCCTTATAGTAGGTATGCATATAATAAAGCCTTGTAAAATGAATAGGCCTAACTGCGTTCATCCTAAACGCTAGTGAATAAAAATAAGGGGTGGATGCAGAGGGCGCCATTGTATCAAGAATGTTCAACAAAAACCTTTGAATTTGCACACCTCTTTTAAGATTATTCATTTCATAATGTAAAAGATCTTGACGCTTCAGTGTGTATGTCAGAAAATGACGACCAAAACCTTAAACATAATAATTGGATTATTTGTTAAAACTTGCACGAGATTATGATGCTGTTATTCAATAAGCGTTCAGCAAATTATAAATAAGGAAAACTATAAATAAAGAAAACTCTATCACCATCCAACGCTTTAATGCGATTGCCTGAGAGGGACCTTTGTCCAACAGAATCTTGATGAGGGAGAAGCCGTTCCAGAATAACACCATATCTCCGGAATAGTTTTGACCACATGAGGGATCATATTATTATTATTATGATCTTGATTGTAATGTCATTTTTCAGTGTAATCTTGCTGTGTGTTGTCGAATTGAATTAATATATATAAAAATAATAATAATATTATTATTATTTTAATGAGGTCGCCTTCCGGGGCACTATGTCGATGTTGCCCGGAGCCGAAGAGCGACCATCTCAACATTAATAAACCTTTCCAAACAATATAGAGTAATAAATAATAATAATAATAATAATAATAATAATAATAATAATAATAATAATAGAGGCCGTTCCAGATTATTTGCTTATTTTAATTAATATTTAAGTCCCCAAGGGATCATATGTACCTTGGAGCAAAAAAAAAATAAATTAAAAAAAAAATAAAATAATAATAATAATAATAATAATAATAATAATAATAATAATAATAATAATAATAATAATAATAATAATAATAATAATAATAATGTGACGCTGGAGAAGAAAATAATTATGGTCGTTTTATGGTCGTTGATGTTAAACACCTCTTTAAAGTTTCTTCATCTGAATGTATAAGGCGCGCAATCGCGACGACCATTGATTGCCTTCGAGGACAAATCGGAAATCAGTTAAATTTAATTTTTAAATCTAATATCGTGAACAGAATCTAATCTAATCTAATCTAATCTAATCTAATCTAATCTAATCTAATCCAATGACTTCCATAGCGTCGCCAAATACTTCAGTCAATGGTCGCTTCGAGTTAAATCTAAATTAAGAAATCATTTTTCACTGGAGAAGCGATTAGTTCGAAATCGCAAACTAAAATATTACCATAATCAAATTCAATTGACTTAGAGTTATCTAATTTAATCTAAACCAAATTTAATCTTATCGATGGTCTCCTCACATTATTTTCCCACATTATATAACTGTAACGAAGCCACACTAACTACTTTTAATCAAGCCACATTAATTAAACTTCATCCTATATTCTTCGTACCTGGGGGAGGAGGTTCCAGCAGTATGGAGTTTCGTCTCATGACGACACCCAATCTCTTCTACATGGTCCAGCCTCCTCTGCTGTCCAAAGTGGGTCGAGCTTATCTTAGCAGCCTTCTCCTCTCTGGATGCTTGGCCTTTCTCTAATCGCTTGCTGCTGAACTCTGACAAGACTCAGTTTATCTGGCTCGGTGGTAGACTCCAACTCAGCAAGATTGATTTGGAATCTCAACATCTTAGATGGATGATTTTCTGTTCTATTCTGTTCTATTCTGTTCAAAACTGAATGAGGAGACATTCAGTTTTGCTCTGCTGATAGTGACTTGGGGATTGTCCTTGACACTACCCTTTCCTTCACTGATCAAGTCAATGTATCCCGATCTCGCTTTTATCATCTACGCCAGCTCCGATCCATCCGCAAGTCTCTTTCATTTCATGCTGTCAATACACTGGTCCATGCTCTGAGATGCACTCGGATAGATTTTGGCAATGCTGTGTACATTGGCCTTTCTTCCTCCAATATGCACAATCTCTTGGCCGTCCTTAACCCTGATCATACCGGCACACAACACAACTTATGCGTACCGGGTGGGGTCGTAAATGACCCCATCTGTGTTTTTGCTCTAGGATCAACATGTTTGTTATTTGATTGTCAAAAACTCTTCCCACAACAAAAGCGAGGAAACAGAAGCAAGAGAAATGGGACATTATTTTGTCCTTGTCAGCTTATGATGAAACTACGCCTGTGACTGCAGATGAGGTTTTAGAATTTAGACGAAGAAACAAATCGCCATTGATTTTAAACACCTCTTTAAAGGTCATTCAAATATTTATATAAACCGTGCATATATGTGGAACCATGGAGAGACATAAAAATTATTTGGCAAATAAAATACAGTAAGTAGGACCTAATCCAATCAAATCTAATCTCATTTCATCTAATCCAAGGCTCTTAAGTCAGTTAAGTTCACTTTGAAATTTAATATCAACAGGCCCTAATCTAATCCAATCTAATTCAATGACTTCTATAGCGCCTTTGTCAAAAATCCAATACATCAATCGATGGTCGCTTTGAGTGAAATCATAATTAAATACTGATTATCCACTGAAGAAGCAATTAGGTCAAAATCACGAACTGTAATATTGTCACCAGGATATTACAAAATCACTCCTAAATAATAATAATAATAATAATAATAATAATAATAATCTTCGTTTAACATTTGCAAACTGACAATTACGCAGTATGATTACAAATCAGTATGAACGGATGATCACAAGTTATTACAGGAGTCGAATTTAACTGTATGCGGCAGCCATGCATGGCGGCCGTGATCTCATTTTCACAACGCGCCATCTCGCGAATGATAGGCTGAGTGGACCTTTGAGGGCTGCGGGTAGCGATACCGCTACCTACTGCTCTTCACGCCAGTAATGTTACCACTACTCTAGGGACCCCACCCCTTCAATGACTCCATTGGCTGAAAATCTCCAAACACAATCATTTTCAAGGTCTTTTGTTCATCTGTAACTCCCTAGAAAAAGCTTCACAAAGTCTCCAACTAACAGATAATTACTCATCCTGTTTAATCCAACCCAATCATATCCTACACTGAACCTCGACTCTGGAACGATCTCTCTTGCGAATTCCGAAGATTATCCGTTCTTTTTGTATTGTATTGTATTGTATTGTATCTAAACATTTATAAAGCGCCTCTCACAGTATTCGCTAATCAGTTGTTCAAACTAATGTCAGATGGTAGAATGATTATCAGGAAACCAGATCGATTCCTCTGAGTAAGAAATCTATGAGTATAGGCCTATTCTTTGAATTAGCCAGATTCTGTGTCTGCAACGACACAGCATCGCTCGACTCAACTGTATCTTATTCAAAGGAAAGATGAAGCTGAAAAGAATTGCACGTTTAAGTTTTGATATAGCTTAGAAGGAATCTGTTTTAAAGGTGTCCAATTGGCCTTTAGTATTTCACATAGCGGTATATAATGTTTAAGTCAGCATTCCGCTTTTCCGATAATTCTGCGATCCTCTGCCAACTCAATCGTTCAAAAACTAATGACAGATATTAGAAAACATTTCGGAAGACTAGAATCAATTTAACTGAGTAAAAGCTTTAAGTAAATATTGATTCTGCGCATATTCAAGGTCCGCCACAACCGTTACCAGCGACTGAAGTGAATCTTAGCTAGGGAGAGGTCCCTAATGTCTATTCCATTGGGTGGATGAATCCAAAGTTTAACGACATCTTATGGCAACAAAGTCCGTTAAAGTCGACAGTATTTATTTTGAACGCGTTCCCGTTCGTATACGGGAACGCGTGACTAGCACGTTGTTCCGTCAGCCGTTAATTTGAACACCTCTTTTAGAGTATTTCGTATAGCTATATAAAAAGGCTTGACGTTACCCAATTGTTTAGATAGTCAGATAATGTCTCATAGAGCTGTAATATGCCAAAACTAATTTTTGTCGACGTCAACAGCCTTTGTTGCTATAAGATGTCGTTAAACCCTGGATCCATCCATCCATCCAATTGTTTAAGAAATGACTCTGGACTGGTAACGGTGACTAGAGAGGTCGACTGATCGGGCGCGAGAGAGGACAAGACATCGAATACTCGAAGAACACCCCACTAGCTACCTCCATCAACGAGGTAGCAAGAGGGGACAGGGATGGACTTGAGACAGTTAGGAAGAAGCGTAAGGCAACTACGCCAGAGCTGAGGAGTCTTAGACTCATAGCGACTCAGGTAAGAAAGTAGACAACGGGGCAATCAATTGATCTCGTGGTCTATATCAGCGGTTCTCAACCTTTTGAGACTCAAGGACCACTTATATATTGTGAGTCCACCACTAAAAATTGTGTCAAAAGCAAAAGACAAAAGAACAAAAGAAAGAACAAAAGAACAGGACAAAAGAATTTTTGGCCATAAATCTGCGTATTATTAGTTTCATGCTGCCGTCTAGCCGATTCTAACGATTGAAAATGAGGGGGGGGGGGCCGAAAATGGGGGGCCCGATAGCGCATTGGATAACATCTGGCGTAGAGTGCGAGAGGTACAGAGATCGAGGCCCATAGGCGGACATGCTTTGTAGGCTGCAATTTGCGCCGTGTATTGCAGGCTGTCTGTTCTGTTAGTAGTTAAGATTTATCGCATAACATGTACATGTACAGCGCAGTGCGTTTGCAGGCGCTTAATTAAAGAATAATCTCCTTGTCTCCTTGTGCCGTCGGCTCTAGGAGCCCTAGCGATCGTCATGCCACACAGTCTCCGTTGCCGTCTTGCTACTTCTCCCAGTAGCCCTTGAGTCGCGCTTTGGCCTGGGAGTCCCACCTCAGCGCTCCGGCCTGGGAGTCCCTCCATCCGCGACCATCGGCGTGGTTTGGTGTGTGGCATGGCGATTTTCTTGGCATGATTAACAGGGGTGGTTTGCCATTGCCTTCCCCTGGTTTTGCCTGCCGTGCCCGTTCGTTCCCCCTCCTAGGAAGAGTACTTCCTAGGAAGGGTACTAACGGTCCGCACCACGAGAAGGTGGGCACGGAGGACTTTGGTTCACCAGCCCAGGTCGGATCCGAGTCTACGCTCATCAGAGTCGTCGGTCAGGTCGCCTCCCTGCTTTACTCTGTACCAGAGTGACTGGTGAACCTTTGCGGAACAAAGAATAATAATAATAATAATAATAATAATAATAATAATAATAATAATAATAATAATAATAATAATAATAATAATAATAATAATAATAATAATAATAATAATAATAATAATAATAATGATAATAATAATAATAATAATAATAATAATAATATAATAATAAAAATAAAACAAAAATTTAATAAATTAACACAATTTGTCTGTTTGCATGTTTGTAATTGTAAAAATTATAAATTGTAGGCCTTGCTTGCGGACCACCAGGCAGATACCGTGGACCACAAGTGGTCCGCGGACCACAGGTTGAGAACCGCTGGTCTATATGAGGGGTATTTCTGAGAATCTATAGCTTGCCCTACGAACGCGCGGAACATTCGGAACGCCATAGTTAAAGACTTTGGGCTGATTGAAACAAATTCAGGTGTCAGAGGAGCCTCTTATGGCCCTTTGTAAGACTGTGGTGCAGAAAGCCGTAATTTTAAATTCGAAAATCCTCCGGAAATCACGTAACGAGGTAGATATAGGGTAGAGTTGTTTGCATTTTTCAGGACTAGAGAAAAGAAGAACAGACAATATCCCAACAAAGCAGTCAATCATCAAGGGTGTCGACGTTCAAATGACGGGAGATGAGATTCTGAAAGAAGTCCTGGTGAGTATAGTGATCAGAATCGGTTTATGTAAAAACGCCAACGAGTTCAGTAATATTATATTTTGATTGCGGTGTCATTCTGGACAGACCCGCCGAGAGGGGGTCGGGGGGGGGGGGGAATGCCCAGGGGCCCGGCGACTTTTTATGGGCCTGGGCCGGGTCCCCAATCAACTTATGAAAAATATTATAATCAGTTATACAAAGTTTATGATTTACGCCTTTTTAAAATATATTATCTTATGCTAAACTACAGTTTAAACTTCAACCATCTCTTAGCCGCCATATTGGATTAAAGATGGCAGAAAAGATACTTTTTAAATCGCCTGTATCTCGGCCATTTCTTATCCGATTTCGACGTTTTTCCCTTAAGAAGTAGTGATTAGGACAAGACATCGAATACTCGAAGAACACCCCACTAGCTACCTCCATCAACGAGGTAGCAAGAGGATTGTATGTATTTTTACTAATTATAGTCATTTTAAAGAAATTTAGCAAAAACAATTTTTTAAAGAACTTTTTTGTATTTTTTACTTTTTGCCACTTCAGAAGTTGAAAATGAGAAAACATTACTCTGACAAAACATAATTAGCATTTAATAAGCTTTAAAATGATACTATTGAAAGTGGTATTATGTTGTGCAATTTTTTTCTAGGATTCAAAATTGAAATCCAGTGCAGTGTCATTTGAGTAGCCAAGCGTACCTTCCATATGTCTGTTTCACAGCTGTTTTCCATTCGATTTTGATATTTCTTTCTTTGAATTGTAGGTCTTAATTGGAGTTATCGTTTTGGTCCTTTTGCATATTTTTTGACTAATTTTAACCGTTTTTGAGAAACTAAATGAAAACAATATTTTAAAACAATTTCCCTGTATTATTACACCAATTTTTCAATCTTTATATCTTTTTTTTACCTTAAGGTTCTTATAAGTATCCAGGGCTCCAATGGAGAGGGCACATTTAAACAATGTTATGAAGAAGAAACATGACAACGCTGTTCCATAATAAAACGTCACCCTCCTTCTTTATCCAGGCTTAGGACTGTCACAACCAGAGTATATATAGGGTCGGTTTTAGTGCTCGCAGTGGTGGCTTTTGCCGTTTTATTACACTGTATCATGAAAATTCGGCGTAAAAATTCCGGCACAGTATCAAATGCTGTAGTTGGGAGCGCCTCTGAGTAGTAGTTGACTTCGAGAGGCGCTATAGAAATATCCGGAATAAAAATAAATAAATAAATAAAGGCGATTACCGTCGCCCCTCTCCTTCATCCATGCTTGGGACTGGCACTACCACAGGTAGGGTGGTGGTTGGTTAGTTGCTGTTTAACGACACTGTGTCAGAACAAAGATGATTAGCGTCGCCCTCCTCCTGTCTCCGGATTTGGAACTGGCACTACAACAATATAAAGACCTCTCTTAAAAGTGTTCATACATCTATAAAATGCGATAATTGTTGACTTTAGACACCTGTTTTTATATCCTTCCTGTATTACATAATGAGCGAAGCGGAACTGTACAACTCAATGCGTGGTGTAGATTTGGCAATGGCAATAGGAACAGATCGATTATTTGAACCAGGAACTTTTAAGAAATATTGAGAAATTGCATACGAATTGTTAATCCGTGATAGATTCAATTTCCAGAAATGAAAAACAGGCTGAGTGATATTTAACATAACACCATCAAACAATGCGAAGAGGGAAATTCAAAAGCCCTTTGATAACTTCTTTTTGAGTCACGAATTCGAATAACTCGCTTTTCAAGAAATCTGTTCTCGCTGGCGAGAAAATAGAATAACAAGTAAAATGACATTATTCCTTGTTAACCTCTGATGAAACTACATCTATGACTGGTGACAACGGAACAGGTTGCTGACTTTATACACCGCTTTAAAGGCCCCACAAACCTCTATATAAGCCGCGTAGTTACAAGGAACGATTGTAAAGGGATGCTTGCATAGATCGGTTGGGTTTACTTTTGAAATGTAATATCATCAGCAGTACCTAATCTGATCTAATCTAATCCAATCTAATCTGATCTAATCTGATTCGATTAGATGTGATCTAATCCGAACTAATCTGATTAATACAATGACAGCCACAGAGGACAGAGATCTGACACAGCTCTTGATTAAACGCAGCTGGCAAAAGTGTCTGCCCACCGTCAGTCCTACATGACGCAACATTGACACAATTATCCGCTTCAAATACGACACCGAGGTCGCAAACCACGGTCGATGGCTGCAGTTGTATCACACAGATATTCAGGGATTGAAGTTTGAAGTTTCTACTTCAGCCAAGCCAGCGCATTTCCTTCTGTGTGATTTGGTAGTCTTCTATTGAAATCGGACATTTAGTCACTACTGATTATTATCGTCGCCCTCCTACTTATTCCGGTCTTTGGACTGGCATAACCAGAAAGCGGCAGTGATTTGGTTAAAATTGTATGTTATTGTTGGTGAATGAATGAGTTTGCATTATTTGTAATTGTAATCGAGAATTTATAAAGCGCCACTCAGAGGAAAGGTTTCAAGTGTTTGAGCAAATGAGGGGAGAGAGAATAAGGTCCTGAGGATGACGATTCCAGATGGATGGGCCAATAAATACCACACTCCTGGACTGTGCCGTAGAGGTTCGCATATGAGGAACCATCAGGAGGCCACGGGCAGCGGACAAAGGAAGACCCAGCCAGGCAGAGGGAGATCAGACTATACAAAATGTCACCATATACAGTAGGGCGGAGCAGAGCATTAGACTTTAGACGATATTAAACGAGATAAGTTACAAATTAATCTTTAACTTAAGATAATAACTATACACCATTACCATATATTCACTATAAACAAATGGACACATGTTGTTTGAATGGATAAGTACATGTATGGTTGAAGACAGCTAAAAGATGTCATTAAACATTCAAAACTACTAAACATTTTAGGTGTAAACAGTTTGTTTTCTGATCGACATCAACGACCTTTGATGTAACCATCCAACTAGTTAATCTGGAAGTAATGAGTCGGGGTATATAAATGTATAATACGTGTGTGTGTGTGTGTGTGTGTGTGTGTGTTTGTGTGTGTGTGTGTGTGTTTGCGTGTGTGTTTGTATTGTATAACTGTAGTTCCTATGTTAAATTACGAATCTTATTATTGTTTCCAGTGTATAAAAACGACATCTCATGGCTGCTTGGACCGTTGACGTCGATCATACCTTACATCTACATCTATATATTACGTGAATAAGAGGAAGTATAAGCAGTATTTCCCTGTATACTTTGCATGAAAATTAGATTCAAATGTCTTAGCTAATTGTTTCTTAGCTAATTGCATTATTTAAAGTGAATGCTTTTCATGTAATTATTGAAGGAAGACGCGTTAGAAGATGTCGCTGAACCAGAGAATAGAAAGTGCTCATGCCAATTATGTGTTTTAAAGTAGAGTAATTTCGAAGTCATAGGTTCAAATCACCGCAAGATGTCGTTAAATACCGGACGCTAATTCGTAAAAGTAATGTCGCCTCCACGAACCCCCACTCTCAATTGTTGTTTTGTTAGTTGCTTCTTAATTAATGACATTGTGTCAGAACAAAGATGATTAGCGTCGCCCTCCTCCTGTCTTCATGCTTTGGACTGGCACTACTAGAGTTTATGGGTAGTGGCGGATTGACGTCAGTTGTTGATTTTGATACACCTCCCTTAAAGGTTCACTATTTCTAAAAAATTTAAATGTTAATCCGAATACCTCTTTTTAAAGATTTTATGCATCTATATATTTGGCGCTATCACATTTTATTAGTACATCTTGCTCCGAATAGCGATATTTGAACAATGAACTTAATTACAAAATTTCAAACAAACTGTTAATCCGTCAGAAATAAAAAACGAATTTTATTTAAAATAAGATTACCAAACAGCTCGAAGAGGGAAATTCAAAGGCCCTCTAAAAACGTCTTTTGAGTCATGATTTCGAATTTCTCGCATTTCAACAAATCCGTTTTCTCTGCCGGGAACGAAAATCTGCCGGGAATCAGAGGAACGAGAAAAGCGACATTAGTCTTTGTCAACTTCTGATGAAACTACGTCTCTGACTGCAGATGAGGCTGGAGACAAAGTCGCAAATAGCTGTTGATTTTAAACACCTTTTTCAAGGTTTTTCATCTATATATATAAACCTTGCAGTGACGAGCAACTATTGTATTGATTTTGTAGGATCTGTCTGAAGTCAGTTAATTTTACTTTCGAAAAACAATATCTAAGCTAACCTAATATACGCCAATGATTTCTATAGCGCCGTTATCATAAAGACCAATACGTCAGTCGCTGCCATGGTTGCTTCGAGTAAAATATTTAGTGAAAATTTGTTATCTGCTGGAGAATCCAGATCGAAATCATGAACAGGATATTATCATAACCAAATTCAATTTACCTAATGTTATTTAATTTATTTTAACCAAAATTTATTCTAATCAATGGTCTCTTTAATTAAGCCACGCTAATTAACATTCATTAAGCCACAATAATTAACTTTAATTAAGCCGTCCCTTCCTAAATCAACGTCATCGTTCTCTACATTGTTTTGTATTTGTATTGTATCTTGAAATTTATAAAGCTCCTCTTGCAGAATAGCTATTCAGAGGCGCTCTCAGCACAGAAGCCCCGGGGAAACAGAAATGCCCTTAGGGAACGGGAGACCGATGAGGAAAAGCCAGTCATTAGTTTGGCCCTGAGCAGAGGGGGAAGCCCATTACATGTTCGTCTTGTATCTTAGTCGACTTAAAAGGTCATCAAAATTTTCTAATTACATGCTTGATATTACAGCGTCGAAGATAGAGTTTAAAATGGCGCTATAAAACATGAACTCATAGAAGCTGTCTTCCTGTCTTGAATTTGAGATTTGTCGCCAGAGATGATTTTCATCTGGTCGAGGTTTGCTTCCTCGGTCCTCTTCGGGTGTGACTTACCTTATCTTTTGTTGACCATTATTCAATGCCCCAATTATACCAACAGAGATCCGAAGGTATTGACAAATCGGCTTTTTACTCAAGCAGACCAGAAATATATCTGGGGAAAGAACTACGAAGCAGTCTAACAAGTAGATCTGAACAAACAAATAACCGAGATTTTTAGGGCATTAAAATCTTTCCAATTTTTACCAAATAAAGTCTTCATTTGGTACGCCATCGGTTGATGCCTTCTGCATCAGACACTGGCGTCGCGATAGAGAACACTAATTAATAATTAGTCATTTCGTTGTGGGCCTTATGATTAATCATTAATTATTAAATTCATAGCGATCTGCATGATTGCTAAACAGTCGTCGATTCGGTTACGTTTTTTTTTGCAGCTGGCAATTTCCAGAGTGTGGATGATTTGAGAGAATTATAAGCGTAGCAAGAGTTTAATAAAATCTTATTGTAATTGTAATTTTACAATAATTTGTCTTATGGCATCAAAGGCAGTTGACGTCGACTGGAAGAAATTCTTTTGCAGTTTTTACTCGATTAGTTGCTGTTATAACTGTTACAGTAGACAGTGATACCAGGCGTATTTGCATGACAATGTTGAACGTTGCAAATTTCTAGCATAGCGTGAAAGCCATAAAAAGGTGTATAAGCGTAAGATCTTTTTGCTTATATATTTCTAATTTATTATTATTATCATCTCTTTTTATATTATTATTATTATTATTATTATTATTATTATTATTATTATTATTATTATTATTATTATTATTATTATTATTATTATTATTATTATTATTATTATTATTATTATTATTATTATTTAGGCATTATTTATCATTATTATTATGTCATGTTAGCTTCGCAATAGATTAGAAAGGTCTAGTGTAATTGAGGTGATCGCTCCTCCGCACGGGTAGAATCGACATGATGCCACGGAAGGCGACCTCGTTGAAGCGCTGAATCTTTTCGAAAGCCGTTGAAAGAGGAACCCGTCTCCCGGTTGTCCCCGGTTATCACGGACAGACGATGGCCCAGCTCGGCAATGAATATGAGGCTCCTGTTGTTTGAAGATAGATAGCCTTTTTAGCTATACATTCCATTACCTTATTTTACATTGCATTCCCATACATTTCCTTACTTTATCACGCCTTAACCGGCCTTACTTCACCTTAATAGGTAATAGTACGGCGCCATAAAATTTATCAGAATGATAAATACATTGATATTTATACCTGACCTAAATAACATTACCTTCTGCATTTACATAACCAGCATTTAATCTTGTTTAAATCATTTAATCTAATCAAATCCAAATTTAATCCAATAAAATCGAATCTAATCTAATTTATCATAGACATCACTCGCCATATTTTGCCACTGTATATACTCTAATTAACTTTAATTAAAACACAGTAATTAACTTTAATTGAACCACAATAATTAACTTTAATTAAGCCTTACTTTCCGTAATCACCGTCATCGTTGTGTGAAGCCCCAACTCATGCGATTACGAATTAACGAATATCTAATATATACCTCAGATAGCAGACGTTTTAAAGGTGTGTAAAGTGATGCGATTAATTCCATTTTTATCAATGCAGTCAAAAAAGTTAGTTGCTTTTTAACGACGCTCTGTAATAACAAACATAACTAGAGTCGCCTTCTTGCTTTATCCAGGCTTGGGACTGGCATCACCAGAGTATACGGACTGTGGCCGAGTTAATGGCTTGTAATCTTCAACAGTTCGCGTCCATAGGAAAAGATTAACCCGGAAGGCGTCATGGATGGATCCAGAGTTTAACGACATCTTATAGTAACAGAACGAAGACTGCTGGTGGCGGAGATGGGCTGGCTAAGAAGAATCATAGGCAGAAGCAGAAGAGAGAAGATCAGAAATGAGAGAACAAGAAAAGAGCTGGTAGTAGAAGAAACAATAGTGGAAAAGATCGGGAAGAGGAGACTCAGGTGGTTTGGCCACGTAAGCAGGATGGGAGAAAAGAGGATGCCAAATGCTGCATTACACGGACATGTGGAGGGGAAGAGAAGTAGAGGGGGGGCAGAGGAAGACCTGGATGGACAACATCAAGGAGGACCTAGGGGAGAAAGGCACCGACTTAGCCGGAATCGGCGAGACAATCAAGAATAGAGAACTTTGGAGAAGTTTCGTAGAGACCTCATCGTCAGATCACTGATGGAAGAGAAGAAAGAAGAAGAAGATAGTAACAAAGGCTGTTGACGTCGACAGAAATTGTTTGGCCGTTATAAGCAGTACACTTATACAATCATATAGGTTTGAATTTTTTATTTTAGAAGTGTATAAAATAATTTATTATTTCACTTAGAACCATGGGTTCTACTGGGATCTTTTGACCGAACGTTACTAAACATAACAATTCTTAACTCAGAGAACTTTTAAAACATCAGTCTAACGAAATCTCAAGGCAGCAACGGCCATTAACGTCATATCGTACATTAACAATTGCACAGAAAGAATGTGCATTAAACTATGCATGTAACTAACGTGTTGAATCTCATTTTCATTTACTAACAAAATATTCGTGAAAGTAGTGCTTAAATTGTAACTTTTCCAATTCAAATGTATGATCAATATATTCAGAATTCAAACAACGTTATTGAACAAAAATTGTAGTTTAGCATACAGTTGGTTAGTTGCTGTGTCACAAACAAAATTATTAGCTTTGCCCTGCTAATTTCTCCTGGCTTGTGACTGTCACTACCACACAGTGACATACAGACATACATATATATTCAACCACATCTCTAAATTAGAGAGTGAGTTCTCTGAACTAATTCTGCTAATACGAACCGCCATAAAATTTACACACCTTTTTAAAGAGGTCAATTCTGATTTTAAATATCAGTGTTTTAGATTTCGTAGCTAGTGACCCCTCTCCAAAATGTGTGAGCTGTGTCATCTTTTAGGAACTGGAGAACGTTGTTTGGCAAATAAAAACAAGTTTCCGTGACAACGGAACATTGGTGCCGTGGTCGAAGACACAAAGCTTTGTGACAGCAATTTAGAAAGCATTTAGACGTCTAGACGAATTATATCTGAAACCAAGAATACTCTCCGGAGAATTTGATCAGTTTCTCTACCGACACAGCTCGGCCATTTCACCAAGAGAGCGAAATTACGATTTTCTCCATAAGAGAACAAACTCGACTTATTTTTCATTTATGAAAATTGAATCTATCAGAGATTAACTATTCGTATACAATTTAGCAATATTTCGTGACAGTTTCTATCCATCCATCCACATTTGATTGTTTTTTTGGAACTTTCCTATGGGAACAGATCGATTATTTGAAGCAGGAACTTTCACGAAATGTTGCGAAATTTTATTTGAATTGTTGATCCGTTAAAGATTTTCTGAAGTAAAACAATAAACCGTTTAAAAACGTTTCATGATTCATGAATTCGAGTTACTCGCATCTCAACAAATATCTTTTCGCTGGCAAGGATACAGAGGAACGAGAAAATCAGTATTATTCTGGTCGACTTCTGTCTCAGGCTGGAGACGAATGAAGGAGTTGCCCTTGATTTTAAACACCTCTTTTAAGGTTCTACAAATCTCTATATAATTCGCGCAGATACAAGGACTCACTATGATGCCTTGATTAAGTTGCTTTTAAAATGTAAAATCGTCACCACTACCTTATCAGATCTAATCTTATCTGATCTGATCTAATCTGATTAATGCAATGACGTCTATAGCGTCGTTTTTCCAGCCACAAAGGACAGAAATCTCACACAGCTCTTGATTAAACGCAGGTGGGAAAAGTATCTGCCCACCGTCTACATGTCCACCTCTATCTTTGTGTCTGTCTTTTATCTGTTTAAGTATTTCTCGATCCATACTTAGTCTGTGTATATCTGTCTCTTACTGAATCGGTCTTTATCTTCTCATTTGTCTCTGTATCTGTCTCCGTCCGAGTCACTGTCATTCTCTGACTGTCTTCATGTCGCATTCAATCAGTCTAATAAGTAACTTACGTGTGCCGAGATCGAGAAACATCGGCGCTAGAACAAACAAGGGAGAGACGCAGCTTTTCGTATGCTATTTGTTGCAGATGTTCTACATACATTTTAACGACATCTTGCCATCAAACATTACCAGAATAATAAACAATACAAGAAGCTCAACAATTGCGAAGTAGTATTAGCTTCAGTTCAGCATCGCCCTCCTCCTATATCCAGTAACTGACGTGGTACTGGCACTGCCAGAGTTCGAGCAATGGCGGAGTTGTATTTATTCATAGGGGACCGATTGGATAAGATATAACAGTTGCACGACATCTTATAAGTAAGTAAGTAAGTAAGTAAGTAAGTAAGTAAGTAAGTAAGTAAGTAAGTAAGTAAGTAAGTAAGTAAGTAAGTAAGTATTTTCTTTATTTAACCGGTTGCAAGAGATTAGCACTCCAGTGTACATGCATCAAATAATACAATACAGAATACAACAGTTAAAAAAACAACAGCATCACAATCAATATGATTATAGCATTCTTCCAATGAAATTTTTCCTCATGTTATCGTCAAGAGGAGTAAGCACTCTATTGTGAGACCGAGGTCTGAGAACATAATTTTTAGGTTTCTTGGGTGGGAGCAATTTGTAAAGTACATGACCAGGGTTGTTTAAGACCCCCGTGAAAAGGCCGACATCCGCTTTTCCTACAGAGTTGGTCAAACGTTGGCCCACCCTCCGGCAGGTACCCCTGCCTAGTCATCTTGTTCATAATGGCTTGGAGTTGATTTTTATCATGCTGCGATGCAAATCCCCACCAGGCGTGGCTTGCATAAAGCATGCATGCCACTGTCGTCGCCCCTGCAACATCAAAGACATTTGGGCCTTTAAGACCGTGGGCTTTCATCACCCGTAGTGCATAGAGGGACTGCCTTGCCCTGCAACAGACGCGGTTAATGTGTTTAACAAAAGCAAGTGTTTCAGTAATTGTGTTTATTGCATCAAAGGCCGTTGACGTCCATCTCACCTTCCCTCAAACCAAGAAGTTATTCCTTCTTGTTATTCTAATTGACTCAGTTGATAACGTTTATTTCACGAAATATGTATTACCAACGTATTATAATATATAGCGCCTTTGACTTTTATATATAGGTGAGAATGAGATCTTGTTAAAGGTGTATAAACGGACGTTCTCATTTCACATAGAAATATCGATGTTAAATGACACCTGACGACTGAGATATGCCTGTCGATGTTTTAATATGGTTTATTCGATTGGATTGTATTTCAAACACAACTTAACTAAATCGAAGGCAGTTGACATCAGCAGATATTATTTTGGAGACTGGTACTACATCTCCATTTATAAATATCAAAAAAGTGCATGAAATTAGAGTTGTAATTGAAAGTAATATCTAAGTCATCCATCTTCGCCGCCAAAAGATGTCGCTAAATATTGGACCCCTAAACATGTATAAATGGTTGGTTGCCTTTGTTGTCATAAGATGTCGTTAACCTCTGAATCCATCCAAAACTTATATGACATTGAGTGAGGTTATCATTTGTCGTTTGACTTATACGGTTTACCTTTAAAATATATTGCTAACATTTAATCTATTTTACTATGCAGCCAATGGAGCGATGAAAAAAATTTCTGTCGATGCCAGTGGCCTTTGTTTTCCTAAGATGTCGTTAAAAACTGCACGCTAATCCATAAAAGTAAACCGTTTGCAGAATGAAAAGCGACGTCAACTACTGATTTTAGAAACCTCTTTTAAGGCTTCTCCTGTATTTATATAAAACCATCAATCGCGTGATTATTTTAAGTTGCTAACTACAATGCGGTGAGCATGATATCATCCATCAGCTGCAATTTACAAACCGACTGAAAATCATTCTGGCTCTACTCTTACGGCATTCACCTACGGTCTTGCAAGAGTCGTAATTTATACAGCTTCGGCCAGATTTCTGCCTGCCAGATTTTAATCCAAGTGCATTTATTCTTCCCGGACGGCATCGTATTGTTGGCAAATCTTTGATATCCCAAACGTAAATAAATCTCTAAGTACACCATGCGCAATGCTTTTTCAGCTGGTAAACAAACGATTATAAATTAAAGGCATCCTCCTGAAGATTTATAGTCTTTGATCTGCGGATATCTTACTGCTCAAATCTTGTTGTCCTAGGTGCGATTTATTTGCAGCCCAATACATGGACGCTGTGCGCTATTCCACGCGGCTATAAGCAGTGCGAAAGGAAAGAAAACACGGGAAGCATCCAAATAGAGTAACGTAAGACTATTAGTGCAAAAAGTGGTGATGGGTACGGTGGCAACTCAACGTCTAAAGTGTGGTTTATAGGCCGTGATATGGCTAGTGGCGCTTCTCATATGCAAAAGAGGCTGAAGTGTGAATTCAAGCCGTTATTTTACATCTACTACTGCCATTCTCTGACTGTCTCCATGTCGCATTTCAGTATTCTTACAAGTAACTTAGATATGACGAGGACGAGAAACAGTGGCGCTAAAGAGCCAAAGGAAAGACGCAGTTACTGCGAAGCTATTTGTTGTTGATGTTTAAAATACAAATTAGCGACATCTTGCGATGAATTAAATTATTAAATTCCAGAAGTCTTATTAGTTAAGAAATTTACGAATATGCAATATATACCTCAGTATGTAAAAGTTTTAAAGGTTTGTAAAGTGAAGCTACTGATTCTTTTGTAAAATGCGTTTTTATTTTTATTTTAAACACCTGTTTTTATAGCTTACCCAAACTATATAAACAGCGCAGCGCGCGGTTTCGTAATTGAAAGGTCACCCGAACAGAGTCGTGCGCGCGTATCTTATTATTGTTATTAGTGGTAGTTTCCATTGTGTAAAACGACAGCTTACGACCGCTAGGGCCGTTGACGTCGACCTTACCTTACCTATAGCCCTATATGTTAAGTAAGTGGCGAGTGCATGTAACCTAAAGATAAACTGTAATAAGACCTATGAGATGATTGTCAGGGTGGCCCGGGGGCGTGCGGGGCGGGGGATGAACCAACTGAGACGTCGGGCTTAACCAGAGTCAAAAGCTTGAGGGTTCTTGGAGTAATTATGTCTGACACCTTTGGTTTCGATGAGCATATCGATCTAATATGTTGTGTGGCCAGGCAGTCCTTGTATGCCTTCCGTGTGCTTACTGCTCATGGTCTTGCTGGTCCCCGGCTCTTTGATGTGGTACGAGCTACTACGCTGTCACGTCTGCTGTATGCCGCCCCGGCATGGTGGGAATATGCTGGACAACAAGAAAAAGGAAGGCTCCGGGCAGTTGTAAATAGGCTAATCCGACAGAGGTACCTCCCTGGTGATTGCCCAAAGATCGAAGACATGTGCCGTCTGGCCGATACCCGTCTGTTTTCGGCGGTTCTCGAAGAACCTGGACATGTCCTTCATGGGTTGCTCCCCCAAGTTAAGCCAGCGGTTTACATCCTGCGCCCCAGACGCCATGATCGGGTGCTGCCAAAAGCAGACAATCAACTGAAGAAAACATTTATAGTCAGAATGTTATTCTGGTATTAATTTATCATGATGTATGTATGCTGATGCATGTTCACCACAGTGCTGTTTGGCAACTGGTTTTATTAAAGAATATACTTACTTACTTACTTAACTTAAGTAAGAGGCAGCATTTTCATGTATACTTTGCATGAAAGTGAGATTCACAATGTCATGTGTTAGCTAATTCTAATATTAAAAGAGAATGTGTTTCAATCAAACCAGGTGCTCATGTAATTATGTGTTTAATAGTAAAGTAACTTCGATGTCATAGGTCCAAATCACTGCAAGATGTCGTTAAATACTGGACGCTAATTCATAAAAGTAATGGTCGCCACCACGAAACACCGCTGTGATGTCACTATCACATTTCCGAACGCTCCCAACGTCTATTGTTGTTTGGCTAGTTGCTGTTTAATGACATTGTGTCAGAACAAAGATGATTAGTGACGCCCTTCTCCTGTCTCCAGGCTTGGGTCTGGCGCTACTACAGTTGAGTGTAGTGGCGGATATGCGTCAGTTGTTGATTTTAAACACCTCTCTTAAAGCTGTACTAATTCTATACAAATGTTAATTGTTGATTTCAACACCTCTTTTTAAAAGTTCAGTACTTCTATATAAAAGAAACTGTCACGCTATAAACTGGTTACTGCTGGCAAGAAGATTTGGAATGCTTCAACAACGAAATTTTTAATGAATACGAACTTAATTACAAAATTTAAAACAAACTGTTAATCCCTCAAAGATTCCAGTTTTCAGAAATAAAAATAAACCAAGTTATATTTAACATAACATCATCGATTCCCATCGAACAATGCGAAGAGGGGAATTCAAAAGCTCTCCTGGCAAGGAAACAAAGGAACAAATGACCGTTGATTCTAAACACCTCTTGAACGGTTATTCAACTCTTTATATAAGGTGTGCAGTTACGAGCAATCAATGGCGTCAGTTAGTATTTACTTTGGCTAGTTGGGTCTGGCGCTACTACAGTTGAGTGTACTAATTCTATACAAATGTTAATTGTTGATTTCAACACCTCTTTTTAAAAGTTCAGTACTTCTATATAAAAGAAACTGTCACGCTATAAACTGGTTACTGCTGGCAAGAAGATTTGGAATGCTTCAACAACGAAATTTTTAATGAATACGAACTTAATTACAAAATTTAAAACAAACTGTTAATCCCTCAAAGATTCCAGTTTTCAGAAATAAAAATAAACCAAGTTATATTTAACATAACATCATCGATTCCCATCGAACAATGCGAAGAGGGGAATTCAAAAGCTCTCCTGGCAAGGAAACAAAGGAACAAATGACCGTTGATTCTAAACACCTCTTGAACGGTTATTCAACTCTTTATATAAGGTGTGCAGTTACGAGCAATCAATGGCGTCAGTTAGTATTTACTTTGGCTAGTTGGGTCTGGCGCTACTACAGTTGAGTGTACTAATTCTATACAAATGTTAATTGTTGATTTCAACACCTCTTTTTAAAAGTTCAGTACTTCTATATAAAAGAAACTGTCACGCTATAAACTGGTTACTGCTGGCAAGAAGATTTGGAATGCTTCAACAACGAAATTTTTAATGAATACGAACTTAATTACAAAATTTAAAACAAACTGTTAATCCCTCAAAGATTCCAGTTTTCAGAAATAAAAATAAACCAAGTTATATTTAACATAACATCATCGATTCCCATCGAACAATGCGAAGAGGGGAATTCAAAAGCTCTCCTGGCAAGGAAACAAAGGAACAAATGACCGTTGATTCTAAACACCTCTTGAACGGTTATTCAACTCTTTATATAAGGTGTGCAGTTACGAGCAATCAATGGCGTCAGTTAGTATTTACTTTGGCTAGTTGGGTCTGGCGCTACTACAGTTGAGTGTAGTGGCGGATAACCGTCAGTTGCTGATTTTAAACACCTCTCTTAAAGCTGTCCTAATTCTATAAAAGGTTAATTGTTGCTTTCAACACCTGTTTTTAATGGTTCAATACTTCTATATATATGTAACTATCACATTTCAGACTAGTAAGACTGGAGACAACAATTGGAATAGGAATATGAAATAATCTAATCCAATCCAATGTCTTCCAAAGCGCCGCTATAATAAAGTCAACAATATATTACCATATGACTCCTATCTCCAATGACTCCATAGGCTGAAAAACCCCAAACGCAATCACTCCCAAGGTCTTTCGTTCATTTACAACTCCCTGGCAATGTTCCCATCCTACGCATCTTCACAAAGTCTCTTCCATCAAATCATCCGATCCATCCGATCATCCTCTGTCCGTCCCAAGAACTAATTAATCCTGTATACTCCAACCAATCACTGCCCCTCGATTCTGTAATGATCTCCCTCCTGAATTTCGAAAATTCTTCGATCCTCTACCCATCCAGTCGCTCAAACACTATTGTCGGATATTAACATTTTATAAAGGAGACTACGTTCAATTCCTCTTAGGAAAAGTTACAGTATTGATTTATTTAGCGCCATCGCTTTTCTGCCACGACCGATTCGAGAGACTAAAAAACAATTCTACAGATTGATAAGGCGGTTTAAATATAGCCTGGAATTGAACTGTTTTAAAGGTGTCTAATTGGATTAAGTTTTCACATTGCAGTATTAATGTGTAAGTATGCATTCGCTATCCCGAAAATTCTCCGATCCTCTACCTAACCAATCCTTGCAAAACTAAATTTCGGATATTAGCAAAGATTTCCAGAAACTTTTATAAATTTCTCTTAGTAAGAAGTTAAAGTATTATTAGTTTAGCGTCAGGCAGGCAACTGAACTTTATTATTATTTTTCGAACACAATGATGACGTTTAATGACACCTGACAACTGCCAAAGTCGCTGATATGCAGCTAAAGATGGTTTGTTACCAATTCGATTGGATTGTATTTCCAAACACAAAATAAGAGACTCTTATGGCACTCCAGTCGATTTGGCAATAGCCATCTTAAACTGGACTGGAGCATCTACAGTAAGAGAGCGAATCAATGATAACGACAAGAGCTGCGTTGTGGACCCAGTCGGGCGAAAAGCCATATTGGTTAGCGAACTCCCACGACTGCCCTGCCAGGTAATCCAGGAGCAGGACGTGCTGCCGAGGTCTGCGAAGGCTGAAACGGGATGTCAGTCTTGCTTTGGCTCTCGTTCGTGACGCCGCACCTGGTCCCGACTCAGGAGTGGCTACAGTGACAGAGTGCGTGCACAGTCTTGATTGTGGAGGAGACAGCATGACATGACTTGTTAAAAGCTTCAGATGTGTATATCCTATCAAGAGCATGGTCCATGTAGGAGGGACCTCCATACTCAGCGCGTAACCCAGTCGACAGCATGGCGGAAGAGGGGAATTGGTTGAAATCACCTGCGAGGATAATGATGGTGTCTTCAAACCAGCTCCTCGTAATATAATCGGATTTTTTGTGATGCAGGTCGATCGTAAGATGCTCTATAGCATGGGGCTTAGCCAAACTCGTCGGATTAATGAAATAAATTGATGGATGGTAATTTTCTGTTGCTGCCCTGCACGCCGTGCCCGTCACACCTCCATCCGGCCTCCCGGCCTCAAGCCCAACAGCAGGGACAGACACCCCCCAGTAAGGACCGGAATCGCACTACACAATTCCAATCTCCGTCCATGTACGTGTCAAAACGGTATCCTCGCACTTCACATTAGGCAAAAGCCAGCTCGCCAGCGGCAACTCCGTCAAGCTCTGCAGCCCTGATAGTGCAGTACTCTTCCCATTTTAGATTTACTTGTGCAACTTTTCGTGAGACAAATTCGTTTTCATAAACATCAAAGTATGTTCAGTGTTGGGTATGAGTTAACTCATATGAGTTTAACCTTCGCAGGACGGAAACATTTTACGATACACGGAGGACGGAAAGGGGTAATTTTTTACCCCAAAACAATATATAATATCTCAGCTCACAGGTAAGCTACGATGACAAATGAAGTGTCAATTGTAACATTTCCAAGGTCAAGGAATCGATTTATGATAGTGGCAATAGTGTGTAAATACTACTTTTCAAGATGGCGGCCAAAATGGCCGTCAAAACCCAAAAAAATGTATATCTCAGCACGTAGGTAAGCTCCAATGACAAATAAAGTGTCAATTGCAACATTTTCAAGGTCAGGACATCGATCTATCATAGTGGCAATAGTGCGCGAATACTATTGTCCAAGATGGCGGCCAATATGGCCGCCCAAAACATATCAATATGTATATCTCAGCTCATAACTAATTTACAATGACAAATGAAGTGTCCATTGTAACATTCCTATGGTCAAGGAATCGATTTATCGTAGTGGCAATAGTGTGGAAATACTATTTTTCAAGATGGCGGCCAATATGGCCGCCAGACACAAAAATGTGTATTTCTCAGCTCATAGGTAAGATACAATTGCAAATGAATTGTCAATTGTAACATATTCAAGGTCAAGGAATCGATTTATCATAGTGGCAATAGTGTAGGAATAATACTCTCCAAGATGGCGGCCAATATGGCCGAGAAAACACAAAAATATATATATCTCAGCACATAGGTAGGCTACAATGACAAATGAGGTATCAATTGTAACATTTCTAAGGTCAAGAAATCAAACTATCGTAGTGGCAATCGTGTGGGAATACAAATTTCCAAGATGGCGGCCAACATGACCGCCAAAACACAAAAATATGTATATCTCAGCTTGTAGGTAAGTTCCAATGACAAATGAAGTGTCAATTGTAACATTTCCAAGGTCAGGGAATCGATTTATCGCAGTGGCAATGGTGACCGATCAGTCAGCTGATTGATAATTCCTATTTTTGTGTTTTGTCGGCCATATTGGCCGCCATCTTGGATAATGGTATTCCCACGCTATTGTCACTATGATACATGAATTCCTTGACCTTGGAAATGCTACAATTGACACTTCATTTGTCATTGTATCTTACCTACGAGCCGAGATATACACATTTTTGTGTTTTGGCGGCCATGTTGGCCGCCATCTTGGACAGTAGTACTCATACACGATTGCCACTACGATAAATCGATTCCTTGACCTTGGAAATATTACAATTGACACTTCATTTGTCATTGTAGCTTACCTATGAGCTGAGATATACATATTTTTGTTTTGGCGGCCATATTGGCCGCCATCTTGGAAAATAAACTCTCCACAATTATGAAACTGTTAACACTCAATTCCATGGTAGATTCCACACTTGATTTATGATTGGAAGTCACTCATGAGCTCATATCTTTAAAAAACATATCTGCCCTATGAACGAAAAAATAACGACGTCGAGGACGAAGAGGGGTAAATTTTTACCCCAGGACACTTTGGATTGAAAAATCTTTTTCCCACCACATGGCAATGTGATGGGTATGCAGTCAGAATATGTCATTGGTGGTAACTTGTAAACATGTGGAACGACAAATGATACCTACCTACAGTTGCTCCACAATCAACATCCAAACACCCCTGGGGTAATTATTTACCCCTTTCCGTCCTGCGAAGGTTAAACTCACGAGTTATCTCACTTGCTGTGATTTATGAGTTTGAGTTAACTCACCTTAAAGAGTGTGAGTTATGAGTTTGAGTTAACTCATATTTTCTGTGAGTTTGAGTTGTAACTGTCAATTATTTTAAACTCAACTCACTCTTCGGCACTCGGCACATATTATGTTGAAACAAGCCTTTTTTTATATCGTCGGCTTTCCATACTGGTGAGTGGTGACGGCAGGGAGGGTCGTAAACACTGCTAGCGGACAGTATTTAAGCACTGCATATGTTGTATATTGTGAACAGTTAAGAACAACATGGCTGAAGTACCGTGTATTCTTGATGGAAAATATTTTTCTGTTACAAGTAGGCGTGATGGAAAAATTGTTGCTCGATTAGAACGTGCTAGTATGAAACGTGTGAGTTTATGAGTTAACTCATTTAACAAGTGAGTTTGAGTTAACTCATTTCACTTAGGATGAGTTGAGTTTGAGTTTAAACTCATTTTGAGGTGCGTGAGTTGAGTTTTGATTTAACTCATTTCTTGTGTGAGTTTACCCAACACTGAGTATGTTTCCTGTCAAATAGCGCGACAAACAGAAACGATATCTTCCTCACAACCATAGTCAAGCTAAACTTTCGATTATTGATTCACATTTCGGACTATTTATTCACGCAAACTTTGTCTTGTAGCCTAAAGATTAATCCATAAAATCCATAAAGTTTCCAGAACTCGCTTTTCGCAAGGAACGTTATTGTATACCAAATAGTGTGTCTCAGAGAAAGGAAAGGTAACCATTTGAGCGCGTTTGAAGTATATATATATATTAGAATGACAACAGTTTTCAAGGTGTCCAATATCGATATTTAGCGACATCTGACTGCAAGGGCCTTTGGTGAACACTTAACTTATACTCATAGATCAGGAATCCATGATAACCTTTTCGATTGCATGGATGCCAAGGATTTAGCGAAATCTTAAGGCATTAAACGTCGTTAATGTCGAGTTGAAATATATTTAATGCAGTTTTGACGTGTGGAAAATCACTGACATGCAGCAGTAGAAGACGAATTCTTGAGAAACAACATATGTTGCATATAATCAAAATAGGAAACATTTCAAAAGTCCAAGATTCGGTTCTCTCAGTAAACAGTAAAAATATCCATTGTTTAACAGCATCTGCTGTTGCAGGTTGTCAAACTTTAGACCCACCTTATTCAGTCAGGCAAATCGAAGAACTGTGCGATTGGCTTGGATACAACAGTTGAAAGCCATCTTTGACATCATCGATATCGACCTTACTTTACCTTAAAAAGAGAAGTTATTGCATAATTACTGTTATGTTATTTGATGACGTATATTTAACGAAGACGCCGTAACAAATCATTTTCTTTAATTGAGTTATCATGCGGAGCGTATTTTTGGTATATGTAAGTTCAATTATAGTCTTGTTAAAGGTGTCCAATTGGACGATCTCATTTCACACTAAGTATAGATATTTAACGACATATGAAGACTAAGATATGCCTGTAGATGGTTTACTTCCAGTTCGATTGGATTGTATTTCGAAACATCTTAACAAAATCCAAAATCAAAGGCCGTTTGCGTCGACAAAAATAATTGTTTGGACTGGCCCTAAACCTGGAATCTATAATTATATTAATATTAAATAAGCATTAGAGTAGTAATTTAAAGTAATATCCAAGTTATCAGACTTAGCAGACACAAGATGTCTCTAAATACTGGACGCTTATGCATAAATAACTTGTCGGTTGAAGGAGATAACACAATAACCAAAATGCTCAAGTGTTTGACCAGTTTCAACACCTCTTTTAAGGATATCTCCGGCTCTATAAAACCATAGAATTGAGTGAGATTACAGTCTGACGTTGAAATTGCGATACTTTTAAATGTGCTGTAATAATAATAATAATAATCAAAGTTGTAGCCAAGGGAACGGTGAGAACTGTCCAAAATAATTTAGTCGATGTCAATGGCCTTTGTTTTCATTAAACATCGTTAAACACTGGACGCGAATGCATAAAATTAATGTGTGGGACAGCTACGGTTAACACAATGGCTAAAAATCCCGTATATGGCCTTTTTAAAATTCTATTCTGTATCCATTCGTAGTAAATTTCTTCTTAATTGGCTACCTTGATTGTTGATTGTACTAAGTAATACGAAATAATGTGTTATAATATCTTTCTTTTACAGCGCTGTGCGTTTGCTAACGATTCTTAATAAAGAATATCCTTACTTACTCACTTACTAACGAATTCAACCGCTGATTTTATACACCTCTTTTAATAATTTTTTGTTTTCATATAAATCCAACAATTGCGTGAAGGTCGCTGAACTCCGTCTCTAGCGAGCGGCAAAATTATTTAGAAACAAGAAAATTACCTCATGATTACTATCTTAGATTACTATCATTGGCTGAAACATCCCGGAAAACCGTTCATAACCAAGACCTTTGTCTAACCTGCACATCCGTAGCGATGTAGCTCCAAAAACTCTTCACCACCAAAGCATCCCGCTCAACACAGATATCCTCGAACATCACCCTTGTCCATACCTTCCTAACTACTCATCTGAAGCTCTCCGATCCATACACCACACTGCACCTCGACTTTGGAAAGGTCACCCTTCTGAATTTCGAAAATTCTCTGTTCTTTTACTTACCATTCACTCAAACTATTTGTAAAGATATCAAGACACTAAGATCAAAATTTCTTACTAAAAAGTTAAAGTTTTAATT
Source organism: Allolobophora icterica (assembly GCA_963556255.1). Lineage (NCBI taxonomy): Eukaryota > Metazoa > Annelida > Clitellata > Crassiclitellata > Lumbricidae > Allolobophora > Allolobophora icterica. The sequence continues at coordinate 1,343,581 of OY744609.1, forward strand.
GGCTCAGTGACATTCCTTCTCTGCTGTTGAGAGCGACTGAACTTCTTTTTATAACAACAGTTTACAAACACATTTTTGAAGATGGATTTATTGAAGGTTAGTTGCTTTTTAACGACACTGTGAAATAGCCAAGATGATTAGCGTCGTCCTCCTCCTTTCTCCAGGCTTGGGACTGGTACTACCACCGGTAGAGTAGTGGCGGAGTTGAATTTCATATTTTTTTATTCCATTGTTTGAAGTCGTCTAAACACGTTGTGCAAATTACCCCTTGCCTTGCAACTGATCTATTGTGATTTCGATATGCACATTATCAAATTTCCTAATTTATTGTTTAACTCAGACGCATTTTATTTCATTTATAGCCATATTTTTTTTAACCTTTGACGTATTCTGTAAATCAATAGCCTTAATTGAAACTGTTAGTATATATATGTGGTAAGATGAAAGCATTTTAAAGGTGTCCAAATCGCGTTTACGCTGCACATGTTAGTTGTAATGTTGAGTCGACATCTGTCGACTCTTATCGTATCACCCTTATCTTAAATGACTCCATTACCTGAAAATCGAGAAGCACATTCAGTTCCAAGGTCTTTCGGTCATTTGTAACTGCCTGGCAATGCTCCAATCCTACGCATCTTCACAGATTATCTACCACACAATCACCCCACTCTACTCGATCATCCTCTTTCCTTACCCTTGTCCGTCCCCAAATAATTACTCATCCTGTGTTCTCTTTCCGATCCATATACTACACTGCACCTCGACTCTGGAACGATCCCCACTTAAACTCCAAAATCATCCGATCCTCTTCCCATCCAATCCTTCAAACTATTAGGAAATAATTATTTCAGGAGACTAAGATCAATTCCTGTGAGTGAAAATTAATGAGTATTCATTGACTTCGCGCCATTCTGTGTCTTCCATCGACATTATATTAAGTGGACGGAGAGTAGACCAGTACATTGCCTTTTAGATTCTGACGCCTGCCTATTATGCTAATGAGCTCTTTGCCTGACGTCATGGTTGGCGAAAGCTTAGTATTTGCCATCGACGGTTAAGTGACTCGACCCACTGCGCATGCGCACACGAAAGAAACATGACGTCACAGGCATCTTTGCATGCAACAGTCCAGGCTTCAACTTGAATCGCTTACGCTCTGTCCACCTAATATAGGTCGATGGTGTCTTCCAAGCGACTCAACGTTATCAGTTCAGAAGAACCATAAAGCTAAATTTTATTGAACAATTTGGTTAGGATATATATCTCAAATTGTGAGAATCTCGGAGCTAAGTTCCATTTGGTTGGATCCAGAGTTTAACGACATCTTATGGAAACAAAGGCCGTTGACGACGGCAACAATAATTTGGCATAATACTCTGATTTCATTGAGCACGTTTTGATCTTTACACAGCTTACAATAGAGGAGTTTTACAGGTTTCCGTTTGGAAATTAAACTTTCACATTGTAATATCGATGTTACACGACATCTAACGACTCCCAGGGTCCTAAACCCGCTGGCCCATAAAGGTTACCTCAGCCTTTAATTATTAAAAATTATATTATTTTAATTGTATACGTTTGTATATTCAAATTCCAGGGGAAGTTCCCCCTTGCCCAAACGTGCGGGGGCCCATGCAGCCATGGATACCGGTCCTAAGCAACATGACACCTCTTCATGTCCATGGAAATAAGACTAGGCTATGTATAAATTAGTTGCGATTTCGTAAACTTGGGTACATCTCTACTTCCTTGTTTGAAGGTCAAGCTATTTCAAAATCATTGGTCCTCGCCACCACGAGATGTTGTGATACACTATAGACGCTAGTGCAAAATATAATGATTGGACGCAGGTTCTTGAAGCAGGGCACGCATTATTTCAGATTGATTTGGATTTCACTCAGGATCAATACTCTATCGACATCTTTTCGCAACAAAGCCCGTTGACGTCGAAACAAGTATAGCTACTTATATGGGATTTTAATCCCTTAAAACTATGTGTTTAGCAGCAGAGTAATAAACCATTGTTACTTCAACAGTTCTAACCGTTCGTATAGCGTAATCCGGGGAATTGTTTAAATATGCGAAACGGCGAGTTGCGGGTATATAAATCTGAGAAAAAATTCACACTTAAAGGTGTCTAAGTAGAGTCAAAAGAAATACCTACCGTACAGTTGTTTACCTGACTGTTTATTGGCAGCCATGGGGATGAAGTGTTAGCGGCGACTACACTTTCTTAGCCTCGGCATATGAATGCGGATATTCAGTCCTCTCCTCACCATCTCACCTTCCCACCGACAGTGTACAGAAAGCGTACTCAATATAGCTGAGTTGACTAGGTTGTGCAGAAAGCTCGAACTAAATTTCTGCCCTGGCGGGAATTTGAAACCCCGACCTTTCAATTGACAGTCAAGCACGCAACCACTACACTATTGAGCACCAAAAATAATATCTGTCGACGTCAACGTTCCTTGTTCATTCATTCAATCATTAATTCATTCATTCTGGATATTTATATAGCGCTTTATTGCCATAAGATGTCATTAAACTCTGGCCCGCCCACTCCACACATCCTGTGATTTTGATCCCCTATAATTATGCCAATGATTAAAAATACGATTCAAAGTTTTCTTTTCCTTTATTACATTAACATGCGGATATTGTCAGAGGAATTATAAAAGATATTTCTCACATATTCCACGGAGTCAGATGCATCATTACCCTCTAAATCTTCATCTGTACCTTCAGCTTCTTTAATATTTCCGGTATATCCAGTCAAAACATCTTGCAAAGAAGAATCTTCACAGGCTGATGACAAGACTTCTTCAGTTTCCTGTTGTACCTCATCGAGAATCGCCAGAGTTCGAGGAACTGGCTGAGGTGTCGAAAGGTTGTTTTCCTTTCTTTGCATTAAAGACTATTTATTTGCAAACTTTGTCTAAAGTTTCCCGAAAGCCAGAATTTAGTGTTGATCTATACACAATTCGAGCGCGTTTAACCCATATAATTATTGCTTGTAATGGAAACATTTTAAAGGTGTACAAATCGACATTCCCTCCTCACAATAAGTATCAATATTTATCGACATCTGACGACTGCCTGGCTGACAACCTGGCTTTGGCTGACAACCTATACCGGTACTCATAGATCAAGAGTCGATGCAAATCTTTTCGATCGGAGGGATTCCAAGGATTTACCGAAATCTAAAGGCATCAAACGTCGTTGATGTCGAGATGAAAAATATTTTATGCAGTTTTCACGTCATCTGTGAAAAATCACTGAAATGCAGCAGTAGAGGATGAATTCTTGAGAAATCACATATCTTGCATATGCTCAAAATATTATAGGACCTTAGCAAACATTTCAGAAGTCCAAGATACGCTTCTGTCAGTAAACAGTAAACATATCCATTGTTTAACAGCATGTGCTGTTGCACGTAGTCGAACTTTAGACCTATTCAGTCAGGCTAATCGAAGAACTGATATTAACAGTTGAATGCCATCTTATGACATCATTGATGTTGACCTTACTTTAAAACGAGAAGCTATTTCGTATTGTTATGTTATTTTGATAACGTTTATTTAACAGAGACGCGTAAGAAAATCAGCATGATGAGCGCATTTTAGCAATATATAGGCCCAGGTCTACCTTTGTTAAAGGTGTCAAAGAAGACGATTTCTTTTCACGCAGAACTCTGGCAGTTTAGCGACATCTAGCGATTGAGATAGGTACAAAGATTGCATGTTACCAATTCGATTGTATTCTATTTCAAAACATTTCACCGTAGCATACCTGGTAAATAATGCGATGAGAAAAGGCAACTGGTTTGTTGCTGTTTAATAACGCTGTTCCATAACAAAACTGATTGGCGACTTCTTTCTTCTTTCTCCAAGCTTTGACTGGCAGCACCCGAGTACGTACTGTGGCCGAATAACAAGTATGTTTGAGTGCTATAATAATTATGCTGATTCGATTCAAAAGAGAGAGCGCATTCAAATGTACCAATATTTCACCGTGGCATACCAGGTAAATAATGCTGTACCTCTTCCATAAATATGTCAATAGTTGATTTTGAACACCTACTTTTAATTTGTCAAACTGTTATAAATAACGCAGTCAGTTTAGAATCATTACTTTTGTCTATATATTTAGTGGGATAAGGTCGATTGGACGTCTGTGCGTGTTTCGTCGACTATGAGATGGCTTTCGACAGGGTATTTGGAGGAGATTAATGCATGCGTTGCGACGAATAGGGGTGGACTGGAAGGAACGGAGACTTATTGGAAACTTGTACATCTTACCGAAAGTAAAATTAAGAATATATCTTAAATGACTCCATGGCTGAATTTCCAAGTTCTTTCGGTAACCAGAAACTCCCTGACAATACTCCTAACCTACGTATCTACGTATGATGTCGTTGAACCAGAGTATAAAACACGTCTGCATTTCTTAATATCAAGTGCGAATGTGTGTAAGGTAAAGTAATTTCGAAGTCTTAGGTATGAGCTGTCTCAGGATGTCGTTAAATACCGGACTCAATAATGCATAATTAATGGTCGCCACCACGAGGTACCATGTAATCCAAATGCTCGCCGACGTCAATTGTTGATTTTTGAACACCTGTTTTAATGATTTAATACTTCTATATAAACAGCGCAGTCTTTTCACAACATCTCCTACACAAATCCATTAAAGACATTAACCTACACAAATCCATTAGTAAAAAAGAAGATAATCCTGAAATTCTAAAACTCCTCACTCTGGAACACATAAGTAAATATAAGTCCTTTACTCATATTTACACAGATGGTTCTAAAGCAGACAGCTTAGTTGCCGCTGCCTATGCTGTACCAACCTTGGATATAGATAAGAAGTTACGCCTTTGTGCTAATTCCAGTATTTATGCTGCTGAAATGACTGCAATAAAAGAAGCCTTTACCTGGATAGTAGATAATGAAAATCAGAGCCTTAACCATTTTGCTATATTTTCTGATTCTTTAAGTGTGCTTACTTCGCTTAAGAGGTCCTTTTCTGAATCTAGACCCGCTTTATTACAAGACACAATAAAAATATTTAATCAAATAAATATGAGTGAAGTATGTTTAATTTGGATTCCTAGTCATGTAGGTATTCTGGGTAATGAAAGAGCTGATTCCTTAGCCAGGCAGTCTTTGGATTTGCCCGTAATTAATTCCACAAATTATTTAGAATTACAAGAAGTATTTCCAATAATTAAATCTTATATAATCTCCAAATGGCAGAAGGAATATGATAGTGATATCAAAGGTCTTCATTATAAGAGCATCTGCCCTGTGGTAAACACAAATAATAAATTTATGGATCCCTTTAGGAAAAAGGAAGTACAAATCTCCAAACTTAGATTGGGAAAAGTTAACCTCAATGAAAAACTTTTCCTAAGGAAAAAACATGCTAATGGTTTGTGCAACTCTTGTCAAGTCAAAGAAAATATTAATCATTTGTTATTACATTGTGGAAAAGAAAACATATCCGATATATTAAGAGAAAAGTGTAAATTATTTAAATTAGAATTTAATATTAAGAACCTGCTTGATGTGGGCTGCATACAAAGTGAATTATTCAGACTGGTCAGTCTTATTAATAAAGGAAAGGTTTTGTAGGTTGAAATACTAATATGTAATGTTGTCTGTGAACTTTAATAGGTAGTTTTAAGCTTGTTTAGATTTTCAGGTGTTGGGCTAAAATATGTACATAATATAAATATGTTATAGTTTTTCTTCTTTTTTTTTTTAACCAATTGTATATATTATGTTAATATTGCTTGTATTAACAGATGTTTTGATTACTTATGTAATACTTTATAACTAAAACAAGATTTTCATGTCAAAATTCCATTTATAATAAATAATCAATAACTTGTATTAACAGATTAAAATTAATAGATTAAGAATCTCTGATCAAATTACAATTCTGTTTCATTTATTTTCTAATCTATAACATATGATGAAGAACTGTTGTTTTCAATGTTTGCATGAATCTAAATAATATTGTTTAATTGCTTTGAATGAAAAAATGTCGAACATTCAGAAATTGAATTTAAAAAAAAATTCATGTCATAATTATATGTATCATACAATTGATAACGAGGCTGTTTTATAACTGAATAACTATATTAAAAATCTCATATTCATCAAACATTCATTCAATTTATTTTATATTTATAATTCTTGTGAATAACAATTAATGCAATATGTGTTTAATACGCACTAAAGACTGTCTTATCATAACACAAATATCATTGACATTATCAACTGTATATCTGTGTGTATATGTATGTATATATATATATGTATATATATATATATATGTATATAATTTATACTGTTAAAAAATGTGTATTTGAAACATCGTAGGGTGCTGTTTTGACACTTCTAAATGCTGTGAAACGCTGTAAATTCTCTGTTTTAACTGTATTGTACATACTATTGAATTGTCGTCAACGACCTGTGATGCCATATGATGACATTAAACTTTTGAATAAAAAAAACAAAACAAAAAACAACATCTCCAACGGCGGCGTCGAAATATGTGAACTGTGTGACGAAATTTTAATAATAATAATGATAATAATAATTAACTTTTCCTTATTTAAGCGCCTGCTAACAGCACTGCGCTGTACAATGAACATACAAATAGTAGAAACGGCAGCCAAACAGAGCGCCTTACATACATGTATACAGTAGAGGCACATTATAACAGTTTTACAGGAGACGAATATAACTGTTTTTATACTGCAGCCATTCACGGCCTACTATTAATTTAAAACCACCGCTGCCACCTAGCGAGTGGAAGGCTGTAAAACCTTACGGGGTCTAGGGGATTCGATCTTGGTACCTACTGCTCTTCACGCCAGTGTGTTATCCATTCATCCCCGCCCCCCATTCGAACCGTTGAACCGTCAGAGTGAAATTTTCATAAATAAGAAATAGGCCGAGTTATATTTAGCATAGCATCATCAAACAATGTAAAGATGGGCATTCAAAAGCCCTATTCAAACGTCTTTTGAGTCAAGAAATCCGTTTTTTTTTCTGGCGAGGAAACAGAGGAACGAGAAAGCGATATCAGTCCTTGTCAACTTCTGATGAAACTACGTCTGTGACTGCAGATGAGACTGGAGACGAAGGAAAAATTGGCCGTTGATTTTAAACACCACTTTAAACGTTATTCAAATTTCTATATAAACTGCGCAGTCAGACTCAATGATTGAATCATGAACTATGCTTCTAAAGGCAATATTGTCACCAGGACCTAATCTAATCTAATCTGATCAAATCCAATGATTTCTATAGCGCCGTTGTCATAATATCCAATACATCAGTCCATGGTCGTTTCGAGTAAAATGTTAGTTAAAATGTTATTATCCACTGGTGAAAGCAGTAGTGATTTCGGTTTAACGGCACTGTGTGATAAAAAAAGATCATTAACGCGACCTTAATGATCTTTGAAGGAGGGGGTCGAGCCTGCACCTTCATCCAGGCTTGGGACTAGTACTGCCAGAGAACGAGCATTGGCAGAGTAGGACTGGAGATGGATGGATGGATCCAGAGTTTAACGACATCTTGTAGCAACAAAGGCTGTTGACGTTCACAGAAATTAGTTTGGCTTATAATACAGCTCGTATAATATTAAATATTATATTAAATTAGGCTGTAGATTTTTATTATGAATCCAAAGTTTAACGCCGCCTTATGACATCAATGGCCGTTGAAGACACTTCATAAATGTAATTTACAGAAAACTAGGTACTTATAGCGTCCGAAAGACACCATTTAAAGGTGTCAAACAGAGCCGTACAATATCACCAATGCCACATCATTTAAACCTATATATCCGACATTGTTTATGACACACATTATTGATAAAATATTTTTATGCAATTTAGAGAGTAAAATGAAAATACTGGACTGGAGAGAATTTGCTTTTGATGTATATGTAGCGTTGAGTGAAACGTTTCAAAGGTGTCAATGGACACATCGCCAAATGTTGCTGCCATTGCTTCGTTTAAACTAATGTCAGGTATTATGAAAGATTTCAAGAGACTAAGATCAATTCTTCTGAGTAAAAATCTATGAGTATTCATCGATTTGGCGCTATTCTATGTCTGCCACGGCCGATGCGATCGACTCAACCTTATCACTTAGAGAAAATATGAAGCTAAAGTACGCTTTGGTTTTGATATAGCATAGAAAGGAACGGTTTTAAAAGTTTCCAATTGAACTTGTGTATTTTACATAACAGTGTAAATGTTTAATTCTGCATTGAGCGCGTTGATTAATATATATCGTTAAAAAGGTTTTCAAGGTATCCACAAACATAGACCGAGGATATCCGGGATTGACAACATCATGAAACGGACTGGGTTTTCAGGAACCTCCCTAATTAGCGGCTCACAAGACGGAAATCGCTAGACAGCGTTGATCTATTCCTGAAACCTCCCATCGCAAAGCGTCGAACGCAAAATGACATGACATAAAAATAGCGCCCAACCCAGCTGCCATGGGTTTCGATCCTAAAAAAAACGTAGAAATACCTCATCTACGTCGAAATACGCTATATAGCAATCAACTGCGATTTCGTAATTTTGCTAATTACAGCATATAAGACAAAGAAATGAGAAATTATCAGTTCCCCGCAACAAGATGTCGTTGAGGACAACACACTAATGCATGACATTAATTAGTCGACGCACGAGGCGCCAAAATGACTAGAATGTCTATCATATCAGCTATTTAATTTGAACACCTCTTTTAGATAATTATTATACTAATATATGTGAGGCTGTAGGTTGTTTGTTAGTTTATTTTATTACTAGCAGGTTTACCCGGCGTTGCCCGGAGTTATAAGTTTCAATCCCTGTAGCGAATAAGCAACAAATTTAGGTATAAGTTTCAATCCGTGTAGCGAATAAGGAAGAAATTTAGGCGACCTGTGGGGGAGACTGCTTCGCAGTCTAGGCGTGGACTGACTGCTTCGCAGTCGCCCTCTGGCGACGACTGCTTCGCAGTCTCCCGTGGACTGACTGCTTCTCAGTCGAGTGGCGACGACTGCTTCGCAGTCTCCCGTGGACTGACTGCTTCGCAGTCGAAGAGGGTGAAGCCGGCGTTGGCGGGTTCAAGAAAACGCCAGAAATCAAGCCCTCACTGCCCTTAGTAGAGCAGTCTTTGAACATACAATTTTTCTGTAAAACGATGAATATAGTTCGAATTGATCGTAATTAAATTTTGTGCGAAAGTAAACAACGTCGTTATGCGCATTATTTATGACGTTGGGGAATACCCGCGCCATAAATAGAAGGGACGGTCTGTTGGGTAGAGTTTTTGGGCATTTTCACCATGTTAGCGGTGAAAATGGGGTACGCGAACCCCTCCACTGGCTGTCCGATGCCGAGGCCGACACAGTAGTGAAGGTTTCAAATGAAAAGGTGCAAAATTGTAGAAGTTAAGCCCGGTCAAATAGACAGAGAGACACACAGACACACAGAATTCTCTCTTTATTTATATAGATTGATGTATACTATTGCGTTTTATGCTGCTGAATTAATGAGCTATATTATGCCAAAAGAATTTCTTCCGAAGTCAACAGCCTTTGTTGCTATAAGATGTCGTTAAACTCTTGATCCTCCTTTTTGTTTCATGCTCCACCAAAACTAAGATCACGTTGAATTCCGCCACTTCCAAAAATTTGGTGGTGCCAGTCCGAAGGCTGATTAAATGAGGAGGCTGACGTTAACCATATTCGCTAGTACAAAGCAGAAACTAACAATACGTGCTAGACTTCATAATTACTTGACTCACTTATCTACCACGAGAGAATGTACTTCTTGAGCCTGTCTATTTTTTGGGGGGGGATCTTTTAACCTAACATTTAACTGATATAATCTGTGTTTTTTAAATGCCGTCTGCAAAACTCTTGACAGAAATTAGTGGAACCAGTTTGCGGGAAAATTGTTGTCTGTCCGACTTAACATTTGACCTAGAATACTCTTGCCAGATCATCAACCTATATATCAAGCTGTATTACGTTTTTATTATCAGGTATGGTTTACTTACGAAGCCAGTACAGCTGTAAGTTATTTTCAAACAGTGGTAGCTACATCCTGAAAGCACGCGCCAATTGGACACCTGTAAAACGCTTTACTTCTACAATAGATATAATTAACAACGCATCATAATTTTGAGTTCAAGAAAAGCACGTATAAAAGGACGTCTTAAAACTAGTAATAATAATAAATAATTAGAGTAATAATTGAAATTGTAATAATACTAGTAGTATACGCACGCGACGGCTCGGCCGTGATGTTGTTCGTGGCGCCTCTCCTGTGCAAAAAAGTGGGTAGTAGGTACGGTGGCAACCCTACGTCTAGAGTGTGGTTTAGAAGCCGTTATATGGCTTATATGGCTAGTGGTGTCTCTCTTGTGCAAAAGGGGTGATGGGTGAGGTCAAACCGCTCGAGTGTGGTTCAGAGGCCGTGATGTAGCTAGTGGCGCCTCTCTTATGCAAAAGGGGATCAAGGGTGAATTCAGACCACTGTTTTACATCTACTACTGTGATTCTCTGACTGTCGCATTTCGTCATTATGATAAGTAACGTACGCAACTTACTTACATACAACATTACTGAACAAAACTTGTAGTTTAACATCCAGTTTAACGACATTTTGTCATAAACAGGATGATTAACATCGCCCTCCTTTCTTCTGGCTTGGAACTGGCACTACCTCGGGCAGGGTAGTTGGCGGACTGACAGATATCCAAAAACATATTCTAAATTCACCCCCATCTGTAAATTAGGGCGTGAGTTCTCTGACTAATTCTACTAATTCAATGTTTCGTTATGATTTAGACACCTTTTCAAAACTTCAGACATGGCTTTAAATGTCAGTGATTTAGACCAACTATCTAGTGTCTAACTATTCTTGAAAAAAAAACAGGTGAGCTGTGTCATTTTTTCGGAAATGAAGAAAGTTGTTTGGCAAATAAAACGACATTTCTGTGACAACAGAGCACTGCTGTGAAGGTCGAAGTTAGACAAAAAGTTTTCTAAGTGCAATTTAGAGAGCATTTGCGTCTAGAAGACTAGACTTTCTTTAGCGACACAATTCGGCCATTTTAAAAAGGAGAGAGAAATTGCGATTGTCTCCATAAGAGATTAAAATTCTCCTAAACAGAAGTTCGGAGATTTCAATACCAGATAAATTTACACTACTTGTTTTTGGATGACAATTAACATCCATACGGAGATTGATGGCAAAATTAAATTTTTTAAAAGTGTTTAGGTTGAAGCAATTAGTAATTTAAGAGCCATTCAGTTTTCACCGATATCTTGCAACCGATCTTAGCAGAACATGAACAAAAAATAGACAGCCCATAAAGCATTCCAATTTCTGTTACCAACAGGATAATGACATCTCATGTCATGAAATGTCGTTGACTTCGATGGAAAGAAATTCTGGGAACAATAATTATTTTCGTCGTAGCATTCCTGGAAATTAATCTGATAAGAAAAGGCAACTGGTTAGTTGCTGTTTAACAATGCTGTTCTATAACAACTGATTAGCGTCGCCCTCCTTCTTTATCCACGCTTAAGACTGGCACCACCACAGTACGGATAGTGTCAGTGTTAGTGCTTGCAGTGGTGGATGCTGCTGTTTAATTGCACTGTGTAAGAACAAACGCGATTAGCGTTGCCCTCTCCTTCGTCCAGGCTTTGGACTAGCACTACCACAGCTAGAGTTGCGGTTGAATAGTTGCTATTTAACGACACTGTTTCAGAAAAACGATGATAGCGTCGCCCTCCTCCTGTCTTCGGGCTAGGAACAGGAACTACTACAATTTAAACACCGTTGTTTAAAGTTTTCCTGCTTTTATAAAAAATGTCAATTGATTATTTTAAACACCTCTTTTATAATTTCATTGGAACTATATAAACTGCGCAGCGCTATTCGATATTTGATAACTTCACAGCAACAAACACGGCGAAGTAACTGTATCATGCTATAAATAATTCCTATAAAATTAAACGGGCTTTGTTGCCATTAAGATGTCATTAAAGGCTCGATCCATCCATCCATTTTAAACGCTTTTGTGTAGCTGTCCTATGGGAACAGATCGATAATTTGAACTAAGAACTTTCACGACATATTGCGAAATTTTATACGAATTGCTGAACCGACAGATATTTCATTTTCAGAAATAAAAAAAATAAGTTGTTTAAAACGTCTTCTGATTCACGAATTCCAGTTACTCGCATCTCAACAAATCTGTTTTCGCTGGCATGGAAACCGAGAATAGCGACATTTCTTCTGGTCAACTTATGATGAAACGAAGTCTAGGGCTGGAGACGAAGGAACACCTCTTTAAAGGTTGTGCAAGTCTCTATATAAATCGCGCAGTTTTGGGAACGATTACTTGTATTTCGGAATTGTCGTCAACGGTCATTGCTGTCAAAAGACGACGTTAAACTTCGGATTAATAAAAGGAACGATTACGCTTGGATGACGTCTATAGCGTCGTTTTTGCAGCCACAGAGGACAGAGATCTGACACAGCTCTTGATTAAGCACAGTTGGCGAAAGTATCTGACCACCGTCAGTCCTATATGGCGCGACATTGATATATCATCCGCTTCAAATACGACACCCATTATTTCCGTGTATGTATGTATGTATGTATGTATGTATGTATGTATGTATGTATGTATGTATGTATGTATGTATGCATGCATGCATGCATGCATGCATGCATGTATGCATGCATGCATGCATGCATGCATGTATGTATGTATGTATGTATGTATGTATGTTTCTACGCATGTATGTATCTTTCTATGTCTAGTCGAAGTTTCCTCTTCCTCCGTGTCTTGCATCTATCTCTACCTCATCTCTGTGCATCTGTCTTTGTATCTGTCTCAGTATTTCTCACTCCATATTTTGCGTGTATGTCCGTCCGTCTGACTCTTACTGGATCGTTCTTTATCTTTTCATTTGTCTCGGTATCTCCGCCCGCGTCACTGTCATTTTCTGACTGTCTGCTTGTCGTATTTCGTCATTGTAAAAAGTTACTAACATATGCCGAGGACGAGAAACATTGGCGCTTGAACAGCCAAAGGACAGAAGCAGTTTTTCATATGCTATTTGTTGTAGATGTTCTTCATACATTTTAGCGACATCATGCGATCGAACATTACCAGAATAATAAACAATAGAACAAGCTCAACAGTTAGGAAGTAGTAGAGTGGCAGTTTTCAGTTTCACGACGCTGTGTGATAACAAAGATGATTAGCATCGCCTTCCTCCTATATCCAGGCGTGGGACTGGCACTGCCGTAATTCGAGCAGAGTTATATTTATTCATCCAGGACCGATTGGAGAAGATATAACAGTTGAACGACATCTTATGACATCAAACGTCGACCTTATCTTCCCTCAAACCAAGAATTTATTCCATGTTGTTATGTTAATTGACTCAGTTGATAACGTTTATTTAACGAAGTGTTCTTGAATGGAGTTGGTATACTGAGCTCGTTTGAGTAATACATAGCGGAGCATGACCTCTTGTTTAAGGTGTCCAAGTGGACGTTCTCATTTCAAATAGAAGTATCGATGTTTAACGACATCTGACGACTGAGTTCTGCCTATAGATGGTTTGCTACCAGTTCGATTGGATTGTATTCCAAAACACAATTTAGCCAAATCTTATGGCATGAAATGACGTTGCTATCAACAGAAATTATTTCTGGGACTGCTACTACATCTCGTTTTATTAACATCAAATGCGCATGAAATTAGAGTTGTAATTTAAAGTAATTTCCAAGACATCGATCGTCACCACAACCAGACATCGCTAAATACTGGACACTCATATATGTATAAATGGCTGGTTGCAGGAGCCGCCACTGTAACCATTATATTTAATATTAGTGATGCTAACGTTGGTGATCGTTTATTCAACACCTCTTTTAAGGTTTTTACATAGGTATATATAGAATGCAATACGACGCACAATTATAATCGTATTGCATTCTATATATACCTAAGTAAAACCTTGACTTGACAGGCAATGATCGAGCAGATACTTTGGCTAAAGAAGCCCTGAATATTGATGTTAATTCTACTCATTATCTTGAACTTTCAGAAATGTTTACTTTAATGAAACGTTATATAGTAAATAAATGGCAATTAGAATATACTAATGATAAAAAAGGTCATTTTTATAAATCTATTTGTCCAATTGTAAGTACAGATATTAGATATTTAGAACCTTATAGGCATAAGGAAGTCCAAATTTCTAGATTACGTCTGGGAGTTGTGAATACTAATCAAAAGCTGTTTATTATAAAACGACATTTAAATGGTTTATGTGATACATGTCAGGTCAAGGAGACTATTCACCACCTCCTACTTGAATGTAAAAAAGAAAATATATCGAAGTTGTTGCGAGATAAATGTCAATTGTATAAAAATGAAATTTCTATTTCAACCCTTTTGACAGTAGGTGTATTTCAAAACGAAGTGTATAGGTTGGTTAAACTAATTAATAGAGGTCAAATTTTATAAAGAGATATGCTAAGTTTGCTACTGTAAATAGTTTTTTTTTATCATTGTTAAATCTATAAATATTTAATTAGTCTTTTCCTTGTGCATTTTATTTTATTGTATTAATTATTACATGATTATAATGCAATCTTGAATGCATTGAAATCAAACTTGAAACAATTGTAATTATTATGCTCATATAATTTTATGCTTTGTTGGTTGATGAGATTTGTAGTTGAGTGTGTTTAGTACCTGAAGAGTTTCTTTGAGGAAAGGTACTTGGCATAACCATACGTTTCATTTAATATGCATGATGTATGTGAAATTGGTACTATTTCATACATGATATGATTGTAGTAATACATATTGTTAAACATTGTTAAACATTTCAATAATAGAATTGGAATATAATGTCATAATTATAATTATATGTGCTGTGCATTTATGTCTGAAGTTGTTTAAATATTTCTAGCGAGTGACAATTATAGTTCCGAAGTACTTCTTGGTTTGCGTCGGAACATTTTATAGCTATGTGTATTATAAATAACATTAGATATGTTGCTTTGGGTGATGTGACATTATTGACATTGTGAGCTTATGTTTGACACCTTTAAATGGTGTTATACGGACACTATAAGTTTATCGTTTTCTGGAATTTGTATTTGTGAATTGTCGTCAACGGCCATTGTTGCCAAGGGACGACGTTAAACTTCGGATTAATAATAAACAATTATAATCTATGACTAGTGAAAAAATTAATTATAGCAAAATAATTTTTTGTCGACGTCAACCGTCTTTGTTGCCATAAGATGTCATTAAACTCTGAATCCATCCTGCAATTAAATGACATTGAGTGAAGTTATTATTTGTCGTTATAGTATACGGTTTACTTTAAAAATGTATTGATATAATTTAATCTAATGTTATATGCAGCCAATGGAGCTGTGACAAAATTTCTGTCGATGTCAACGGCCATTGTTGTCATAAGATGTCCTTAAACACTGCACGCAAATTCATAAAATTAATGAGTGAATGTGGGAGAGATACCGTTAGCAGAATGAATAATGATGTCAACTGCTGAATTCAGACACCTCTTTCAAGGGGCTTGACATATTTATATAAATCCATCAATCGCGTGATAGTTTTGAGTTGTTAACTGCAATAAATTGATATCGTCAGCTGCAATTTCCCATCGGAATCTTATCTCAACTACATTTGTTGAAAATCCTCTGACGCTAATCATCTTTGTTATGAAGCAACGTCCTTAAACGGCAACTAACCAATCATCGAAATTCATCTTCAAGAATTATTTTGTAAAGTTTTTTTCAGTCAGTGGAATTCAGCTTCTTCTCAGTGGAGTCGTTTAAGACAGGATTCATGTGGTAATTTTCTCGTTTCTCAATAATATTATTTTAACTAACAATGCTACAGTTCATACGTTAAGCCAAGCCAGCCTCCAAAGAGGTTGATGACAAGATTTCTTGAGTTTCCTGTTGAGCATCTGATTTCCCTTTTTCATTGATGTTCTTGCTCATAGACACATCGCCTGAGTTCGAAGAACTAGATGAGATGTCGAAAGCTTGTTTTGCTTGTTTTCTTCCCATTTCGGATTTATTTGTGTAAATTAAGTGAGACAAATTTGATTTCCTAAAACGCCACAGTATAAATTTTCCGCCACAAAGACGCAAAAAACCGAAACGATACCTTTCTCACAACTACAGGCAGTCATCATTTCTTCGCATTTTTTTACAATTTATTTGTGAAAACATTGTCTGATAAAGATGAATCCATAAATTCCATAAAGTTTCCAAAACTTTCTTACCGCAAAGAACGTTACTGTTTACCGAGAAACTAGAAGCCAACTGGAGGATGATCCAGAGTTTAGCCACATCTTATGGCAACAAAGCCCGTTGACGTCGACAGATGGTTGGCTAGTTTCTGTTAACGACGCTGTCATAACAATTATGATTTGCGACGTCCTCCTCCTTAATCAGGCTTTGGACTGGCACTACCACACTACCTGCCTAAAGAGTCGTTATATAAATGTCTGTTATGAATGAATATGAAAATATTTTATGCACTTTTTGCGTGTGCAGAAGGATTGACATACGAAACCACTTATACTATATGTGATCAAAATAGAATCGAATCTTAGCAAACATTTAAATTGTTTAAGGTGAGGTTCTGTAAGTATACAGTAAAAGTATCCATTGTTTAACAGCATCCACCGTTTTAAGTGATCACCTTATTCGGTCATGTTAATCGAAGTCCTGTCCGTAATAGTCTTATGACATCAAAGGGCGTTGACGTCGACCTTACCTAATGCAAAAAATAATGAGTGAATGAGAGACAGAGAGAGAGAGAGAGACAGACAGGCAGAAAGACAGACAGACAGAAAGACAGACAGACAGACAGACAGACAGACAGACAGACAGACAGACAGATAGAGAGGCAGATAGATAGATAGATAGATAGATAGATAGATAGATAGATAGATAGATAGATAGATAGATAGATAGATAGATAGATAGATAGATAGATAGATAGATAGATAGATAGATAGATAGATAGATAGAGCGAGAGAGACAGAGAGAGACAGAGAGAAACAGACAGAGACAGAGACAGAGACAGAGAGACACAGAGACAGAGAGACAGATAGAGCCACTGTTACCGTAGTAAGTTACGAAGTCAACTGCTGATTTTATGAACCTCTTTTAAGGTTCCTCCCATGTTAATATAAACATCAAGCAACAGCAGTTACTGAATATAACAATTCCGCTTCTGCTCGTACTCTGGCAGTGCCAGTCACAAGCCTGGATGAAGGAGGAGGGCGACGCTTTTGACTTTTGTTATCACGCAGTGTAGTTAAACTGAAACTACTACTGGAGTAACTGGTAAATTAGTCATCCATTTCTTTTTAAATGGGAAGTTGTGACTAGGATATATGTCAGTTGCAACTTAGAAACGACATAATTAGTAATTACCACATGAATCCTATCTTAAATGACTGCATTGGCTGGGAATCCAAGTAAGCCCATTCATTTAAAGATCTTTGGCTAACCTGCTCATCCCATCCTACGTAGCTCCGAAACTCTCACCACCAAATCATCCCTAATGCATACAGACATTCTATCCACGACTCCACGGCCTACTAGCCTTAGGCGCCTCCGCATTGGCCGGTGCCCAACTAATGAATATTCATCAACAATGACGTCATTACTCTTGCGTTGTTGTCGTCATCTGAAGCGACCGTTGTTACATGTCTTATGCATTCCAAAACCTGTTCCATATAGAAGTCAATACATTAGATTTCATTAGATTTGAGTACATATTTACCAGCTGAAATTAATGTTCCTCTCAACCTCTTAGTACTTTTTACAGCTATGATTTGAAGAATTTAGTACATTTATTCTGCAAAAGAGCAGCATATAAGACTGATGGGCGCCATGCGTGCTGCCTTACAGTTAAATTCGACTCCGGTTAAACTTATTATCATCTGTTATAACTATATCATGTAATCTTGCTGCGTACTTGTAAGTTTGAAATTAATGAACGAATATTATTATTCTCAAATCCTCCGCTCTACAACCACACTTTTATATGGACATCTGAGGTCCATACTCATCCCTCTACTCCTTCGCTTCGACTGCAAGCGTTAATTTGATGGAATGGTCGATACAAGATGCTTGAGGTGTCTCGCTTGTTTCTCAGACTGAAACTTGTGCTGTAACAATCATTTGACTATGCATATATCTGATTAGGCCTAACGATAAGGCGAATCGTCGTGATTCGTAGGTGTACACTAGGGTGGAGTGAAAAAATTATTTTGAAATAAATGAATTCTAATAGTGGGCAAAAGATGCAACTGAGGTAGAGTAAGAAACACACCAAATATTTTAAATTTCAAATGACATCTTCTGCCCTCTACCGTCGATGCAATATTTCAACGTGATTAACCTAATATCACAATGGATGTCATCCAGTCTCCTCTGCCTTAACCTTTCCAAAACAGAATTCATAATCCTAGGCCTTCCTTATCATATCAAGAAAAGCCCTAACCCTTCATACACCCATCGACTAACTCATCGCTTCTTAACTTTCACATCGGACCCCCCCCCACACCGTCCATTACTTGTGATCCACACCGTTCCTTCTCTAACCACATCTCCAACCTCTCGCGCTCCTGCTTCAGGCACATTTGTGACCTTCGTCGCATCCGGCCCAAGATCGACCTTAAAACTGCCTCTACCATTGTTACCTCTATTGTTCATTGACTACAGCAATTCCCTCTTCCTCAACCTTGAATCCACCCAAATCAACCGTCTGCAACTTATCCAAAAGTCACTAGCCAGGGCTGTCACGAGAATGCCCAAACATCATCATATTACTCTCATCCTCAAATCACTACATTGGCTAAAAATCCCAGAGTGAATCCACTTCAAAGTCCTATCACAAACCTATGACTCCCTACAATATGTCCAGCCCAAGTACCTCTGTGGTCACCATCCAGGCAACCCGCTCCACCCGATCCTCCTCCTATTTCAGTCTTTCTCGATCTCCGGTCACTACTCATCTCAAGTTCTCCAACCCAGCCATAACCAACAGAGCACCACGCCTCTGGAACGATCTCCCCTTGAATTCCGCAGATTCTTGGTTCCTCCATCATCATTCCAACCCGTCCTCCATCCTTCTCCACATGTTCCTCTATCCATCTCCAGGCTTTCCACTCCAAACTGAAGTCTCACCTTTTCAAGTAGGGCCTACTCCTATCCTGACTCATTTGATCCTGTGCCTTCCTATTCTCCTCGCCCTAAATAACATCCACCGTCACAGGTGCTCTGCGTCCTCTCTTGATCTCCCCCCCCCCACCGAAACCAGACTCGGACCTCTTTTGGATTACTCTCTGGAAAACCCCCTCAACACTTACAGTCGTATGCTGGCGCATCCTGCTTGAACAGAGCTTTGGTACTTCTTTCGTTCTCTCCTAATTTTCTTCCTTTCACTAATGTCGCTGCATTCATTAGGCGTTACAATCATAGGCGTAATTTGTCGGGGGAACGAGGGGTAACCGTAACCCACCCCACTCTTTGGGCTGAGGTACCGTACCCCCACTTTATGCACAATGCCAATCAATATTTTATTATTTTGCCTTCCCAGAGATCGCAGTCAACGTCTTGATTCCTGTATGTAAGAAATTGGTACCCCCATCTTTTTAGACCAAAGTTACGCCCCTGGTTACAATATTTTTATATAATCCTGTAACACACCAGAGGCGATTTCCGCAACTGACTTGAACGTGTATTTCATGAATTGTAACCGTTCGAAGACAGTCAGTTGAAGAGAAAGAAAAATAATGCACCGCATTGACGTTATTCAAAGAATTTAATATGGTAAATATAAAACCGTCGGTAGAGGGCAGAAGACGCAAAGCAAAATCAACAATATTTTGAGCACTAATTACACTCACATGCTGGCAACTTTCCATCGCTATTAGAAAACGTTTGCTTAAAAAAATTTTTTTTTGGCCATTTTCACTCCACCCTAGTGTACACGGACACGCTACCAATAAAGCCCAGGTGACGAGATCATAATATGCGCAAAATTGTGCATCGTATGTAGAGACCTACTACAGTATGGAACCAATCATATCCGGTGTACAGGGTGAGAATTGTCGGGGGCGTTGGTATTCAACCCCTAGTCTTTCTTAGGACCCACACAGTTAAGTCGTCATTGCACACCCCAGAGGGGTTGTTTTCAATCCCATAAGTTGTGATAGCGTGATAATGTGCATATATTTCAGAATTTTCTTTCACAATTCACTTTGTTGGTTACTAATAAAGTAACGGTCTTGTTTATTGTGAAAATTAACCCATCCTTACAATTACAAAATTTGCGAATATCTAATATATATCTCAGAATGCGACCGTTTTAAAAGGTGTGTAAAGTGAAGTTATTAATTCTTTTAGACCATAGCGATCGCATGAAGTTCTTTGCTATTTAACGACGCTGCGTCATGGCAAAGATGATAAGCGTAGCCCTCCTCTTTTATCCAGGCTTCGGACTGGCACTGACAGAGTATGGATGGTGACAGATTTGATGGATTGTAACCTCCAATAGTTGACGTGATTGTTATTGCAATTAGTACCGGTAACTTCTATTGCGCCGGTGTCAAATCAACCGCCGATGGCACACCAAAACCAAGCCGTAATCAGGTCAATATCCAGAACATTGCTGCCACTCCTTGGGATTTTCCCAAGATCTTGGAATTTGCGGATCGACTTGGGATTTGGTTATTTTCTATAGCAATCTGGAGATTTTTTTACTAAGGTCTTCAGCCAAAAAGTTGGGACGAAGGAACAAATGGCTGTTGATTTTAAACACCTCTTTAAAAGGTATTTAAATCTTTATATATAAACCGCGCAGTTATGAGAAACGATTGATATGGGATACATGCATAAGATAAATTTAATTTTTAATAATAATAAAAATAATAATAATCTTAGGTTAATATTTCAAACTGACAATTACGCAGTATGATTACAAATAAGTATGAACGGATGATCACAAGTTATTACAGGAGTCGAATTTTAACTGTATACGGCAGCCATACAAGGCGCCCAACACGTCCTACATCTCATTTTCACAAACGCGCCATCTCGCGAATGATAGGCTGAGTGGACCTTTGAGAGGGTTGCGGGAAGCGATCCGCTACCTACTGCACTTCACGCCAGTGATGTTACCACTACTCTATGCACTCCCCCCATGGTCTACGTAGGCTAATCTAATCTAATGTAATCTAATCTAATCTAATCTAATCCCATGACTTCTGTAGCGCCGTTTCCACAAATTCCAATACATGGTCGCTTCGAGTCAAATGTTAATTAAAAATCATTATCCAGTGGAGAGAGTAGTAGCAGTTTCAATTTAACGACACTGTCATAACAAGGAGATTAGCGTCGCCCTCCGCCTTTATCCGAGCTTGGGACTGGCGCTGCCAGAGTTTGAGCAGTGGCGAAGTTAACCATGAGACAGAAAGTAGCAAAGATTTCAATAAACTAAGAACAAGTAATTTCGTAAAAGTTAAAGTATTCGTTAATTTGACGACATGCACTTAGACGAGCACAGAATAGTTAAATAATCTTAAATCTTTTGTTCAGATATAGCCTAGAATGTAAAAGTTTTAAAGGTGTCCAATTAGACTGTCGCATTTCATATAGCAGTATCAATTTTTAAGTCTACGTTGCTCTATCCGAATATTCTGCGATCCTGTACCATTCCAATCGTTCGAACTAATGTCAAATATTAGCAAACATCTAAGGAGACTATAAGGTCAATTTTCTTAGTAAAAATAAATATTCTTGTTAAAATATTCGTTGATTTAGTGACATTTCAGGTCTGCCTCGAGCGTTGCGAGCGACTAAATCTTATTCCTTATAAGAAACCAGTAATATTTCCTTCGGCATGTATGAATGTATTCCAATGTTCAGTGACATCTTATAGCTACAAAGGCCGTTTACATCTTTAAGTTTATTGATATAGTTCAGTATGTTTTCATTTAACTTTCGTTTTCAGTTTGTTTGTAATGTATAGTAAACTTTACATGAAAATAGATAAGATGATTGTATAACTTAACGTGATTGCTTTTCATGCATTTTCTTGAAGGATGACGGTTATTTGATGTCGTTAAACCAGAGAATAAAGAAAGTCTATAATTATTTCATAATATCTAGTGTTCATGTAATTATGTGTTTGAGGTAAAGTAATTTCGAAGTCATCCGTTCATGCCGATTCCAGATAAAGCAATTTCCAAGTCATCAGTTGAAGCCACCGCAAGATGCCTTTAAATACCAGTCGCTAATGGATACTATTAATGGTCGCCTGCACGAGGCACCACTATTTTATAATAATAGTGCCAAATGTTAGCCGACGTCAGTTGTTGTTTTAAAACACCTCTTTTATGGTTAAAATACTTCTATATAAACCGCTTCGCACAACAACTCAACATTATAGATGATCTCACGGGGTGTCGTTAAACAGAAACTACTATTGATACGCACGTTATCAAACTCAGCCTCTGTTTGTATTCTGTCACTGCGGGCGAGGCTGGAAAAGAAAACGTAAATGGTCGTTGATCTTAAACACCTCTTTAAAGGGTATTTCAATCTTTATAGACAGCATGTTCAGTATTAGCAACAATTGAACTGAATATTACTGAGCTGTAATATGCCAAAAAAATTTATGTCGACGTCAACAGCCTTTGTTGCTATAAGATGTCGTTAAACTTTGGATCCATCCATCCAGCAACAATTGACGCCACTGCTCGAACTCTGGCAGTGCCAGTCTCAAGCATGGATAAATGATCTTTGTTTTTACGAAGTGTCGTTAAACTGAAGCTGATACTACTAGCAACAATTGAAACTCCGTCACGGCGCGTCCGTGCCATGGCGCCAGGCACTGCCAGTCCCAAGCCTGGATGAAGGAGGAGGGTGACGCTGATCATCTTTGTTGTTACACAGTGTCGTTTACCTGAAACTACTATTGCTAGCAACTGTTGATTGTACAGAAATCAGTCAAGTTCACTTTGTAACTATTCCAATAGCTTCTATAGCGCCGTTATAACAAAACTATATGTACTTCCAGTTTTATTCAAATATTCAGGAAAATAGAAATCTACTTCCAGTATTTTAATCCACAGATATTGTTTTTATTCTTTACATCGACCCAAGAGCTTGCTCTACCTAACGGTTGTTTTTGCAACTATTACTGACTCACTTTTTTATACATTTCCCTCGGGGCGATGTTTAATGAGCATTTAGAACTGTAGGGTACCACCTCACTCTCTTACCCTTGCCTTAACTCTGATTGTATATTTGAAATGGACATAACGCGCTATAAAAATCATGTACGAAACTTTAGAATACCTCGGCTACTTTAACCACTTGGTTAGAGCGCTTGCCTTACTTCTAAAACGGTGTCCACCAATGATATATAAGGATGGGACACGATAAGGCTTTTAATGAAAGATCTTGCTCTTAGACACCTTAATTTGAGAAGCTGTTGAAATATACATAAATAAACTGTGCGTCAACGGTTTATGTTTTGCGGGACACAAGCGTTTGAGATGTTGAAACATGGTTTTCGAAATTAGAGAAGGTTGTTAAGGAAATAGAGAACTGTTGCAGTGAGAACACAACATTGGTGGGTTGGGAGTCATTAGACACACATTTGTGTGGATGAATTTTGCGATGTATATCTGAAAACAAGAATTACTTTCGCGGATAATTTTAACACCTTCTCTACCAACACATTTCGCCCACTACACAAAGAAAGAGAAATCATAATTTCCATATGCGATGAAATATTTGGTAATTCCACAAAAGGAGAAATTAGGATTTCCCTATGAGAGGAAAATTCGGTTATTTCTCAAAGGAAGGTAGTATTTAGAGAGGTAGGATTCAATTAAACTTAAAGTCCACGCGGGTTTGATGATTATATAGCCAATATTGAACTGTTTAAAGGGTGTTTAGTTTGAAACAAATTTTAATTTAAGATCCATGCAGTTACAGTCATCAATGGCCGTTGACTCCGATGAAAAGAACTTTGTGAACAATTTTAATCGTAGCATACTCAGTTAATAATCTTATGTGAAAGGCAACTGCTTAGTCGCTGTTTAACAACGCTGTAACTTAACCCATGTTAACAAAACTGATTAGCGCCTTCCTCCTTCTTTATTCAGGCTTAGGGCTGGCACCACTAGAGTACGAGCAGTGACAAAGTTACAAGTCTGTCTCAGAATTATATGTTGATTCGATTCAAAACAAAGAGTTTACTACTTGTATATAGGCGTCAATTATTGATAGCTAACACCTCTTTTTAAAATTTGCAACACCTATAAATAATGCAGTAGCGTTCCTCAGCTATGTAACATTATGTAGACAAAGTTTTAGTTTGATGAGGCCGATTATTTGAAGTACGAACTTTCACGAAACACGAAAACTTGTACGAAATTTTCAACGAACTGCAATTCGCCAAAGTTTCCCGTTTTTGGTTATCAAACAATGCGACGTGGGAAATTCAAAAGCCCTTTTAAAACGTCTTCTGATTCTTGAATTCGAGTAACTCGTCTTTCTATAATGATTGTGATGTTGATGATGATAATAAAGGTGGTGATGATGATGATGATGGTAATGTAATAGTGGTTGTGATGATGATGATGATGATGATGATGATGATGATGATGATGATGATGATGGTGATGATGATGATGAAGAATAAACGATCATCTATTTCGATTGGATGGATTTGAAAGAGTTTAACGACATCTTGTGGTTTCAAAGGCCTTTGACGTCGATAGGAGAAAATTTCGATAGTTTTCACCCTTCGGAACCTAGCGTCTATTGCTCCCAATCCAGTTGCCGTGGCTACCGGTCCTAAGCAACATCTATCCAACTCATCTCCCTGGAAATCACGATACAGCTATATTTAAATCGGTTGCGAATTCGTCGTAGTAAGTAGGCATCTAATTACGCCGTGTAAGGTGAATTAATTATGAAATCATCCTGAACGCTAAGGAATAAAATTAAAGAGTGTAAAGCGAAAGCGCCACTGTCACCAGCGTGCTCAACGTAAACCGTTGAATTTGAACACCCCTTTTAAGATGTTTTACGTTGCTATATATAATAGTTTCACGCTGTTCTAAGCAGCTGTAATATGCCAAAACAATTTTTGTCGACGTCAACAGCCTTTGTTGCTATAAGATGTCGTTAAACCCTGGATCCATCCATCCATCTAAGCAGCTCTCCTGATGGTAGTATCCAATATGAACGTAAAAGTTTACTGTACTTAGTATTTCATTGGAAGACGTTATTCTATTCGACTTGGTTTAGTTAGTTGCTGTTTAACGACGCTGGACCATTACAAAGATGATTAGCGTCGCTCTTCTTTCCCCAGTTTGGGACTGGAACTGCCACAGGTAGGGTTGTGACAGGGTTCTCTTCGACTTTGCGCCTTTCATATATAAATATGTGTGTGTGTGTGTGTATTATTCCGGATATTTCTATAGCGCCTCTCGAAGTCTACTACTGTGTGTGTGTGTGTGTGTGTGTGTGTGTGTGTGTGTGTGTGTGTGTGTGTGTGTGTGTGTGTGTGTGTGTGTGTGTGTGTGTGTGTGTGTGTGTGTGTGTGTGTGTGTGTGTGTGTGTGTGTGTGTGTGTGTGTGTGTGTGTGTGTGTGTGTGTGTGTGTGTGTGTGTGTGTGTGTGTACACATACATATATATAGCGCACATGTAGTATACGAGGGAAGCCTTTTACGGACTGTCATTGCCGTTAACCATACCCTACCTACATATAGCATTCATAATTATGCCATTTGCTATAGTGAGGTCCCAGCCTCCGGTTTAGTGGTGTCCCAACTTCTGGTTTCGTGATTTCGTAACTTCCGGTTTATTGGGGTCCAAACTGCTGGTCGAGGGAAACATCCAGTCTAGGTAAGACATGGTCTGCAGGAACATCCGGACCAGGGGAACATCCGGGGGTGGGCTTCGGTTGTTTCAGACAAAGAAGGAGAAGAGTGAAGGAGAGAAGGATGACAGATGACACATGACCAATAATCTGGACTGGCTTCCTGTGGTGTCTCGGATCAGATTTAAGGTCTTGCTGTTAGTAACTAAGTCTCAGCATGGTCTAGCGCCTACACATTTAGAATTGTTTGCGTTTTATTTATGTATAAATTCTGTAGAAAAGCGCGTATACGTAGTTTTCCGATAGTCATTGCCTTCGTTTTTTGCACATTCATTCTGAGTCCAAACCTTCTGCTACTGTACTGTATCGGTGGGTTGACTATTTTCCATCAGGGGCGCTAAATAAGTGCTTAGTTGATTGATTGAATGATTTTGGCTGCTATAAATGGTCTCCGCCCACAATGTTCAGCAGTTTCATTTATATTTGTAGCAGGCCTTATTTCTGTCCTGAATTTAGCCTTAAAATACCACGCATGCCCAGCCAAGCGACCATTCACCTCGTCTGGCTGGCAAGATAAAGGTAAAGAGCGACACTATTCGTTTCGCTCTCTACCTTGAAATGCCGACATAGTTAGGGTGTAGCCTACACATACGCTGAGCTGTCAACGATTATACGAACGAAAAGGTATGGATCCAAGTATTTTACAATAATTATTTCTATAGAGAAAATAAGCATGTTCCTTGTCTGAATGCCAATATATTACAATTGAAATAGGGTATTTATTAATAGTAAGTAACAACTTACAAGGCAACGTACCCTAATGCAAAAAGTCTTCAACCGACGACTTAACACAGTCAAGCCGTAAGTAGGTCAATGGACCTACTTACGGCTCGAGGTCTCAGAAAAATGCACAGCTACCTGCAGAAGTTGTTCCTGGTAAGCATAATTTCAATGATTTCCTTAAACAGCCTTCCCTTAAGTCCATGGGCATAGGATCAACCACACCGATGGAAGTGGTTTCGATTGCTAGCACAATCAGAACCACTCATTCTAGTGGCATAGACGAAGTTGATCCACAGATAGCAAGAGTTGCCATTGAGAAAACATCAATACCTCTTGCACAAATGATTAACTGCTCTATCTCAACTGAAAGTGTCCCATGTAATATGAAAATTGCTAAGGTTACACCAATTATAGCATTGCTTTTGAACAAGAGTTTTGTATTCCACTTGTGACTCGCATTTAGATGAATTTATAACTTGCAGCATTGACGCTTTGTACAGAATGTTTAAAATTGAGCCTAGATGATTGATTGATTCGTTTATTGACACGCGCGATTCATGAACAACGCAACACACGGTTCACACCAGTAGCCCTTAGAGCCTCTCATAATTATAGGATGTGTATGAACCCATGAAACATATTTGAGCCTAACTTTCAAGATATCTGATTTCTCGCATTTACAATCTTCAGTCGGATTGAAATATGTTGTTTGGCGCCATAGAAGAAGGTGCGTCTACACCATGGAAACCTTGGAGTAAATGCTCCATCCAAGATATGTGGGGGGAGGAGATCTGTAAGTGTATTTGTCATCATTTATGGGTGGAAGGAAGGGGAAGGGGGAAGAGGAGAGGAGAGGAGAAAGGGGAAGTTGCTCCAATGACTTCTGCAGAGTATTAGCATCCTATATTACTGTAAACAATCACTCAAAACAGATTTCAGATTATCGCGAGGCTCCTGAAACGTTCTAGAAAAATTACCTGTACATGATTCCACAGCACATTTAACTACCTTAGATGTTTGACTTCGTCGAGTTGTATGTTGTCGCAACAACGGTTGCAGCAACTGCGCTCATTTTCGTCATTTTCTGGATGAAGCGAAATGGAACGAGAGATGCGGGGAAACGGTATCCGCCATCAGCATCAGCTCTATCACTTCTCGGTGCAATTCTTCGTGGAGGAATGAGCGTTCTGCCGGAACATTTCATGAAAGCAGCGGAGAAACTTGGTCCGGTGATTTCATACAAGTTAGGAGGAAGGTAAGAGGCAAACATGGTAGATCTTCGTCATTAAGCCCATGCAAATTCTATTCTCTTTACCACGCAAATTCTATTCTGTTTACTAAAACAAGACGCCCAATTTACCACTTTAAAGCCTTATTATCTTAGCTGACTCTGCGTGTTTGTGAGGTCCTGCGAGTGAAGACGCTTCTAGTCACCTCTTGTTCGGATCGTAACTTGGTGGTGTATTTGATTCTATCCTCTACTTCAGTGAGAATCTATCTGAATATGTTGGTCATCATGCTACCGTATTCATGACGTCCATAGGTATGGAATCAGCATTCAATTCTCTGCCTTTGTTTGTCTAGCAAATGCCCTGGTCTCTAAACCTGTGATCTGACATAAGACAAGTTGTCCTTTACTGAAACGCAACGACGTTTAACTAGAAAATTAAACACGCATCCAAAACTGAATGTCAGTGACAGCATGTCGAGTGTACTATTACCAGCAGTTAGCGTACTTTTAAGTAGATAAAATACGACAATGACTCTCATATAGCCTATTTAAATCACAAACTGCCTAGACCTACAATAAATTATCCTACTGATTCCCATACATGAAAATCAAACAGTTTACGATACACATTATTCCAGCAAGCGTTTAGTTTACTCAGCTGAGACTGAGAAAACCCCACTGCTACTGATCCATAGCTTATAGCTGGGAGACTATAATGTCTGCTGCAAGTGAAGCTTCATTAGCTTCGACAAACCCGAAGAGTTATTGAAAATATTATTGCTAGCTGCTTAACAATGACGCATTATACTTAAGCTGCTTAACAATGACGCATTATACTTAAGCTGAGCACCCCGTCTTCACAAAAAAAACAAGATATATGAAAATCAAAAGCCATGACTCGGATGACAACGATTGTTTGGATTTATGGAAAGACAAAAAGATGATCAGACTTATAATAATTGTGCTAACCAGCGCTTGGAGCAGTGAGCGTTACTGCATCTCGCGCATTCATCGACCTTCCATTTAATCAAGCGCACGAATCGAATATCGCGGACAAGATCCTGGCATGTTTAATAATTCCAAAGAGCAGTTCTAAATGAATTGTAGAGTTTTATGTGATAATCTGTGAAAATAACTTTTTAATTTTATTTAGCCCTAACTGCATAACACATAATTATTTTGATATATTCGTCGACTACAAACATCGTAACATCAGAATTTGTTCTTAAGTCCGAGATACGTGTATTTGACACAGATGCATACAAACACAGTTGCCTACAGAGATATAAAGAAACATACATACTGCTGTGCATTAAATGTTTATTTTAACATTTAAAGTGCAAGAACTCACTTGTGACTTTAGACCCATCCCTGTCAATGTCTAAATCGTTCCGTGCTTTGTGTATAGACTATAAAAGTAAGTATGTCTACATATGCACAACATACATACACGATACATACAAAAAAAATACATACCTACCTAAATACATACATACATACTTGCATGCATGCATATATGGATTCATTTCAATATACATGCATATACGACGTGCGTATATGTATGCATACATTCATTAATGCACACATACATGTATACATACTTGCATGAGTAAATGCATACATGCATATAAATACATACATGCATACATGTATACATGCATACATTGAATGCAAGCTTAAATTGGGCAAAGTTACATACATAAATACTTATACACAACCATATATACATACATACGGATATGCTGCATATGCATACATGCAAACCTATATTTAACTTAGATACATACATTGATGCATACTGAGGTACAATATACATATAGTTTATATCCTCAACTTTTGGGTTTAACACACGATTAACACACGATTGACTACAAACTTCCACTGGTTACTATGTGTTTCTAAGATTGGTGATAATTCTCAACGGCAAGGAAGCAATATCAGAAGCCTTCCTTAGAAAATCAGAAGCCTTCGCAGACAGAAGTGAGTTCTGGACAGAATCGAATATCGTCAACAGAAACGTCAGAGGTATTGTGATCCAGTTCCTACGTCACCAGTTAAAATGCTACTGACTGACAATATTCAAAAAGACGCACGTTTGTGTTTCTAGCATTTGCAACCCAATTTTTAAAAATCAACCTCATTCCAAATCGGATAACTGTCAACATGTATTTGTTTTGACAGGTATAGGTTTTGCCAGATACAATGACACCTTTAAGAAGTACCATAAGCTTTGTCTAGCCATCCTGAAAGAGTTTGGATTTGGAGTCAACAGCGTTTCCGAGAGTCGAATTCTTCGCGAAGTGGAATCATTGAACGAGGAAATTCTTAAACTTAACGGTCGCCCATTCGATCCAAAACCATTAACTGTTCTGTCAACCCTGAGTGTAATGTTGCGTATCCTCTTCGATACAACATTCGTGTCACCGGGAACCTGCCACAAGATAGCTGAGAGCATCCGAGGGTACGTGAAACACCTAGACATTGCAATAAACTTCGCCCCTTCTTTGAGGTTTCTGCCAAGCTTTCGTAGGAAGATTTCCGTTTTGGCGCAGTGTCATAAAGATATAATCAATAGTATCGAGAAAGGAATCGAGTGTAGCAAGTCAGTTGAATGCGAGTCTACGTTTGTGAGAAGATTTATAGAAATTCAAGGTCCCGATTATGACCATCAGAACCTTCTCTACATCGTTCGAGATCTGTGCATCGGTAGTGGGGAAACGGTGTCGACAACGCTGCAGTGGGCAATGGTGGAATTAGCCAACCACCCCGTGATTCAGACCCGCTTTCAAAATGAACTCGATGACGTGGTACCAAAAGACCGATTTCCCTCACTCGATGATAAACAGCGTTTGCCTTACACGGAGGCTGTGATCCTTGAAGTCATGAGACGACACACTGTTGTACCGTTTTATGCGCCACACGCGACGCTTGAAGATACAGACCTTTATGGATACTACATACCAAAAGGATGCATGGTACATGAAATACATATTGCTATTTCTCTATATTATCAATAGGATTTCGAGAAGCAACTGCACGTGATTATCAATATGCGCTGTACAGTGGAAAGCATAAGTTCCAACTCTTTGAGTATAGAACCGATACTGGGGAATCCTGAGGTTTTTGGATACGTGGCCACTGGACTTGTACTTAACTTCCCGGTTAACGACTCCTTCACCTAGACTTTCCTGCATAAAAATACAAAGGGACAGACTGCAGGTGATTTATCATGCTAGAATATCTAAACTTGTTAAAGAGGTCAATTGTTTTTACTATGTGTTATACATGTATGTGACTAGGTCCTCGCTAACGCTGTCAGTGCTCATATGGACACAAAAATCTGGAGAGACCCGGGCAACTTCAGACCGGAGAGATTCTTGGACGATAATCACACTATAATTGGAAGTGATAGAGTAATCGCTTTTGGACTTGGTATGATTTTACAGTTGTTCTCGTAGACATAATTTTAGAACTGACACAATGGTCGTCGAACCCGGCTTGTTGAGATATGTATTGTATTGTATGATCTGAACACTTATAAAGCGCCTCTCACAGTGTTCGCTAATCAGAGGCGCATTGTGTAGCCTTACTTCTGTTGTACTTCGAATGGAATTTTACCAAGCACTTTAAGCAACTTTCGTTAAACGCCTGACGTAAGCACTCGTAGGCCTGCTTACCTTGGCCAGTGTAAATCAAAGTAACTGAAACTGCAGTGGATATTCAGTTAAAACTTTAACTGAAATAGAACAGAAATCCTTCCGAAAAACAGAAATCGAAATGAAATGAGACAATTTCTATAAACTGAAATAGAGACTGAAACTGAAATTAAACCCTAAACTTTTACTACACTGAGCTTAGCCGCATTGATGTCGCTAGCTCAAATGATATTGAACTATTTTTTTCTCTATTTAAGAGCGCAAACCAAAAAGCTCAAGACTGGGACATAGCGTGACAGCCAGTCTCCAGAGTCACAGATATATGTCGCTGCAGTTCATTGCTCGTAGTTTACATATTAATTTTCACGCTTCGTTGAAGTTGGTTGACAAACTTCTCATATGATCTGATCTAGGAAAGCGTTCTTGTCTCGGAGAGATTCTTGGTCGTCAGAAGACGTTCCTCTTTCTCACCAGTCTCATTCAGCGCTTCGATATCCGACCAGTGTTACCACTCATAAAAAATAAAAAACCCAAGTTAGGACATTGAAAAAACCCAAGAAAACCCAAGGGGGTTTTTCTGCAGACTTTTTAAAATTAATACACTCAACATAGGATAAAATATAATAATATAATGCAATTATACCAATTCCTATAATAAAAATGTTGTTCTATCAATTTTATGGGTAATCGTTAATTGCCAAAATTTATTAGTAAATCTTAAAAGCAAATTTAAAATGTTTATATAAATGTTTTTACTTTCATCAGAGTCCGAATCACGTGAATTATTACTTCTATCGCACATTTTATTTCATATTTTTAAAACAAGAATAAAGATGAAAGACTATGAATCTCAGGAGGGCCCTCGCTTTTGCAAATATAGATTATTACAACAGTCCCACCACGATTATCAATGCGAAAACAAAACTTAATTATTTAGGTACAGTTGCTAGATCATTATTCATTATTATTTTTTATGCAAATTTTGATTCTGTGCACAAACGTCATTCCCCCTAAAATATTGTACCCCTAAGTAATTTCGCCCCCCGCTAAACAAATTCCTGCGGACGCCCACGATGAAAATAAAAATATTATAGGCTATCTTAAGTTTAATAAAAGAGCAAGAGCTGATTACTTCGGGAAAACTTCCGAAAAGTACAGTCTAAGTCTGCAGTTTCCTTTAGTCTTTAGAGTTATATTTTCTAAATATAGCAGTAGACTAGAATAGCAAACTTAGTCTTTAGAGTTATATGTTAAAAATAGCAATAGACTACTATTGCACATGATTGCACGCATATTACGCCATTTATTTATTGACCTCGATCATCTAGACCGTTGCAAAAATTGATTAAAATAATGAAAAATAGGATTTCGATAACACAAGAAAAACCCAAACAAAAAACCCAAGGTCTTCAAGAAAAAACCCCATTTCCCAAGTTCGGATTAAAAAACCCAAGATCTTGTGAAAAAACCCAAGGAGTGGTAACGCTGTATCCGACCACCAGAAGACCAGGACTCGATCAGTGTGAAGGAGATCATAGGTGGAACCATGCAACCTTCGGAATTCGAAGTGAGACTGATTCCAAGAACATGGATCAAGAACTAAAGAATCGAAAACACAAAGTTTTAGCAACAAAGCACTTTGCCACTGTGGCAAAATAAACACGATTTGGTGAAATTACTGATTTTGATAGTAGAACAAATGTCCCAGTAGTTACAGGATTTGTCCCAGTAGTTTGGGTGATTTGACATTGGGAATTCTCTACTTTTAATGTTATATTACAATATTAAATTATTAACCTTCTAATTCAAATAATAATTATTCATCGAATTAGACATTATATGAAAATCGAATCGATGCACACTATAAATACATTAATAGTTGACACGTGACGTGACACCACAAGTCTACCTATAACTCTGGGGCCGGTCCACACTCTAGGCTCTAAAATGCCAGAACCCGCTAGAGGAGCATACGCCACCCACCTCCAAGACCCCTTATTCGTGGCCGACTTTGTCCCAGTAGTCAAAATCCCATAAAATATGCACTGCTGTATACTGTCGGTCAGTTCCTGCAGTTGGTATGGCGATTCTGCAACCAAGACAATATCATCAGCAAATCGCAGATTGTTAAGTATCTGTCCATTTAGTGTCACTCCAGCTTCAACATTGCCATTGAAAATTGTTATATATAAGTGCAGTTAAAACTTTGTATGTATATGTGTCAATGAAGATCAGCTATTTCAAATGGAGGTTCTCCAGTAAAGTAATGTAGAGTATTATTTTGTTACTCAAATCCGCCAAAAATTTAATTAACAGATTTTTATCTCTTTGTCTGAAGATGATTTACTACTTTCAACTGATGCAAGATGCTATTTCTTTTTCCTTTTAATTGCATAAAATGAACTTAACTTATCACAATGCTTATCATAGAGGAATCCCAAGTCAAAGTATAAGCTTATGTTATGTAATAACAATCTCACGTCATACTCTTAGTTAATTGTACTTAATGGTGGTTACTGCTGTCAAATAATGGTTACTAAAGTTACTATGCTATAATATTTTTCCGGACACTGGTCATTGATTATTGTATATTAATTGGTTTGTTTGTATTCCAAAGTGTGTGGGAATCACTCGTTTTTTGGCACTGGAAAGAACCGATGATTAATAAAATTTATAATATTATTGGTCCTTAGTTATATGGCTGATAAATTAATTTATGTGTAATTTAATGTATGGGTTTTATTATTTGAGCTGATTTTGTATTAGATAGAACCTACTTTGAATAATATTAATTCAAATTCAAATTCAAATTCGTCTTTATTCGGCAGTCAAATTGACAAAATTAAACAAATCGAAGATTTCAAACAATAGTTGCTCAATATACATTGCAATTTGGCTGCTCAGAGGCCCAAAAGGGTTCATTGACCCCGCCACTAGGGCTACCTGCGCATTGTTGCAAATTCTTGTGAAGCAGCCACACTTGCAAAATTACTTGACCAATCGAGAGAGGTAAACACGTGAGGTTAACACTGGATCTTATCTAATATCGCTTAGACTATTGAGATTAGAAGAAATAAAACTTAACTAACGACTCGATATCGCATCTGCAGAGATATGGATTTTTTAAATAGGCTCAATAAGCAGCTAATTTCAGTGGCGGCGCCAGACATTTTTTTTAACCAGGGAATAGCCAGAGGAGATATCCAATAACCAGCGCAGACGGCGATTTATGGAGAGCGCGGTAGCCATAAATCGCCCACTGCACTATTATAATTGTTCCTAGTCAGAAGGTCAGTTTTTATTCTTATCTAATCAGTTTGTTTCATATAACTTTCGTTTTCAGTTTGTCAGTACTGTATAGTAAACTTTACATGAAAATAGATCAGACAATTGTATAACTTAACGTGATTGCTTTTCATGCATTTTCTTGAAGGATGACGGTTACTTGATGTCGTTGAACCAGAGAATAATAAAATGTCTATATTTCATAATATCTAGTGTTCATGTAATTATGTTTTTGAGGTAAAGTAATTTCGAAGTCATCCGTTCACGCCGATTGCAGATAAAGCAATTTCCAAGTCATCAGTCGAAGCCACCGCAAGATGCCTTTAAATACCAGTCTCTAATGGATAATATTAATGGTCGCCTGCACGAGGCACCACTATTTTATCATAATACTGCCAAATGTTAGCCGATGGCAGTTGTTGTTTTAAAACACCTCTTTTATGGTTAAAGTTCTTCTATATAAAACGTTTCGCACAACAATATTATATTATAGAGATCTCACACGGTGTCGTTAAACAGCAACTACTATTGATAGCACGTTATTAAACTCAGCCTCTGTTTGTACTCTGTGACTGTGGGCGAGGCTGGAAAAGAAAACGTAAATGGTCGTTGATCTTAAACACCTCTTTAAAGGGTATTTCAATCTTTATAGACGAAAATGATGATTCATCATTAGCAAATTAACGAGCTGTAATATGCCAAACTAATTTCTGTCGACGTCAACAGCCTTTGTTGCTATAAGATGTCGTTAAACCCTGGATACATCCAGCAACAATTGACGCCACTGCTCGTACTCTGGCAGTGCCAGTCTCAAGCATGGATAAATGATCTTTGTTATCACAAAGTGTCGTTAAACTGAAGCTAATACTACTAGCAACAATTGAAACTCCGTCACTGCTCGTCCGTGCCCTGGCGCCAGGCACTGCCAGTCCCAAGTGTGGATGAAGGAGGAGGGTGACGCTAATCATCCTTGTTGTTACACAGTGTCGTCTACCCATAGGCGTAGACTCTGGGGGTCAGCCGGGGCACGTGCCCCCCCCCCAATAATTGAGGAGCCGGGGCAATGCCCCTCCAATAATCGAGGGGAGTATTTCTTCAAATATTAAAATATTATGTTTCAATATACACAAATTTCTTCAGAAACAGAAAAACAGAGACAAAGAACTGAAATACTATCTGAAATTCATAATGAAAACAAAGAA
This sequence comes from Allolobophora icterica, assembly GCA_963556255.1. Lineage (NCBI taxonomy): Eukaryota > Metazoa > Annelida > Clitellata > Crassiclitellata > Lumbricidae > Allolobophora > Allolobophora icterica. The sequence goes on from OY744609.1 coordinate 1,379,766, forward strand.
TTATTTTTTTCTCCAATATCTTCAATTTAGAACAATTTACATGAACACAAAAAGCACTCATTTCATATGCATTACGTAACACCGGAAGCCTCTGAGGCTCGCTGATTGTCCAGACCAAATGTGAAAAGAGCTATTTTTCGGTTTTTGGTTTAAAAAACACAAGAAAAGGAAAACCACAAAACATTTTTTTGTTTAAAAATTTTTGTTCTTATTCTTGTAGAAATTATTTTAATAACATTGATTTAATGATTTTTAATTTTCGAAAATCGCAACTGAATTAAACTGAGTTGGAGCTCTTTTTAATACCAATTATATGATTTTTGTGATCCAAAACCGAAAATCTTAAAAACAAATTAGCAAAACAACAAAAACCATAAAAACAAAAGATAACGGAAAAAACACACACACACAAAAAACAATTTTTCATCTTCAAAAACTTGGTTTTTTGCACCTTTGGTCCAGACCCCATGCCCCACCAATATTTTGGACAAGTTTACGCCAGTGCGTCTACCTGAAACTACTATTACTAGCAACTATTGATTGCACAGAAATCAGTCAAGTTTACTTTTAACTGTAGCATCGTCACAAGGAAATGACATAAATCTAATCTATTGCAACTATTCCAATAGTTTCTATAGCGCCGTTATAACAAAACTATATGTACTTCCAGTTTTATTCAAATATTCAGGATAATGGAAATCTACTTCCAGTATTTTTAATCCACAGATATCTTTCTTATTCTTTTACATCGACCCAAGAGGTTGCTCTACTTAATGGCTGTGTTTGCAACTATTACTGACTCACTTTTTTAAATACATCTCCCGCAGGATGATGTTTCATAAGCATTTAGAACTGTAGGGTACCACCTCACTCTCTTACCATTACCTTAACTCTGATTGTATATTTTAAATGGACATAACGCGCTATTAAAGCTTGTAAGAAACTTTAGAATACCTCAGCTACTGTAAACACTTGGTTAGAGCCTTATATACTTCTAAAACGGTGTCCACCGATGATACATAAGGATGAGACACGATAAGGCTTTTAATGAAAGATCTTGCTCTTAGACACCTTAATTTGAGAAGGTATTGATTATACATAAATAAACTCTGCGTCAACGGTTAATATTTAGTGGAACATTATGTGTTTGAGATGCTGAAACATGGTTTTCGAAATGAGAGAAAGTTGTTAAGGAAATAGAGAACTGTTGCATTGAGAACACAACATTGGTGCGTTGGGAGTCATTAGACAAACATTTGTGTGGATGCAATTTAGAGTTCATTTTGCGATGTATATCTGAAAACGAGAATTACTTTCGCGGATTATTTTAGCACCTTCTCTACCAACACATTTCGCCCACTTCACAAAGAAAGAGAAATCATAATTTTTCATATGCGATGACATATTATTGGATCATTCAATAAAGGGAGAAATTAGGATTTCCCCTATGAGAGAAAAATACGGTGATTTCTCAAAAGAAGGTAGTATTTAGAGAGAAGTATTCCGTAAAACTTAAAGTCCACGCGGGTTTGATGACTATATAACCAAAATTGAACTGTTTAAAAGGTGTTTAGTTTGAAACAATTTTTAATTTAAGATACATGCAGTTAAAGTCATCAATAGCCGTTGACTCCGATGGAAAGAAATGTTTTGAATAATTCTCATCGTAGCATACTCAGTTAATAATCTGATGAGAAAGGAAACTGGTTAGTTGCTGTTTAACAACGCTGTAACTTAACAAAACTGATTAGCGCCTTCCTCCTACTTTATTCAGGCGTAGGACTGGCACCGCCAGAGTATGAGCAGTGACAAAGTTACAAGTTTGTCTCAAAATTATGTGTTGACTCGATTCAAAACAAAGAGTTTACTACTTGTATAAGGCGTCAATTATTGATTGCTAACACATCTTATTAAAATTTACAACACGTATAAATAATGCAGTAGCGTTCCGCAGTTATGTAACATTGTATGGACAACGTTTTACTTTGACCAGGCCGATTATTTGAAGTACGAACTTTCACGAAACACGAAATCTTGTGCGAAATTTTATACGAACTGTAATCCGCCAAAGTTTCAGGTTTTTGAGTATCAAACAATGCGACGTGGGAAATTCAAAAGCCCATTACAAGCGTCTTGTGGTTCATAAATTGGAATTACTCGCCTTTCTATGATGATTGTGATGTTGATGATGATAATAATGGTGCTTTTGATGATGATGGCAATGTAGTAGTGGTGGTGGTTGGGATGATGATGATGATGACGACCACGACGACGACAATGATGACGGTATTAGTAATGGTTGTAGTGTGGTGGTGGTGGTGGTGGTGGTGGTGGTGGTAACGATGATGATAATGGTGTTGGTTGTGATGATGATCTTAGTGGTAATTGTGGTGGTAATGAAGGTGGTGGTTATGATGATGATGATTCCGACGATCGTTTAATACTTTCCAGTGTTTAGCGACACCTTATGACTGCCAGGGCCGTTACCATCGCCCTCCTCCTTTATCCAGGACTGTTGAATTTCAACACCCCTTTTAAGATATCTTACGTTGCTATATATAATAGCTTGACTCTGTACTAAGCAGCTCTCGTGATGTTAGTTATCCAATATGAACGTGAAAGTTTATTGTACTTAGCATTTCATTGGAAGACGTTATTATATTCGACTTGGTTTAGTTAGTTGCTGTTTAACGACGCTGCACCATTACAAAGATCATTAGTGTCGCTTTCCTTTCCCCAGCTGGGACTGGCACTGTCACAGGTAGGGTTGTGACAGGGTTCTCTTCGACTTTGCACCTTTCAAATATATAGCGTATATGTAGTATACGAGGGAAGCTTTTTACGGACTGTCGGTGCCGTAACCGTACCCTACCTACATGTAGCATTCATAATTATTCCATTTGCTTTAGTGAGGTCCTAGCCTCCGGTGTAGTGGTGTCCCAACTTCTAGTTTCGTGATTTCGTAACTTCCGGTTTATTGGGGTCCAAACTGCTGGTCTATGGAAACATCCAGTCTAGGTAAAGACCTGGTCTGGAGGAATATGCGGACTAGGGGAATATCCGGGGATGGGCTTCGGTTGTTTCAGACAAAGAAGGAGAAGAGAGAAAGAGATAGGTGACAGATGACACATGACCAATAATCTGGACTAGGTTCCTGTGGCCTCTCGGATCAGATTTATGGTCTTGCTCTTAGTAATTAAGTCTCAGCAGGGTCTAGCGCCTACACATTTAGAATTGTTTGCGTTTTGTTTACAGATCTGTGAAAAAGTATGTGGACACCACGGGAAAATCGTGTTTTTTACAGAAAACGTGTAGAAATCCCAAGCATCTCCTTGAGAAATGACTTTTTTTATTACTTTTGTCTTTTTTAATATTCCTAAAAGTAAAGTAATATGAAATGGTACAGGATAAGTAAAATTATGTCAGAAATTATCTCAGCCATCATTGCACGTCCAAAATCAGTATTTCGTTGCGCAGCCTTTCGCAGCAATGACACCAGCAATACGTCGAGGCATGCTTTCAACCAATGTGTGCAATGTTTCCAAGGTGACAGTGTGATGCCAGGCACGTATTATTGCCTCAACGAGAGTGACTCTGCCTGTTGGTTTGCTTTTGTTGACGTGAATCTTCATGATGTTCCACAGATTTTCTATTGGATTGATATCCGGAGACTGACCTGGCCACTCATGCATCGGAGTCACGCTGTGTTGCTGAAACCAGGCTTTTACCACCTTTGAGCGATGACAGGGAGCACCGTCGTCTTGAAATATGAAGTCACCAGTTGGATACATAGCTGATGCACTGGGCATCATGCGTGTGTTCAAGATTTCCAGGTACCGTACAGAATTGACCGTAGTACCCTTCGGAACGACGTACAGACGCCCTGGTCCATAGAATGAGAAACAACCCCAAATCATGACGCTTTCCGGATGTTTAACAGCTGGGGAAATGCAGCTTGGAAGCAATCTCTCCTTAGCCCGACGTCTGACAGTTACTTTCAAAAACCATTGTAACTGAAGAAAATCGATTTTTTTCCTACTATTTATATGCTGTCCACATACTTTTTCACAGTAGGCTACTGTATGTATAAATTCTATAGAAAAGCGCTTACGTTGTTTTCCGATAGTCATTGTCTTAGTTTTTTGCACATTCATTCTGAGTCCAAACCTTCTGCTACTGTACTGTATCGGTGGGTTGGGAGCGCCTCTGACTATTTTCCATCAGGGGGCGCTATATAAGTGCTTAGATGATTGATTGATTTTATTCACAATTCCTAACTGCTTCTATGCAGTTGTTCAGCAGTTTTATTAATATTCGTAGCAGTCCTTATTTCTGTCTTCAATTTAGCCATAAAATACCACGCATGCCCAGCCAAGCGACTATCGACCTCGTCTGGCTGGTAATATTCGTTTCGCTCTTTACCTTGAAAGGCCGGCATAGTTAGGGTGTAGCCTACACATACGCTGAGCTGTCAACAATATACAGAAAAGGTATGGATCCAAATATTTTACTATAATTATATCTATAGAGACAAAAGCATGTTCCTTGTCTGAATGCCAATATATTACAATAGAAATAGGGTATTTATTATTACTAATTAACAACTTATATGGAATCGTAGCCTAATGCAAAAGTCGTCGACTTAACACAGCCAAGCCGTATTCAGGTCAATACGCAGTATGCGGAAGTCGAGGTCTCAGAAAAATGCACAGCTATCTGCAGAAGTTGTTCCTGGTAAGCATAATTTCAATGATTTCCTTCCCTTACGTCCATGGGCATAGGATTAGCCACACCGATGGAAGTGGTTTCGATGACTAACGCAATCAGAACCACTCACTCTTGTGGCATAGACGAAATTGATCGACAGATAGCAAGATTTGTCATTGAAGAAACATCAGTACCTCTTGCACAAATCATTAACTGCTCTATCTCAACTGGAAGTGTCACATGTAATCTGAAAATTGCTAAGGTTAAACCCAATTATAGCATTGCTTTTGAACAAAAGTTTTGTATTCCACTTGTGATTCGCAGTTAGATGAATTTATAACTTGCAGCATTGATATTTTGTTCAGAAAGGTTAACACAGAGCCTAGAAGATTGATTGATTGATTGATTCTTTTATTGACACACACATTTCATTAAACAACGTAACACAGGGTTTACACCAATAGCGCCTACAGCCTCTCATAATTTTAGGATTCGTATGAACCCATAAAACATATCTGAGCCTAACTTTCAAGATATCTGATTTCTCGCATTTACAATCTTCAGTCGAATTGAAATATGTTGTTTGGCGCCATAGAAGCAGGTGCGTCTACACCTTGGAGCAAATGCTCCATCCAAGAAATAGAGGGGGAGATCTGTAAGTGTATTTGTCATCAAAGGGGAAGAGGAGAGGAGGAAGGGGAAGTTGCTCCAATGACTTCGGGGGATAGACGCCCCTGCATAAAAGTCGCATCCTATATTACTGTAAACAATCACTCAAAACAGATTTCAGATTATCCCAAGGCTCCTGAAATGTTCTAGAAAAATTACCTGTAAACTACCTTAGATGTTTGACAACGGCGAGTTGTCTGTTGTCGCAACAACGGTTGCAGCAACTGCAATCATCTTTGCCATTTTCTGGATGAAGCGAAATGGAATGAGAGATGCAGGCAAACGATATCCACCATCAGCATCAGCTCTATCACTTATCGGTGCAATTCTTCGTGGAGGAATGAGCGTCCTGCCTGAGCACTTCATGAAAGCAGCGGAGAAACTTGGTCCGGTGATTTCATACAATTTGGGAGGAAGGTAAGATGCAAACATGGTGAATATTCGTTATTAAGCCCATGCAAATTCTATTCTCTTTACTAAAACAAGACGCCCAATTTAGCACTTTAAAGCCTTATTCTCTTATCTGACTCTGCGTGTGTGCGAGGTAATGCCAGTGTCGACGCTTCTAGCCATCTGTTGTTCGGATCGTAACTTGGTGATGTACTTGATTTTATCCTCTACTTCAGTGAGAATCTATCTGAATATGTTGGTCAGAGTGTTACTGTATTCATGACATCCATAGGTATGAATCAGCAATCAATTATCTGCCTTTGTTTGTGCAGCAAATGCCCTAGCCACCTTCACTTCTGTAATTACTTCTTGAAGGGTGATTCAAAAGCTAACTTCTCGAAACACGAATACCAAAGACATCACTGAAACTCAAACGCATGAACATGTACATCGGAGGGAATAGATGAAACGTAATACTCTTGCGTGAAGAACATAAGACCTTGGAAGACGCGGTTGGATAACCGACCCCTATAGATAGACCTCAGCCTTCCACTCGCTAGGGCGCAGCAGTAAAATGATCGGAGCTCCTGACAGGCTGAGAAGACGTGTGTTAAATAAGATCTTGACGATTGTACCGCCATGATTCAATGTTTGAATGTAACTTACTGTTATTTGTCAGTTAACCTGCTTATAAACACAAATATATTACATTTATCACTCCGGTATTAATTTTGTTGCATTGGCTACCCATGGATCTACTCTATGTATAATTATGTATACTTTATTTCGCTCAAAGGAGGAACACGAAGATCAGCAAAACAAAAAACAAAACAAAAGCAAAAAATATAAAGTACAAAAACATAAAAATACAACAACACCAGCTCAACTTCCCTCTGAAACGTAAGAGTTATAAACCTGTGATCTGACATAAGACCATTGACTAGAAAATTAAAGACGCGTCCATAACTGAATGTCAACGACTGCATGTTAAGTGTACTATTACCAGCATTTAGCGTACTACTTTGAAGTAGTTTAAACACGGCAATAACTCTCATATTTAAATCCCAAACTGCCTACACCTACAATAAATTCTCCTACTGATTTCCACATATGGAAATCAAACAGTTTACGACACACATCAATCAATCAATCAATCAATCAATCAATCAATCAATCCGTTTATTAAAACACAACAACTTGTAAAACGTAAATTACAGGCAGGTATTTTAACAGATGGAGTGTCATAAATGGAGACCCCAAAGGGACAAGTCCCGCCATCTGGGGCACCCAGGAGGTGATCAATAGCTGGATGGACGATTAACATTGAAAATGTTTGATTTATATATTCTTAATTAACGCCTAAACCAACTTCAATAATAATAAAATAATGCATAACTTAAGTAACAGTTAAGTACATATTCAAGTAGTATATTTTTATGACCTTTGATATATGATATAAGACCTTAACAAGTTTTTAAAACGACTAATGGGCAGTGCCGAGGTTATTACTACAGGTAAATGATTCCATAGCATAGGCCCTGAAATTTATTGGAAAATCTTTTAGCATTGATCCGTGCATATTCAGGACGATACTTATTAGCATTACGTGTCTGATGAGAATGAATGGAAACTCCCATCTTAAAGTAACAATTAAAAGACAGAGGCAACATGTTATAGTGATACCGATACATAAATAAGCCAGTCTGAAACATATTTATTTGGTTTAATGTTAGGATTTGATTATCCTTAGATGTTTGTTTGGAGCTAACGCTCCAACGGATTGAAACACAGTACGTATGGCAATTTTTTGTTGTGTAATTAGCGGGTGTAGGACAGTCTTATAATCCCCCCCAGTTAATGTTGCAATAGGAGATATAAGGAAAAAATAAGTGTGTAGTACGAGCTTAATAAATTGTTTGAGGGCAGAGAATGCCTAATTCGTTTCAGAATTCCTATATTTTTGCTATTTTCTTTGCTATTTGTAGAATAATGTTGTTTCCAATTTAGGTGGGAATCAATAATTATACATAAGAACCTATTTGTTACCTGGTCAATAGGAGAGTCATCAATAAGTATAGATAAGTTAGTGGTCGGCGGGGTTTTTCGTTTAGAATGGACTACAATTAAATTTGTCTTCTTAAGATTTAAAGAGAGCTTATATGCTCTAAACCAGGTTGCTATTAAAGCCAATTCACAATTTGCTCTGGAGAATAAGTTAGTAATGGATTTATCGTTAAGGAATACATTTGTGTCATCAGCAAAGAGTGCAAATCTGAAAACAGTAGAGGAGAAGGATGGATCATTAACATATATTAGAAAGAGTAGAGGACCCAATATGAAACCCTGAGGCACTCCACATATTATAGTATTTTTAGAAGAAAGCACGTCCTTAAAGTTAAACAATTTAGATCTATCAGTTAAATAGTCAAATATCCACCTGGCACCCACTCCCTTATCCCATAACTCTGAAGTTTTGCAATTAAAATAGAATGGTTCACCGTGTCAAAGGCTTTTGCTAGATAGAAAAATATTCCAATGGGAGTAGTTATTGCTATTCATGGCCTCAGTTATATTACTTTGGATGTCCATTAATGCCATAAAAGTGGAGTGGTTCGATTTAAATCCATATTGATTGGTAGTAACAAAATTGAATTTTTCCAAGAAATCAGTAAGTCTAATTTGCATAAATTTTTCGAAAATTTTTTAGAAATAGGGGAATATGTAGATGATTCCAGCAGGCGCTTAGTTTACTCAGCTGAGACTGAGAAAACCTCACTGCCACTGAGTCATATCTTAAAACTGCGATGCTATATGTCTGCTGCAAGTGAAGCTGCATTAGCTCCGAAAACCCGAAGAGTTATTGAAAATATTATTGCTAGCTGCCTAACAATTACGCATTATCTGTGAAAATTAATTTTTATTTTAACCCTAACTGAGTAACAGATATCTTCATATTTTCGTCATAGGTACGACTACAAACATCGTAACATCAGAACTTGTACTTAAGTCCGAGATACGTGTACTTGAACCAGAAACATACAAACAGAGTTGCCTACAGAGATATAAAGAAACATACATGCTGTTGTGCATTAATGTCTATTTCAACACTTAAAGTGCAAGAACTCACTTGTGACTTTAGACCCATCCCTGTCAATGTCTAAATCGTTCCGTGTTTTGTGTATAGACTATAAAAGTATGTCTACATATACATAACATACATACATGATACATGCAAACAACAATACACACCTACATACATACATACACTTATACATACATACATGCATGCATATTTGGACACATGTACATGTAAATATGCATGCATATACGTGTGTAAATTCATCTCAATTCAATTCATTACTGTATGTATGCATACATACAGTAATGCACACATGCATGTATACATACTTGCATGCGTACATGCATGCATATACATACATACATACATACATACATACATACATACATACATACATACATACATACATACATACATACATACATACATACATACATACATTGAATGCAGGCATAAATTGGGCAAGGTTGCATAGATAAATATTTATGCACTACCGTATATACATATGGATATGCTGCATATCCATACATGATAACCTAATTGTATACTTAGTAGATACATACATACAAGCATTGATGCATACTGAGGGACAATATACATACAATTTATATCCTCAACTTTTGGGTTTAGCACACGATTAACACACGATTGAATAATGACTACAATCTTCTACTGGTTACTATGTGTCTCTAAGATTGGTGATAATTCTGAATGGCAAGGAAGCAATATCAGAAGCCTTCCTCAGAAAATCGGAAACCTTCGCAGACAGAAATAATTTCTGGACAGAATCGAATATCGTCAACCGAAACCTCCGAGGTATTGTGATCCAGTTCCTATGTCACCAGTCAAAATGCTACTGACTGACAATATTAAAAAAACACGCACGTTTGTGTTTCTAGCATTTGCAACCCAATTTAAATCAACCTCATTCCAAATCGGATAACTGTGAACATGTTTTGTTTTCATAGGCATAGGTTCTGCAAGATACAACGACACTTTTAAGAAGTACCACAAACAGTGTCTGGTCATCCTTAAAGAGTTTGGATTCGGAGTCAACAGCGTTTCCGAGAGTCGAATTCTTCGCGAAGTGGAATCACTGAACGAGGAAATTCATAAACTTAACGGCCGCCAATTCGATCCAAAAGCGTTAACTGTTCTGTCAACCCTGAATGTAATGTTGCGTATCCTCTTCGATGAAACATTCGTGTCATCAGGCACCTGCCACAAGATAGCTGAGAGCATGCGAGGGTTCATGAAACACTTAGACCTTGCAATCAACTTCGCCCCTTCTTTGAGGTTTCTGCCAAACTACCGTAGGAAGATTTCCGTTATGGCGCAGTATCATAATGATATAATCAGTGTTATCGAGAAAGGAATCGAGTGTAGCAAGACAGTTGAATGCGAGTCTACGTTTGTGAGAAGATTTATAGAAATTCAAGGACCCGATTATGACCACCAGGACCTTCTCTACATCGTTCGAGATCTGTGCTTGGCTAGTGCGGAAACCGTGTCGACAACGTTGCAGTGGGCAATGGTGGAATTAGCCAGCCACCCCGCGATTCAGACCCGCTTTCAAAATGAACTGGATGACGTGGTACCAAAAGACAGACTTCCCTCACTCGATGATAAACAGCGTTTGCCTTACACGGAGGCTGTGATCCTTGAAGTCATGAGACGACACACTGTTGTACCGTTTTATGCGCCACACGCGACGCTTGAAGATACAGACCTTTATGGATACTACATACCAAAAGCATGCATGGTACATGAAATACATATTGCTATTTCTCTATATTATCAATAGGATTTCGAGATGCAACTGCACGTGATTATCAATATGCGCTGTACAGTGGAAAGCAAAAGTTCCAACTCTTTGAGTCTAGAACCGATACTGGGGAATCCTGAGGTTTTTGGATGCGTGGCCACTGGACTTGTACTTAACTTCCCGGTTAACGACTCCTTCACCTAGACTTTCCTGCATAAAAATACAAAGGGACAGACTGCAGGTGATTTATCATGCTAGAATATCTAAACTTGTTAAAGAGGTCAATTGTTTTGACTATACATGTATTTGACTAGGTCTTCGCTAACGCTGTCAGTGCTCACATGGACACAAAAATCTGGAGAGACCCGGGCAACTTCAGACCGGAGAGATTCTTGGACGAGAATCACACAATAATTGGCAGTGAAAGAGTAATCGCTTTTGGACTTGGTATGATTTAACAGTACTGTTGTACTCGTAGACATAATTTTAGAACTGACACAATGTTCGTCGATCCCGGCTTGTTGAGATATGTATTGTATTGTATCTGAACACTTAAAAAGCGCCTCTCACAGTGTTCGCAAATCAGAGGCGCATTGTGTAGCCTTACTTCTGTTGCACTTCGAATGGAATTTTACCAAGCACTTTAAGCAACTTTCGTTAAACGCCTGCCGCAAGCACTCGTAGGCCTGCTTACCTTAGCTAGTGTAAATCAAAGTAACTGAAACTGCAGTGGAAATTCAGTTAAAACTTTAACTGAAATAGAAACTGAAATCCTTCCGAAAAACAGATATCGAAATGAAATGAGACAATTTCTATAAACTGAAATAGAGACTGAAACTGAAATTAAACCTGAAACTTTTACTACACTGAGCTTAGCCGCATTGATATCGCTTGCTCAAATGATATTGAACTGTTTTTTCTCTATTTAAGAGCGCAAACCAAAAAGCTCCAGACTGGGACATAGCGTGACAGCCAGTCTCCAGAGTCACAGATATCTGTCGCTGCAGTTCATTGCTCGTAGTTTACATATTAATTTTCACGCTTCGTTGAAGTTAGTTGACAAACTTCTCATATGATCTGATCTAGGAAAGCGTTCTTGTCTCGGAGAGATTCTTGGTCGTCAGAAGACCTTCCTCTTTCTCACCAGTCTCATTCAGCGCTTCGATATCCGACCACCAGAAGACCAGGACTCGATCAGAGTGAAGGAGATCATAGGTGGGACCATGCAACCTTCGGAATTCGAAGTGAGACTGATTCCAAGAACATGGATCAAGAACTAAAGAATCGAAAACACAAAGTTTTTGCAGCAAAACGCTTTGCCACTGTGGCAAAATAAACCCGATTTGGTGAAATTACTGATTTTCATAGTAGAACTACTGTTCTACTGTTGTTGTAATAATGTTGTAATAGTTTCAGCGCATTTTTAACTGTATAACTAGTGGGACAAATGTCCCAGTAGTTACAGGATTTGTCCCAGTAGTTTGGGTGATTTGTCATTTGGAATTCTCTACTTTTAATGTTGTATTACAATGTTAAATTATTAACCTTCTAATTCAAATAATAATTATTCATAGAATTAGACATTATATGAAAATCGAATCGATGCACACTATAAATACATTAATAGTTAACACGTGACACCACAAGTCTACCTATATCTCTGGGGCCGGTGCACACTCTAGGCTCTAAAATGCCAGAACCCGCTAGAGGAGCATACGCCACCCACCTCCAAGACCCCTTATTCGTGGCCGACTTTGTCCCAGTAGTCAAAATCCCATAAAATATGCACTGCTGTATACTGTCTGTCAGTTCCTGCAGTTGGTATGGCGATTCTGCAACCAAGACAATATCATCAGCAAATCGCAGATTGTTAAGTATCTGTCCATTTAGTGTCACTCCAGCTTCAACATTGCCATTGAAAATTGCTATATAAGTGCAGTTAAAACTTTGTATGTGTATGTGTCAATGAAGAGCAGCTATTTGAGATGGAGGTTCTCCAGTAAAGTAATGTAGAGTTCTTATTTTGTTATTCAAATCGGTAAAAATTTAATTAACAGATTTTTATCTCTTTGTCTGAAGATAATAATTACTACTTTCAACTGATGCAAGATGCTATTTCTTTTTCTGTTTAATTGCATAAAATGAACTTAACTCATCACAATGCTTATCATAGAGGAATCCCAAGTCAAAGTATAAGCTTATGTTATGTAATAACAATCTCACGTCATACTCTTAGTTAATTGTACTTAATGGTGGTTACTGCTGTCAAATAATGGTTACTAAAGTTACTAGGCCTATGCTATAACATTTTTCCGGACACTGGTCATTGATTATTGTATATGAATATGTTTGTTTGTAATCCAAAGTGTGTGGGAATCACTCCTGTTTTTTGGCACTGGAAAGAACCGATGATTAATAAAATTGTATATTTGAAATGGACAAAACGCGCTATAAAAGCTTGAACGAAACTTTAGAATACCTCGGCTAATGTAACCACTTGGTTAGAGCGCTTGCCGTACTTCGAAAACGGTGTCCACCACTGATACATAGGATGGGACACGATAAGGCTTTTAATGAAAGATCTTGCTCTTAGACACCTTAATTTGAGAAGCTGTTGAAATATACGTAAATAAACTGTGCGTCAACGGTTTATATTTTGTGGGACACAAGCGTTTGAGATGTTAAAACATGGTTTTCGAAATTAGAGAAGGTTGTTAAGGAAATAGAGAACTGTTGCAGTGAGAACACAACATTGGTGCGTTGGGAGTCATTAGACACACATTTGTGTGGATGCAATTTAGAGTTCATTTTCTGATGTATATCTGAAAACAAGAATTACTTTCGCGGATAATTTTAACACCTTCTCTACCAACACATTTCGCCCACTTCACAAAGAAAGAGAACTCATAATTTCCATATACGATGAAATATTGGGTAATTCCACAAAAGGAGAAATTAGGATTTCCCCTATGAGAGGAAAATTCGGTGATTTCTCAAAGGAAGGTAGTATTTAGAGAGGTAGGATTCAATTAAACTTAAAGTCCACGCGGGTGTGATGTTTATATAGCCAATAGTGAACTGTTTAAAGGGTGTTTAGTTTGAAGCAATTTTTAATTTAAGATCCATGCAGTTAAAGTCATCAGTGGCCGTTGACTCCGAGGGAAAGAAATTTTGTGAGCAATTTTAATCGAAGCATAGCCTACTCAGTTAATAATCTGATGAGAAAGGCAACTGTTTAGTTGATCTTTAACAACGCGGTAACTTAACAAAACTGATTAGCGCCTTCCTCCTTCTTTATTCAGGCTTAGGACTGGCACCACCAGAGTACGAGCAGTGACAAAGTTACAAGTCTGTCTCAGAATTATATGTTGATTCGATTCAAAACAAAGAGTTTACTGCTTGTATAAAAGGCGTCAATTATTGATTGCTAACACCTCTTTTTAAAATTTACAACACCTATAAATAATGCAGTAGCGTTCCTCAGCTATGTAACATTATGTAGACAAAGTTTTAGTTTGATCAGGCCGATTATTTGAAGTACGAACTTTCACGAAACACGAAAACTTGTACGAAATTTTCAACGAACTGCAATTCGCCAAAGTTTCCCGTTTTTGAGTATCAAACAATGCGACGTGGGAAATTGAAAAGCCCTTTTAAAACGTCTTCTGATTCATGAATTCGAATTACTCGCCTTTCTATGATGATTGTGATGTTGATGATGATAATAATGGTGTTTTTGATGATGATGATGGCAATGTAATAGTGGTGGTGGTTGGGATGATGATGATGATGATGATGATGATGATGATGACGACGACGACGAGGATGATGACGGTATTTGTAATGGTTGTAGTGTGGTGGTTGTGGTACGGATGATGATAATGGTGTTGGTTGTGATGATGATCTTAGTGGTAATTGTGGTGGTGATGAAGGTGGTGGTTATGATGATGATGATTCCGACGATCGTTTAATACTTTCCAGTGTTTAGCGACACCTTATGACTGCCAGGGCTGTTACCATCGCCCTCCTCCTTTATCCAGGATTGGGACTGGCACCTCGCGCAAAAAGTTGAATTTCAAACACCCCTATTAAGATTATCTTACGTTGCTATATATAATAGTTTGACTCTGTACTAAGCAGCTCTCGTGATGGTAGTTATCCAATATGAACGTAGAAGTTTATTGTACTTTAGTATTTCATTGGAAGACGTTATTCTATCGACTTGGTTTAGTTAGTTGCTGTTTAACGACGCTGCACCATTACAAAGATGATGAGAGTCGCTTTCCTTTCCCCAGCTGGGCCTGGCACTGTCACAGGTAGGGCTGTGACAGGGTTCTCTTCGACTTTGCACCTTTCAAATATATAGCGTATATGTAGTATACGAGGGAAGCTTTTTACGGACTGTCAGTGCCGTAACCGTACCCTACCTACATGTAGCATTCATAATTATTCCATTTGCTTTAGTGAGGTCCTAGCCTCCGGTGTAGTGGTGTCCCAACTTCTAGTTTCGTGATTTCGTAACTTCCGGTTTATTGGGGTCCAAACTGCTGGTCTAGGGAAACATCCAGTCTAGGTGAAGACCTGGTCTGGAGGAACATCCGGACAAGAGGAATTTCCGGGATGGGCTTCGGTTGTTTCAGACAAAGAAGAAGAGAGAAGCAGAGAGGTGACAGATGACACATGACCAATAATCTTGACTGGCTTCCTGTGGCGTCTCGGATCAGATATAAGGTCTTGCTCTTAGTAAATAAGTCTCAGCATGGTCTAGCGCCTACACATTTAGAATTGTTTGCGTTTTATTTATGTATAAATTCTATAGAAAAGCGCTTACGTTGTTTTCCGATGGTCATTGTCTTCGTTTTTTGCACATTCATTCTGAGTCCAAACCTTCTGCTACTGTACTCTATCGGTGGGTTGGGAGCGCCTCTGACTATTTTCCATGAGGGGGCGCTATACAAGTGCTTAGTTGATTGATTGATTGATTGATTGATTGATTGATTGATTGATTGATTGATTGATTGATTGATTTTATTCACAATTCCTGACGGCTGCTATGCATCGGAACCGCACACAATGTTCAGCAGTTTAATTAATATTCGTAGCAGTCCTTATTTCTGTCTTCAATTTAGCCCTAAATTACCACGCATGCCCAGCCAAGCGGCTATCGACCTCGTCTGGCAATATTCGTGTCGCTCTTTACCTTGAAATGGCGACATAGTTAGGGTGTAGCCTACATATACGCTGAGCTGTTGACGACATACGAAAAGGTACGTATCCAAATATTTCACAATAATTATTTCTATAGAGACAATAAGCATGTTCCTTGTCTGTATGCCAATATATTACAATGGAAATAAGGTATTTATTATTACTAATTAACAACTTATATGGAATCGTAGGCTAATGCAAAAGTCGTCGACTTAACACAGCCAAACCGTATTCAGGTCACTACGCAGTATACGGTAGTCAAGGTCTCAGAAAAATGCACCGCTACCTGCAGAAATTGTTCCTGGTAAGCATAGTTCCAATGATTTCCTTCCCTTGCGTCCATGGGCATAGGATTAACCACACCGATAGAAGTGGTTTCGATTGCTAGCACAATCAGAACCATTCATTCTACTGGCTTAGACGAAATTGATCCACAGATTGCAAGATTTGCCACTGATGAAACATCAGTACCTCTTGCACAAATCATTAACTGTTCTATCTCGACTGGAAGTGTACCATGTAATCTGAAATATGCTAAGGTTATATTCAATTATAGCATTGCTTTTGAACAAGAGTTTTGTATTCCACTTGAGATTAGCATTTGGATGAACTTATAACTTGCAGCATTGATGCTTTGGACAGAAGGGTTAACATTGAGCCTGACTGGTTTATCGACACGCGCATTTCATTAAACAACGCAACACAGGGTTAATACCAATGGCGCCAAGAGCCTCTCATTATTATAGGATTTTGTATGAACCCATGAAACATATTTGAGCCTAACTTTCAACATATCTGATTTCTCGCATTTACAATCTTCAGTCGGATTGAAATATGTTGTTTGGCGCCATAGAAGCAGGTGCGTCTACACCATAGAAACCTTGGAGTAAATGCTCCATCCAAGAAATGTGGGGGGAGGAGATCTGTAAGTGTATTTGTCATCATTTACGGGGGGAAGGAAGAGGAAGGGGGAAGAGGAGAGGAGGAAGTGGAAGTTGCTCCAATGACTTCGGGGGATAGACACCCCTGCAGAGTATTCGCATCCTATATTACTGTAAACAATCACTCAAAACAGATTTCAGATTATCGCGAGGCTCCTGAAATGTTCTAGAAAAATTACCTGTAAATGATGACACAGCACATTTAACTACCTTAGATGTTTGACAACGGTGAGCTGTCTGTTGTCGTAACAACGGTTGCAGCAACTGCGATCATCTTCATCCTTTTCTGGATGAAGCGAAACGGAACGAGAGATGCGGGGAAGCGATATCCACCGTCATCATCTGCTCTGTCACTTATCGGTGCAATTCTTCGTGGAGGAATGAGCGTTCTGCCAGAGCACTTCATGAAAGCAGCGGAGAAACTTGGGCCAGTGTTTTCATACAAGTTGGGAGGAAGGTAAGAGGCAAAAATGGTAGATCTTTGTCATTAAGCCCAGGCAAATTCTATTCTCGTTACCATGCAAATTCTATTCTCTTTACCATGCAAATTCTATTCTCTTTACTAAAACAAGACGCCCAATTTACAACTGTAAAGTCTTATTCTTTTAGCTGACTCTGCGTGTTTGTGAGGTCCTGCGAGTCGTGACGCTTCTAGTCACCTCTTGTTCGGATCGTAACTTGATGATGTAGCCTACTTGATTATGCCCTCTACTTCAGTGAGAATTTAACTGAATATGTTGGTCAGCATGCTGCTGTATTCACGACATCCATAGGTATAGAATCAATTCTCTGCCTTTGTTTGTCTAGCAAATGCCCTGGTCTCTAGCCACCTTGACTACTGTAATTACCTCATGAAGTTTGATTCAAAAGCTAACTTCTCGAAACACGAATGCCAAAGGCATCACTGAAAGTCAAACGCATGAACATGTATATCGTAGGGAATAGATGAAACGTAATACTCTTGCGTGAAGAACATAAGATCTTGAAAGACCCTGTTGGATAACCGACCCCTTTAGATAGACCTCAGCCTTCCACTCGCTAGGGCACAGCAGTAAATGAGCGGAGCTCCTAACAGGCTGCCAAGACGTGTGTTAAATAAGATCTTGACGATTCTACCGTCATGTTGCCATGTTTCAATGTTTGAATGTAACTTACTGCGGTTTTTCAGTTAACCTGTTTATAAACACAAATATATTACATTTATCACTATTAATTTTGTTACATTGGCTACCCATGGGTCCACTATATGTATAATTTATTTCGCTCAAAGGAGAAACACAAAGATCAGCAAAACCAAAAAAAACAAAAACAGAATATAAAGTACAAAAACACAAAAATACAAAAACACCAGCTGAACTTCCCCCGGAGGCGTAAGCGTAAGAAACCTGTGATCTGACATATGAGAAGTTGTCCTCTACTGAAACGCCACGACCCTTAACTAGAAAATTAAACACGCGTCCATTACTGAATGTCAACGACAGGATGCTAAGTATACTATTACCAGGAGTTAGCATACTTTTAAGTAGTTTAAATACGACAATAACTCTCATATATTTATATTCCAAACTGCCTACACCTACAATAAATTATCCTACTGATTTTCATATATGAAAATCAAACAGTTTACGATGCACATTATTCCAGCAAGCGCTTAGTTTACTCAGCTGAGATTGAGAGAACCTGACTACTACTCAGCCATATCTTAAAACCGGGAGGCTATATGTCTGCTGCAAGTGAAGTTGCATTAGCTTCAACAAACCCGGAGTTATTGAAAATATTATTACTACCTGCTTAACAGTGCGCATTATACTTAAGCTTCACAAAAAACAAGATATATGAACATCAAAAGCCACGACTCGGATGACAACGATTTTTGGATTTATGGAAAGATAAAAAAGCCGATCAGACCTATTGTGCTAACCAGCGTTTGGAGCAGTGCGCGTTACTGCATCTTGCGCATTCATCGCACATGAATCGAATATCGCTGACAATCTCCTGGCATCTTTAAAAATTCCAAAGAGAAATTCTAAATGAATTGTAGAGTTTTATGTGATAATCTGTGAAAATAAAATTTTAATTTACTTTAGCCCTAACTGCGTAACAGATATCTTCATATTTTCGTCGACTACAAACATCGTAACATCATAACTTGTACTTAAGTCCGAGATACGTGCACTTGACACAGATGCATACAACACACAGATGCCTACAGAGATATAAAGAAACATAATGTTGTGCATTAAATGTTTATTTCAACATTTAAAGTGCAAGAACTCGCTTCTGACTTTAGACCCATCCCTGTCAAAGCGTAAATCGTTCCGTGCCTTGTGCATAGACTATACAACTAAGTATGTCTACAAAAAATAAATACATGATACATACAAACAAAAATACATACCTACCTACATACATACATACATACATACATACATACATACATACATACATACATACATACATACATACATGCATGCATGCATATATGAATACATGTAAATATGCATGCATATACGTGTGTATATGTATGCATACATACATTAATGCAGAAATACATGTATACATACTTGCATGAGTACATATATACATGCATATAAATATTATACATGCATTCATTGAATGCAAGCTTAAATTGGGCAAAGTTACATACATATAAATACTTATACACTACCATATGTACATACATACGAACATGCTGCATATTCATACATGCAAACCTATATGTAACTTAGATACATACACATTGATGCATACTGAGATACAATGTACATACAGTTTATATCCTCAACTTTTTGGGTTTAACACACGATTAACTACAAACTTCCACTGAATACTATGTGTTTCTAAGATTGGTGATAGTTCTAAACGGCAAGGAAGCAATCTCAGAAGCCTTCCTTAGAAAATCGGAAACCTTCGCAGACAGAAGTGATTTCTGGACAGAATCGAATATCGTCAACCGAAACCTCCGAGGTATTGTGATCCAGTTACTACGTGATTAGCCAAAATGCTACTGACTGACAATATTCAAAACATGATACATACAAACATACATATATGTTTGTAGCATTTGCAGCCCAATTTTTAAAAATCAACCTCATTCGAAATCGGATAACTGTCAACATGTTTTGTTTTCATAGGTATAAGTTTTGCCAGATACAACGACAATTTTAAGAAGTGCCACAGACAGTGTCTGGCTATCCTTAAAGAGTTTGGATTCGGAGTCAACAGCGTTTCCGAGACTCGAATTCTTCGCGAAGTGGAATCATTGAACGAGGAAATTCTTAAACTCAACGGTCGCCCATTCGATCCAAAACCGTTAACTGTTCTGTCAACCCTGAGTGTAATGTCGCGTATCCTTTTCGATGAAACATTCGTGTCATCAGGCACCTGCCACAAGATAGCTGAGAGCATCCGAGGGTTCGTGAAACACTTAGACATTGCAATCAACTTCGCCCCTTCTTTGAGGTTTCTGCCCAGCTTCCGTAGGAAGATTTCCGTTATGGCGCAGTGTCATAAAGATATAATCAATAGTATCGAGAAAGGAATCGAGTGTAGCAAGTCAGTTGAATGCGAGTCTACGTTTGTGAGAAGATTTATAGAAATTCAAGGGCCCGACTATGACCACCAGGACCTACTCTACATCGTTCGAGATCTCTGTTTAGGGAGTGGGGAAACGGTGTCGACAACGCTGCAGTGGGCAATGGTGGAATTAGCCAACCATCCTGAAATTCAGACCCGCTTTCAAAATGAACTCGATGATGTGGTACCAAAAGACAGACTTCCCTCACTCGGTGATAAAAAGCGTTTGCCTTTCACAGAGGCTGTGATCCTTGAAGTCATGAGACGACATACTATTGCACCGTTTTATGCGCCACGCACGATGCTTGAAGCTACAGAGGTTTATGGATACTACATACCAAAAGGATGCATGGTACATGAAATACATATTGCTATTTCTCTATATTATCAATAGGTTTTCGAGAAGCAACTGCACGTGATTATCAATATGCGCTGTACAGTGGAAAGCATAGGTACCCCTCTTTGAGTCTAGAACCGATACTGGGGAATCCTGAGGTTTTTTGATGCGTGGCCACTGCATCGAAAGACTCGTGCTTAACTTCCCGGTTAAAGACTCCTTCACCTAGACTTTCCTGCATAAAAATACAAAGGGACAGACTGCAGGTGATTTATCATGCTAGAATATCTAAACTTGTTAAAGAGGTCAATTGTTTTTACTCTGTGTTATACATGTATTTGACTAGGTCCTCGCTAACGCTGTCAGTGCTCATATGGACACAAAAACCTGGAGAGATCCGGGCAACTTCAGACCGGAGAGATTCTTGGACGAGAATCACACAATAATTGGAAGTGAAAGAGTAGTCGTTTTTGGACTTGGTATGATTTAATAGTTGTACTCGTAGACATAATTTTAGAACTGACACAAGGTTCGTCGATCCCAGCTTGTTGAGATATGTGTTGTATTGTATCTAAACACTTAAAAAGCGCCTCTCACAGTGTTCGCTAATCAGAGGCGCATTGTGTAGCCTAACTTCTGTTGTACTTCGAATGGAATTTTACCAAGCACTTTAAGCAACCATCGTTAAACGCCTGACGTAAGCACTCGTAGGCCTGCTTACCTTGGCCAGTGTAAATCAAAGTAACTGAAACTGCAGTAGATATTCAGTTAAAACTTTAACTGAAATAGAAACTGAAATCATTCCGAAAAACAGAGATCTAAACTGAAATGAGGCAATTTCTATTAACTGAAATTGATACTGAAACTGAAATGATACCTGAAACTTTTATTACACTGAGCTTAGCTGCACTAACTATCGCTAGCTCAAATGATATTAAACTCTTTTTCTCTACTTAGGAAAGCAAACCAATAACCTATAGACTGGGACATAGCCTGACAGCCAATGTCTACGGAGTCACAGATATCTGTCGCTGCAGTTCATTGCTCATTGTTTACACATTTAATTTTCGCGCTTCTTTGAATTTAGTTGATTTCTCCTCATCTTGTCTGATCTAGGAAAGCGTTCTTGTCTCGGAGAGATTCTAGGTCGTCAGAAGACCTTCCTCTTTCTAACCAGTCTCGTCCAGCGTTTCGATATCCGACCACCAGAGGGCCAGGACTCGATAAGTGTGAAGGAGGTCATAGTTGCAGCCATGCAACCATCGGAATTCGAAGTGAGACTGATTCCGAGAACATGGATCAAGAACTGAAGAATAGAAAACACTAAGTTCTAGCAACAAAGCGTTTTGCCACTGTATCAAAATATTCACGATTCGGTAAAATTACTGATTTGATAGTAGAACTAATAGTTGTAGTAATAATGTTGTAATAGTTTCAGCGCATTTTTAACTGTATAACTAGTGGAACAAAATGTCCCAATAGTTACAGGATTTGTCCCAGTAGTTTGGGTTATTTGTCCTTGGCAATACTCTACTTTTAATGTTATTTTACAATATTAAATTATTAATCTTCTAATTCAAATAATTATTATTCAACGAATTAAACATTATATGACAATTGAATCGATGCACGCTGTAAATACATAAATAGTTGACACGTGATGCCACAAGTCTACCTATATCTCTGCACACTCTTGGCTCTAAAATGCCAGACCCGACTAGAGGAACTTACGCCACCCACCTCCAAGATCCCTTATTCGTGGCCGACTTTGTCCCAGTAGTCAAAATCCCTTAAAAATTAATATGCACTTCTGTATCCTATCTGTCAGTTCGTGCAGTTGGTATGGCGACTCTGCAACCAAGACAATATCATCAGCAAATCGCAGATTGTTAAGTATCTGTCCATTTAGTGTCACTCCAGCTTCGACATTGCCATTGAAAATTGTAATTTAAATGCAATCAAAACTTTGTCTTTGTATGTGTCAATGAAGGTCAGTTATTTGAGATGGAGATTCTCCAGTAAAGTAATGTAGAGAACCTATTTTGTTACTCAAATCTGTAAAAACTTAATTAACAGAAATTTATCTCTTTGTCTTAAGGTGATTTACTACTTTCAACTGATGCAAGATGCATATATATATATATATATATATATATATATATATATATATATATATATATATATATATATATATATATATATATATATATATATATATATATATATATATATATATATATATATATATATATATATATATATATATATATATATATATATATATATATATATATATTGTAGCGGGTTCAACCTAATAACAGCTCAAAGAAACTCGTTTGTCTAGTTTAACAGGTATAATTCTCCAAAAAAATATCAAACAAAATTATCGATACATTACCCAACCGTAGATGACGGTGGAAAACGGTTCGTTCATCACTCACGGAAGAACGCCAACGAAAACCTGGTCTTCAATGCAGCAACAGGCTGACGACCAGAAAAGTAGACGCGTAGAAAGACGTCAAACACCAAACGTGTAAATCTTCACGAAAGTAACTTAATTACCATGCATAGGAAGTACTCGGACAAGACTATGGCCAATCGGCAGTATCATCAGAGACTTCAGCCACACACCCTATTCTCTATCCTTATATAGTAGATCTTTCCCCGGTAGAGGTCTCTTATTAGCCAAAGAAAACCAGTCAAGCAGGACTGTTACCCATCCTAGAACTAGTCAGTCATGGGATCCTAACAATATATATATATATATATATATAAACAAACTGCGCCACTACTCGTAATCTGGCAGTGCCAGTCCAAAGCCTGGATGGAGGAGGAGGGCAACGCTAACGATCTTTCTTATCACACAGTTTGGTTAAACTGAAACTACGACTACTACTCAATTGATACTACATACCAAAGAATCTAAGAATATTGTCCCAACACAACGAATTGAAACAAATGAAATATTTGCAACAGCCACCCGCAGTCGTTTCGTGCTAGACATCTTCAAACCGTGATTGATTTAAGATTAAGTAATTTTTTTAATTCATCAACGACGGAAGAAAGAAATATATTAAATATGATTAGGTCGACGACAATGGCCAGTGCAACCGTAAGATTTCGTTAAACTGATCCCAAGTACGTCAGATTTAAACTCCGAATTAGACACCTCTAAAATACTTTCACTCGAAGGTATAAGTTTCCAAACGACGTTTTTGACATAATTGTGTTCCCTTAAGACCGAATAAAATTGCTGGTAGCCATGATTCCAGGACAAGAAATACGAAACAGGCAAACAAACAGATCTGAACTAATTTCAGATCTATTTCCTTAGGTTCTTTGAGCATTGATCTTTCGAATTTTGACCTGATAAAGGCTTGCCTTGGTGCGTAATCGGTTGATGCCTTCTGCTTCAGACACTAGAGCCGTGATAGAAACTGCAAATTAATAATTAGTCGTTTCGTTAGTGGCCCGATGAATAATCATTAATTATTAAATTCGAAGCTAGTTGTATAATGACAAAACAATCAGCGATTCGGGTAACTTTTTATATTTTGCAACTCGCAATATCTAGAGTGTGAATGACTTGAGAGAATTCCAAACGCAGCAATGGTTGAATATCAAAAAGTTTCAAAACATCTCATTGTAAATGTAATTGTAAAATAACTATTTATCTTATGGCATCAAAGGTCGTTAACGTTGACTGGAGGAAATACTTTTACAATTTTCACTCTATTACCTTTGATATTGGAACTATATATATATGAAAATATTGAACATTGGCTATTTATAGTATACAATGTAGCCCTATAATAGGTGTGTAAACGCAAGACTCGCTTTGCTTAAATTTCTAATTAATCATAATTACCGTAAAGTTTTTATATTAATATTATTACTATTTTTTATTCATATCAATACTATTAATATTATTTGATCTTACCTTCCTTTAATTAGCCTTACATTCCCATCCCTTACCTTCTCCCCTTCCCTACCTTGTTTCACCTTATATTCCCTCCGCTTTCCTTCCTTACCGTACTTAATCTTTCCTTAACTTTCATTACATGTGCTTACTTTAACCAATGCATAACATTTCATTATCTTGCAATACGCCGCCTTAGCTTTAGCTTAGCATGTCTCCCTAGGGCGCAATACATAATTATGTTCACAACGACACATACATGCATACTTTAACATAAATATATTTAAACTGAGCCAAATAATTGGACCTAGTTCTGTATTTATTTAAGCATTATGCAATTCTTTGCTTAGCTCAAATTAAATCAATGGATGCAGGAGGCGCCACTGTTACCAGAATGCTCATCAGTCAACTGTTGGCTTTGAACACCTTTTTTGACTGATTTTACAAGGATATATATATATATATATCTTGACGCTAAACTGCGACACTTTCCTGATGGTTGCGCGTATTAATTATTATCTGGGCAACGTTGTTCAATTCCTTTAGTCTATCATCGCAAAGCGACGACGTCAAAATGACATGACATACAATAAGCTATTATTGCTTGATTTTAATGATTAATGACTTATGTAAAAATTTACCATTGAATTAGAACTTCATGTCATAAATACATGTATGACAAATATCAATCAGAGTTCAGATGAAGACGATTGGACCACATCCAGACACTAAACGCCTCCGATGAATGACGCATTTTCTCCCATAAACAGAAAGTATCTTTAGCGATGCCTTCCTGTAACTTATTTTTCATTGCCTCCCCTTACATTTCCAAAACTTTAACAACTGCATAGAATTCCATTACTTGGCATTACTCGGTCATTCCATACTCCGCCCTAACATTACCTTACCATGTCTTACTTTACCTTAACATTCCTCAAAGAGGCAATTGTAAGGCGCTATACAAATGTTCAGAATTACACCTGACCCAAAATAATTTGACCTTCCACATTTACCTAAACAGCATGACATATTTTATTTAATTTATTTAATATGATTTATCTAATTTATTCAAAATTTAATCAAATCGTATTATATGACTTCTATAGCGTCATTGTCATAGACAGAACTCGATGAACGTCTCAGCCTATTTTGCCACACTAATTAACTTTAAGTAAACCAAACTAATTAACTTTTATTAAGCCACACCAATTAACGTTAATTAAGCCACACTGGTAAACTTTAATAAAGCCAAGCTAATTATCTTTAATTAAGCCAGCTGACAAACAGAGAACTTCTGATTTTCTCTATGAGAGACAAAAATTCGGCTATTTTTCTACCAGAGGAATTTAGTTATGTACGAGGATCACAATATACCGCTATGCGGACTGATGACTATATAGCTAAAATTAACCTATTTAAAAGGTGCTTAGTTTGAAGCAATTTTTATTTTAAAATCCATGCACCTTTCAACAGCTTTCGACCGACCTTAGCAGAACACTGAACAGAAGAATAGACCACACAAAACCCATTCCAATTTCGGTAATCAACAGTTTAAAGACATCTCATGCCATCGTTTTCTCCGATGGAAAGAAATTTCTGTGAATAATTTTCACCGTAGCATTCCTGGAAAATAATCTGATGAGTAAAGGCAGTTGGTTAGTCGCTGTTTAACAGCACTGTTCTATATTAAAACTGATTAGTATATATTCCTCCTTCTTTATGCTGGCATCGGACTGGCATCACCAGGAAACAGCGGTGGCTTAGTTAAACTTTTATGTTAATATTTTTGGTGAATGAAAGGGTTATTGCTTAGTCAGATCACTTTTAGCATTTGAAATACGAACTTCCTTAAAATACGAACTTAATTACAAAATTTCAAACAAACTATTAATGATGAATTAAATGCATCCACAAAGAATAAAGTCCTAGTCCATCCATTAGCCTATTGCAGTTTTCATTCATTCCGAGTTATATTTAACATAACATCAACATAGAGCGGAATTCAAAAACCCTTTAACCCAGCTCTTCTGAGTCATGAATTCGAATTTCTCGCATTTCAACAAATCCGTTTTCGCTGGCGAAAAAAGCGACATTAGTCCTTCTCAGCCTCAGCTGAATCTACGTCGGCCATTTCAGCAAGATGTCGCTAGAATATGTATTTAGATCTACAACAAAGAGCATTGGAAGAATTACATCTCTCCTTTGGCTTTTCTAGCTCCAATGTTTCTCGTAAGTTACTTATTTGAATTACGAAATGCGACATGCAGATTGTCAGAGAACTACACTGACGCCGACGAAGACAGATACGCTGCTCGTCTTCCACATCCCACACAATCTGCCAAACGGCGCTCCCACCAAGCCAATCTTGAGTTTTATGTCCTTTGTACATTGGCCATCTTCCGTTATCAATCCTTCCAGGTACACAAACTCTGTGACCTCTAGCTCCTCTCCATCCAGTCTCACTTTCAGCTCTTTAGGTTTTTTCCGATGATCATTGTCTTCGTTTTTTGCACATTTATTCTGACTTCAAACCTTCTACTACAGCCTGTCCTGTATCGCCATGGGTATATAAATATAGTTCCCTTGAAGGGGCGCTATATAAGTGCTTAGTTGATTGATTGATTGATTGATTGATTGATTGATTGATTGATTGATTTTATTCACAATTCCTGACGGCTGCTATAGGCCTACATCGGCACCGCACACAATGTTCATCAGTTTAATTAATATTCGTAGCAGTCCTTATCTCTGACCTCAATTTAGCCATAAAATACCATGCATGCCCAGCCAAGCGGCTATCGACTTCGTCTGGCTGGCAATATTCGTGTCGCTCTTTACCTTGAAAGGCCGACATAGTTAGGGTGTAGCCTACACATACGCTGAGCTGTCAACGATAATACGACAAGGTATGGATCCAAGTATTTTACTATAATTATTTGTATAGAGACAATAAGCATGTTTCTTGTCTGAATGCCAATATATTACAATAGAAATAGGGTATTTATTATTAGTAATTAACAACTTATATGGCATCGTAGCCTAATGCACAAGTCTTCAACCGACGACTTAACACAACCAAGCCGTAATCAGGTCAATACGCAGTATGCGGTAGTCAAGGTCTCAGAAAAATGCACAGCTATCTGCAGAAATTGTTCCTGGTAAGC
This sequence comes from Allolobophora icterica, assembly GCA_963556255.1. Classification (NCBI taxonomy): domain Eukaryota; kingdom Metazoa; phylum Annelida; class Clitellata; order Crassiclitellata; family Lumbricidae; genus Allolobophora; species Allolobophora icterica. Next base: position 1,407,521 of record OY744609.1, read on the forward strand.
ATAATTTTAATGATTTGATTTCCTTCCCTTACGTCCATGGGCATAGGATTAGCCATTTCGGTTTCGATCACCAGCACAATCAGAACCATAGACGAAATTGATCCACAGATAGCAAGATTTGCCACTGAGGAAACGTCAGTACCTCTTGCACAAATCATTAACTGCTCTATCTCAACTGGAAGTAGAGCCCTGCGCCGGCCGCGCCGCCGCCGCCATTTCGTGGGCGCCGCCGCCGCCGCCGATTTTTGTTTGTCGGCGCGCCGCCGCCGACAATCTGTCGGCGCGCCACCGATGCCAATTTGGTGTGCTTAATTGTTATTGTTGCATTTTTCATGTTTTCCATAATTTCGCGATAAAGTGTTACTTTTGTGAGAAATAGAAGTGGACATCTTGTACTTACTTTTTATTTTTCTGGTTTCTTAGCGAAACTTGATCGGCAACACGAATTGGTGTCGTCAATGCTATGAGCGTATGATACACAAGTCATTTAAAGCGATTTCTTGATACAAGTAGCCACTGTTTTGATACTTCTGTTCCTGTTGCCATTTCCTTAATACCTTGACAACAAAAGCATGTCTTTGTATGTCTACTACAGTACTACAGTATTCCCCATTCGTTACCTTCATGTTGAATAGCTTCTATAACTGATTGATTTACAGCCTTGATGTCTGTGGTCTTACTACAATGGTGTAAATTTTTGGCTTAATATTGTAAGGTTAGAGCAGTTTATAAGTGCTATTAATATCAAGATATGCCAGTTAACTAATTCCTGCAGAACGGAAGGTATAATTGATTAATACTTTTGGCTGGAATCCATTAAGGTATACAGTATCAGTTGAGACAGGTTTTGACTTAGTACGCATAGTATCGAGAATGGTCTTTTTCAGTTTAGTCTGATACAGACAATGGTCTATATATATGGAAACCTTAAAATGGCATGGCACCAATTCAAGAGGGCAGCAGATCACCTGGTAAATTCATTGAAAAATTAACAGGGGTGAGGCCACTCGGCCATAGGAAAACATATATTTAGGCTACATTTCACTTCATGGCTTGACAGCAGCCGCTCTCACTGGGAGGATGCCGGATAACCACGTGACTTGGTGTGTAGGCCTATACTGTATCAGTCAAGTGTCACGTGTATTCATGCAATCTGCAATGCATGTTGCTTCATAACAATACCTATACAGATGTGCATATATATATATATATATATATATATATATATATATATATATATATATATATATATATATATATATATATATATATATATATATATATTAGGGCTGTTGATTAATGATATTGACAATGATATATATATATATATATATATATATATATATATATATATATATATATATTAGGGCTGTTGATTAATCGCAGTTAACTCGCGCGATTAACGCGTTAAATTTTCTATACGATTAACGCGAATAAAAAATTTAATCGCGATTAAATTTTAATCGCAAATAAACAATTTTGGATAGGAATTTACCGAACACTGCAATGCGTGAGGTACTGCCGTAGCCAAAAGTCTTCGAGATTGGGCTTAATTTACTCAGTTTTTTTGGGCGAACTCGTAGGCAGCCAAAACAATTTTCTGTTAATGGCGGTATACACTAGTTTTCCAAATTTGTCCTTTCTGTGAAAGTTTCTATGCATGTAGTTTAATCTTCGTTCGTATTATATCTTCTAACGGGTTATTAATCACCTATAAAATGTCGGAGAAAAATAGATAGAAGGAAGTGGAAGGATCTATAGGCCTAATGGACGGCAAGTTTATTTTTAAAACGGCAGATACGAAGGTGCACCTAAGACACTTGCGAAGTTAGCACAGAAATATCTACAGGGTTGCCAGCAACTACTGTTCCGTGCGTAAGACTTCTACTGTTGGAAACATTCTTAATAAGAAACGTTCAGCACTCTCACCTGACAATGTGAACAAGTTAGTTTGTCTCAACAACTGGCTGAAACAGGACTTATGAAAAACAGAAAATGGATGAACATCGAATTTCTACATAGGCCTACATGTTAATAACAAATGGACAAACATTGACAAGTTTTGTCATTAAATTCACTGCTGTTTACTCTATCTGTAAACAACGACAAAGTTTTTGCTCATGATGCGATTAATCGCAAGATTAATCGCGATTAAGTTTTTTAATCGCAAGATTAATCGCGATTAAAATTTTTAATCGTTGAACAGCCTTAATATATATATATATATATACTTAATGAAAATTAACCGAAATGGACGAAAAGTGCATTTGGGTCAAGTAGCAAAAGGAAAAGAAAGCAAATGGCCGAAAGAATAATGATGCATACGTGAAGATGTAGATATATACGTATATACTAAATATTAATCTATATATTTTTAAGGTGACACAGGGGCTCAAAATCTGTCACATGTTGGTTTCTGGCCTTGTTATTCAGTCATATTCTACAATAAATCTGCTTCAAAATACTTTTTACAGAATGAAAATATTTTATTTTTCTAACTGAAGTTACACTCGTTTGATTCTTTCACAAGTATAATCATAACAAAATGAGAAAATCGAATAAAAAGTTTTAGAATATTCGTGTCGTCAAAGTCCTTAGCAACCATTAGCCTACTCTGTAACTTTGCTGGGCAATAAATGGCTAAATTCTGTATCAAATGAAGCAAACGGCTTCAAAATCCAGTTACTACTTTGCAAATTATGGCAAATTCACAGGCAACTGCTGAATTGAAAGAATATTCAATATTGTTGACCCCTCTCGCCTATTTCAGCTCCTAGCACAATATCTGGGAAGCGACAAACGACGGGTTTTGAACCCCGGTGTCACTAAAGATCAGCAACAACCACATGTCAAATATAGCCAACTCAACAACCTGTCATAGTCAAGCATAAAATCAACGACGAAAGAAAACGGATGCCGAAATTTCTATGAAAATGAACTGAAAGATATCAACACCTTAAAAGACGTCAACGGCCTTTGTTGCCATAAGATGTCGTTAAACTCCGCACCCATCTATCCATACAAATGCACATCTCCTGCATATAAATTAATCGCAACAGGTCGATTATTTGAACAACGAACTTTCACGAAATACGAAGTCTATTACAGAATTTAAATACGAACTGTTAATCCGTTAAAAAATTCCAGTTTTCATGAATACAGAAGAAGAAGAGTTATTTTTGTTTATTTAACACAACATGTTCAAACAATGCGAAGAGGAAAAGTCTAAAGCCTTTTAAACGACTTCTCATTCATGAATTCGGGTTACTCGCCTTTAAACAAATCGGTTTTCGCTGGAGAAGAATCAGAGCAACGAGAAAAGCGACTTTATTCGTTGGCAACTGCTGATGAAACTACGTCTGTGACTGCAAGTAAGGCTGGACTGCAAGTAATTAAGGCTGTTGATTTTAAACACCTCTTTCAAGGCTACACATATCGCTATATAAACCGCGTAGTTTTATAAGGAACGATTGCAATGGGATATCTGCAAGTGTCAAGTCAATATGTAAGTTCAGATGAGGCTTGTGACGAAGTCGTAAACGGCCGTTGATTTTAAACACCTCTTTAAAGTTTATACAAATTTCTATATACAGGCGCAACACAACGTCATGTTCGTTGATTGGTCTAAATAAGTCATTTCTTCCTTTGAAATAAAAATAATATATCGTCACAAAGAGCTAATCTAATCTAATCTAATCTAATCTAATCTAATCTAATCTAATACAGTGACTTCTATGGCGCCGTTAACATAAATTCTAATAAATCAGTCGATGGTCGCTTTGATTAATATCTTAATTAAAACATCATTATCAACTGGAGAAGCAATTAAGTCGAAATCACCAACTGTAATATTGTCACCAGGCCTACTATATCACTTCTATCTTAAGTGACTCCAGTGGCTGAAAATCCTCGAACGCATTGACGTCCAAGGTCTTTCGTTCATCTGTAACTCCTTGGTAATGCTTTGCTTCCATCCTACGTATCTTCGCAGTCTCTACAATCCGATTACCGGATCATCCTCTTTCCTTAACTTATCCTTTCCCAAATAATTACTTGTCCTGTATTCTCTATCTCAGCGGTTCTCAACCTTTTTCTTGCTGCGACCCCTTGATAATATTTCTAAAGTTGTGGCGACCCCCAACAATAAAATTGAGTTGGTTATTCCCCTTCACCACATTATTGCTACCATTATGATGCGTTTCACTTCTCACCATTTGATAATCCATACACATCATTCATAATAGCATAAAAATCATTAACCAACAAAGCAACTTGTCATTTGTTTTAATAATTTAAACAATTTTAAGAGTAAAAGTTAGTAAATGAAATGTTTACTTAAAATGTTTACTTAAAAGTTTAATATTTATTGTGTTTTTTGTACTATGACAGTTCAATTATTGTACTGTCATAGTACAAAAAACACAATAAATAAGTTACAATAAGTTACAAATTTCAATGACAGCTGCTAAATTTAAAGTTTAAACATTATTTAAGTTTTAAGAAGAAAACAAAGCTACAGAAGGCCAACAATTATATTATTTCAATTGTAAGTAGAAAAATGATGGAGTTTCGCACTCCAAAGAAGAGCATAAATAAGAAGGCTCTGCTTGCTTCTTTCTCGCCAGATCAGAAAATCTGTGGGCAGTCGTTGCAAGAGCACAACGCAGAAATCATAATTAAGCTACATAAAATATCAAATATTAAGAAACTACACTGACAATTTTTTTTTACAAATTTCTGAAGGTTCCAGCCGACCCCTGGCAAATCGTAAGGCGACCCCCATGGGGGTCGCGACCCACAGGTTGAGAACCGCTGCTCTATCTGATCCATATGTATACGGACTTCACCTCTGGAACGATCTCATTTCCGAATTCCCACATTTACCCGTCCTCTACCATTGCAATCTGATGTCAAGCGGTTATTAGCATTCATCGCATTTGAAGGCACCTACAGTGTATGTACACTTTTGTAAAGGGTTTTAAAGGTGTCCAATTACACTTTTGTATTTCAGAAACAATGTTTAAGTCTACGTTCCTCTATTCCCAAAATTCTCCTATTCTCTTCCGATCCAAGCGTTCAAACTAAGGTCTAATAATTATTAGCAAACATTTAACGAGACTAGGATTAATTCCTCTGAGTAAAAAGTTTAAGTAGACATTTATTCTGCGCCATTAGAGGTTTGCCCTGACCGTTGCTACCGTCAGCCGAAATCCCGTGGGATGGATCCAGAGTTTAACGACATCTTATGACAACAAAGACCGTTGACGTCGACAGAATATTATTTGGTATAATACAGCATAAAATCGTGGAAGGATTATTGCTGAAGTTTTGAAATGTGCTCCACGTATTGACTGTAGTCTCAGAGTTAAACAGCCCCTGTTCTAGAGAGACCCATGTTAAGCTATAGTTTGCTAGGCTACCGGTACTTATTCGATCGAGTTGGCCCCATCAAATCGCAGTGCATATTTTAACTATATAACTAGTGGGACAAATGTCCCAGTAGTGTCGCGATCGAAGGTCGCCTGTCGTGTGTTTGCCGTGTGTTGATGTCGACCCTCGACTGCTTGTTCTTTTACTTGCACTTTTATTTAACGTGCCTAACTTTTCTATAGAAGATTCACGACGAACTTTGTTTAATTAATAAATGAATTTAATTAAAGAAACAAATATATACACTAACTCTACGGGAACTTCCACGTAGTATTAAAGCGTTTAGTTATTAAATCGGACTATCTCAAATGTTGCTGCGTACAGCCTAACTCCAGATCGTTCTTCGCGTCAGTCTCTGAATCTGACGGACTAATACTCTGCCGCCGCCGCTGGTCGCTCCTCCCGATGTTGATCGCTCGACCGTTGTTCTCACGTCGCGCTCGTCAGTAGTACAAGTCCCGTATTCTCCTTTTCCTTCCGTTAAGTAGGAACTTCAGCGTGCATCGGTCAGCCCCCTCCCCACGTCAAGCTATCGTCAATTAGTGTCAGATTGCTCCTCGAGACGCGGGTCGTCGCTCGCCTGCAGCGCGGGCGGTGTCTGGTTACACCATAGCCGCGAGGTGTCCTATTACACCTTGGCTGTGTGGTGTCCGATTACACCTCGGCCTCGCTGCCTTCATTGTTGACCAAGTGGAGACTGGCTTTCGTCCGTCATCGTTCTATCTCGACCGCCAACGACGCCTCCATCGTGATGATGATGACATCTCGTCGTTGTCGTCGATCTCCTCACGCGACAAGTAGTGTTAGGATTTGTCCCAGTAGTTTGGGTGATTTGTCCCAGGTAATACTCTACTTTTAATGTTATTTTACAATATTGAATTACGAAGCTCCCACAGAGCTCCTAGTCGTGGCCGACTTTGTCCCAGTGTAGTCCAAATCCGTTAAAATATGCACTACCAAGTCACACACTTTGATTACATTAGATAAGTTACTCATACTATCAATCAGAATCCTTATTCACCATTCAGCCTCTGTCTGCATCGCAGTTTGGATAAGTCATTTCGATTTCTGGACGAAGGAGAGCTACTTTTCTTCTTGCTCTTGTTCTTTTTTCTCTATTTCAGCATTCTCTTCCTCTTCCTCCTCCCACCTTCTTCCGCTTCTTCTTCTTCCTTTTCCTCTTTCTCCTCTTACTCCTCCTCATCTTCTTCTTTTCTTCATCTGAATCTTCTTTCCCTTCTTTTCTTCATCTTCGTCCTCTTCTTCTTTCTCTTCTTCTTCTTTTTCTTTCTCTTCTTCCTCCTTAACTTTTTCCTCCTTAACTTTTCCTCCTGGCCTGTATATCTGCTTCAGAAGCCACAGCACCTAACACCTGTTGATTGATTCTTCCAGGTGTGGAGGCAAGCGACTGGATATAAATACCTGTGGAGACAAACTCATTCTTGAAGCCGGTCCAAATGAATAATTTCTCTAATCGTTCGCTCAACTCTCGCTTTCATTGTCCGTTCTTTGACGCGTATCGTTGGCTGGATGTTGCTTTGTCTGTTCCTCTCTCTTTCCCTGCATTTATGCGTTATCCTGCGTATAGGATCGACCAGATTAACAGATGACGTTACACTTACCTTAAATCAGTGCTTTTTTTCAGCCGGAACGCACCGGAACGGCGTTCCGGCACCTTTTTCAGCTACTAAGAAATAATTTATTTATTTTAATAATAAAAACAATAATTTCTTTATTTTAAGTGTTTTTGAACTATTTTTAGTGTGTAGTGTTTGTCTCAACCCCCAATCCCGTTTTTCTCGTGATTTTAGCTCATAATTGTTGCGTTCTGGAACCTAACGCGTATCGTTGGCTGGATGTTGCTTTGTCTGTTCCTCTCTCTTTCCCTGCATTTATGCGTTATCCTGCGTATAGGATCGACCAGATTAACAGATGACGTTACACTTACCTTAAATCAGTGCTTTTTTTCAGCCGGAACGCACCGGAACGGCGTTCCGGCACCTTTTTCAGCTACTAAGAAATAATTTATTTATTTTAATAATAAAAACAATAATTTCTTTATTTTAAGTGTTTTTGAACTATTTTTAGTGTGTAGTGTTTGTCTCAACCCCCAATCCCGTTTTTCTCGTGATTTTAGCTCATAATTGTTGCGTTCTGGAACCTATTGTTCGGTTCCGGAACCTTTTTTTCTAGAAAAAAAGCACTGCCTTAAATAACATTGCCTTACAATACCTTACCATAACTAGCCTTTCCTTACCGTTCCTCATACTTCTTCACCTTAATTTACCTTAACTTAACTTACCTTAATATACCTTTCTTACCCTTTCCATACCTTACCTAAACTTGACTTACCTAACCGTACCTTACTTTACCCAACCGTGACCATTATTTTTGCCACCAACGGCGTCGCTACGATGGGGTCCGGGCAATCCAGCTCCCAAATTATCGCAGCAGAGATCATAAGGTATTCAAACAATTAACCGATCTCTGCTCTATTTCCTTAGATTCGTGTAGCATTGTTCATCCAAATTTGTCCGATATGGCTTAGTGCATGCCATCACACGAATGATATGACACCTTTTTGAACGTTCGAAATTTCTAGTATATAGTGAAATCCTTTAAAAGGTGTCGAAAAGTAAAATTTGTTTCGTTTATATTTCGAATTTGTTATTATTATCATCAACTGTTATATCACTATTATTATTTGGCAGTTTCAGTAATATTTATTCTTATTATTTATTATAATTATTTATTGTTATTATTTATTTTTACTTTAATTTATTATTATTAAAATTGACAATAGGCTTATTATTGAACTAAGAAGAGCGAGAAAGCTTCTGGACAGGTACAGAATACCAGGATAATTGGATCAACGTAGACAGTAGACCAATTATTATTATTTTTTTTAAAATTATTATTATTAAAAGCTGATGCAGAAATCTCCATAATGCCTCATTATAAACGAGGATTTCAACTTCAAGCCCCAAGGTCATTATAAAATAGAAGAATTTACTCATTTCATCATTGGTTGGATTAAAAATGGCAAAATTCACTGCTAAGGAAAAGGGCAAGGACTGACGGGGAAATTGAGAGGGTTCGTGGGGAATTTCTCCACCCGTTAACATGTTAAAAATCCTCTGCCCACGACCGAACCCTGAACCACACTTGCGTTGATTTTGGCCACGTCAGAAAACCGTCAGCAACCACGCCGCATCCCTCCTGTAGGAAGCTGAAGAGCCAATTGTAGATCTCGTCGGGCAGTTTAAGCCAGCAGAGATCGAACTGATTTAATTGGAATTTTAAACTATGCAGGTAGATAACGTATTGACTCTTATTTTCATTTACTGCAAAAATATACACTAAAGTGGTGCCTAACGGAGAAATATTCCAATTCAAATGTATGGTATATATTTAGCAGGCTGTACGCAGAATATAACTGACCAAAAATTGTATTTTGACATACAGTTGGTTAGTTGCTGTTTAACGACACAGCCATAATACATAATTATAATATAACGAATAACAAAGATGATTATTGTATTGTATTGTATTTGAAAATATATAAAGCGCCTCTACCCAGTGCCCAGCAATCAGAGGCGCTCCCAGTGAAAAAAAGTCCTCAGGAATAAGTCAAGTTTGAAGACAACGAAAAGCTGTGGCAGGACTACTAGATAGCAGTGCAGCCCAGACCGAAGGAGGAAGCATTGCCCCCTCATTTCTCCGGGCTTGGGCTTTCACTGCCACAAGTTGGATAGTGATGGAATTACAGATATCAAATAAACATATTAATCTAAATTCAACCAGGTCTCAATATAAGAGTGTGAGGTCTAGGAACTACTTATCCTAATACGAGGCTCCATTCAGATTTACACACCTTTTTCAAGGTGATAACTCTTATTTAAATGTTATTGCTTTAGCTGGTGTTTTATTAAACTCCCGACTGCAATGCTGAATTTATTAGAAACTGAGAGTGTTCTTTGACAACACAACGTTGGTGCGCTTGTTGAAGTTAGACAAAAACTGTGTGACTGCAATTTAGAGAGTATCAACTTTGAGACTAGATGAGGTATACATCTGAAAAGCAGACTCACTCTCGGAGAATTTGATCACTTTCCATACTGATACAATTCGGTTATTGCTGACAAAGAGAGAGACATTGGGATTTTCAATATGAATATTCGGTCATTTTCTCTATGACAGAAACAGTCTATTATTTTACAAAGAGACACAAGTTGGGATTTTCTCAATTTCGGTAATCAATAGTTTAACAAGATCTCATATCATCAAAGGTCGTTGACTTAGATAGAAAGAGATTATGGGAACAATTTTCACCAGAGCATACCCAATCAGAACAGGCAACTGGTTACTCGCTGTTTAACAACGCTGTTTTATGTAAAAACTGATTATAGTGTCTTCCTCCTTCTTTTCCCGCGCTTAGGACTGGCATTACCGGAATGCGGATAGCGTCGGTTTGTAGCGCCACCCTATACTAAGAGTGCTTAGTGTTATGTTCTACACCCACGACTACTTTAGTTTTGTTTCATCTTGTCTTTACTGGACAAGGAAATGCATGGGCCTATCTATTTGACTAGGGAAAAGAACATTGAACACCTGTGTATGCATTTAAATGAATATGAATATAATGTATATCAAAGTTAAAGCATGTAACAGTTCAATGTCTAGTTATCCTATGTCTACTTTGCCTTATTCCCTACCTAGCCAGCATCTTTGCTATCTAGATTTTATTGCCTAATGCTACCTCCCGGTAAGACCCTTTAGCACGGAATATTCTCACAGTTTGTTCCTCGTGGAAAAGCTGTCTTTCATCCGTTTGTTCATCTGATGAGTTCGCGGCTCCGTTCGCAAATCGCCTTGTTTCTCCCTCGTCGAAGCTCGACTATCCACCGTTCTCGTGACTTCTCGTAGCTTGATGTCTCTCCCAAAGAGACCGTCGTTACAACCCGAGTGTGTGCTTTACTACTCCAGAGTAACGTACACTTCACTCGCGGAATAACTCCTTAAGTCCGTTGACAAGATCGCTTCGCAAATGTCGACTTCCTATGATGGAAAGTCACGCTTCGTAACGGTTTGTTACGAGAGCGTTTCACTCGAATTATTCGATCCTCGCTGTCCAACGTCTCGACTTATAAACTCAACTGCATCGATCGTTTCGCAAAACCGATCAAACTGACTAACGATGCCCTCTCATCGACTTAGTCCAACATCTACCGAGTCGATCCACTCAAGATTTCTAGAACGTCTTGTTCAGTTGAAATCAAAAATCGAACTGCCGCATCTCCACGCCACGTCACCACGGTTGCTTGGTTACCGAGTCGTCATCCGCTTCGCCATAACGGTTTTGATCAGCTGTTCGTCCTGACCAATGAGGTGAGTCCACATCGTCTGCTGTCCTTTGCGTAGATATGATGAACCCCTCTATCTAATATTAATTAATCCCTACAATGCTGGCTTAGCTGCTGGCATTTTAATTAAGTTACATTTATGTAGCTCTACAATCCTACATTATATAATCTAAATAGATTCTTCTCTACACTATAACATCTTATAGCATGTTGTGTAGCTGGGAATCATTGTGTGGTATGGGAGATCATTACATCACCCCCCACAATCAAACAAATAATACATTTTTTCTTAAAATACTATGACTCCTTACCTAACTACACAATATTCTTATCTACACAACTTATATTAACATATATCAGTTATCTAGTAAAACCATTTACTGTTCCAATTGGTCTAACTTTAACTAGTGAAATATATATTAACTTGGCTTAATAATTCCTTAACTTATACTTTAAAGCAACACACATTTTAATCCTTTAACTAATCATACATGAAATGATAAATTGTCCTATCATCTCATAACTTACGTTACTATGTTACTTATGACTATAATTCTAATTGGCTTATTCTAATCCTCTACTTAAGTAATCTGCCACTACATTATCACTACCTTTAATGTATCTTATCCTAACATTGTAGTTTTGCAATAACAGATTCCATCTCATCACACGATCATTCTTCACATTACCTGTCTTTAAGTATTGTAAACTACAGTGATCTGTTTCCATTACAAATTCCTTTCCATAAAGATACCTGTTAAATTTCTTCAACCCGAATATCATTCCTAAACATTCTCGTTCCTCTACGGAATATCGCTTTTCTGTTTCGCTCAACTTTCTGCTTACATATGACACCGGATGCATCACTCCATTGTATTCTTGCATAAGTACACCTCCTACAGCTGCATTCGATGCATCTGTTCTAACTACAAATTCTCTGTCTAGGTCTGGTAGTTTTAATATTGGTGCTTCTGATAACACCTTCTTGAGTTCTGTGAATGCACTCTCCAATTCACTAGTCCATTCAACAATTACTTTGGCATTTTTCTTGGTTAATTCTGTGAGTGGTTTCATTATCATCACACAGTTTGGTATGAACTTCCTATAATAGTTGACTGCTCCCAGAAAACTTCTTACTTGTCTATTTTCCTTAAATTTTCCTCACTACCAAAATTAGGTTTCACCTGACCAATTACTACAAGGATTCTCTCCTTGCATCTTAACCTTAACTACATCTTACCTCTACAACTACTTATTTTTTAATTAACTCCTGAACTTCATGTCTGTTTATCTCAACACCAAGTTCCACTAACTCTCCTCTACTTATTTTATCTAGATTTCCCTACAGCTGCTCTTCTGTAGCTCTTGAGTAACTTAACTCATAGATCACTCCTTGTGACCACTTCCTTAACTCAAAATATAAAATCATTGTATCTCTAAAACCCTTAATTACAGAATTTTCCTTGTTAAATTACCGCCTCATGAAATTACTTAAATACCTCATACTGACTTATCTTTCAACCGTTCTCCAATCATTTCGACATTTCCATGTCATATGATACCTGGGATTTCCTTTCTTCCTGTCATACTTTCCTCTCTCCCTCCAACTCAACCATTTACCACCAACCGACTCATCGCTATCACTTCTCGAATAGCTATCTTCACCTTTGCACTTTACAGACTCCTCTTCTCCACTTCTTCTCCAGGATCTTTCTAGGTTTCTCCCAGAATTTCTCCATCTGTTGGCCTTCCATGGTCTGTATTGCTTTCTATTATCATTACTGTAATCTTTCTTCTCATAGTCCTCACGTATCTTCCAGCTTGACTTACATCTTGGCCTTCGCCAATTCCACTTATTATCTCCGTATCTATAATTTGTCTGCATCGCCTGTTGATCAGACCTATGAAATCTCCCGTCATTTCCATAATTCTTCTTTTCCGTTACATCCGTCCTCTCGGATGTCTTCATGTAATATAACTTGGACTCCTGCCAATTTCTTCCTTTCCTATATCCCATTTTCTTATTCTCTTCATTACTTCTGTTCTCCACTAAATGGTTTCTTCTGCTAGACCTGAGTTCTATAGGTTCCATTATCTCCTCTGGTTTGAGATTTAAACCTGTTACTTCTGGTATTTTCAGTGGTCGTTCGACACGTCTCCGTTTTATCTCATCCTGTGCTCGTGTCGTGCATCCTGCTATTACCACTTCTGCTTTGCCGTTTCGTTCCACTCCGTCATTTATTCTTGTTTCTGTGATAATCTCACAATTATGTCCAATTGTGTTCTGGATTTCTATGGATGATTTAGCCTTATTGCATCTCATCCCTTCAGCGTCACAACCCTTTACATTCCATTCTTCCTCCTTCTCTGCTTTGGCTCTATTAATTTTAGGTTCACATGATTTATCCGTCTTCTCATCATCATGTTTCCCTTTCGGTTGGATTCTGTTTATACTCTTCTCGTACAAACATGGACCCGTGATTAATCCTATCACCAAGGATTCTATTACTACAGCATCCGTCACACCTTTGAAGTCATTACCTTCAATCTTGATTCTTGCCATGGGATATTTTTCTTTCTTGCCATTAGCAAATCTGCACACCATAAATTTATCTGTGTATTGTTCTGGTTTCACTAATCTCTTTTGCACAGCGACACAATTTGCTCCTGTATCATAAAGGCATTTAGTATCTATTTCATTTACTCTGACCTTGCTAGTGAACTCTTCAGTATCTCTCTCTGCCCCTTTCTTCCACTTTACTACTTCAGCCTCACAATAACACAAATTCAATTTAGAATCTTCAATAGTTTCTACTCTTGATCCAATGATAGCTTCTTCTTCTAGGTCTTTGATCACAGCGGCTTCTACCACGCCTGTGAGGTATTCGCTCTGTATTGCGACTTTTGCCATCGGATACTCATGTTTAGTACCATTCATGAAAGTACATATCATATTTCGACCTATGTATTCATCTTTCTTGATCAAACTCTCTCTTACAGCAACACAATTCGAACCAGTGTCAAAGATTCCTTTCTTTACACATTAATTACAACTGGTCCCTGATACTTGTGTTCTTCTATTATACACTTTCCTTCTTGTTCAACGTATGCAGAACAGTATGAAATTACTGCCTCTTGTTTATCTCCATTTTCACTTGATTCCTCGTCGCATTGCATTGTTGCTACTCTATGTTCTCTCCCTGTCTTATCTTTCTCACTACACTGGGCTATTCTGTGAAATTTTGATCCACAGCGGAAACATCCCGTCTTCTGGGTTTCTGTTTCTACTCCATATTTCTTGTTGTCGGAGAACTTCCAATTACTCTTGAATTGATTTTTATCTCTGAACTCCCTCTGTTCTCTAAATTTGTTGTGAGAGTTGCTTGTATTCTCAAAACTCTTCTGCTTATTATCTCTCGGTTGTATTTTGGAATCTTTGTCCCTGTTCTTCTGAGTATGAACCCATTTCCTTTCATCCGATTCTCTCGCTTCTATGAGGTTTTGGGCCTGTTCCAACATGTCCTCAAGATTTAGTTTCCCTTTCTCCTTTAGAAAGCGTCTCATATCATTGTCACACATAATGAAGAACTGGTCTCTCAGTATGAGTTGTTCCAAACCCTCTTTGTCTTCACTAAAGCCTGACATTTGATGCCACTGTCTTAAGTAACGTCTAAGTCTTCCTACATATTGTTCCGGAGTTTCGTCTTTTTCTCTAGGGCTTTGTTTAAACAAATTTCTGTACCCTGATTCTGACAATTTGAACCTTATGAGTAGTCTCTCCTTTAACTTTTCATAGTCTTGAGATTCTTCTATACTCATTCTTTCGTACACTTCGAGCGCTTTGCCTTGAAGCGACTTTACTAGTGTCAGAACCCATAACTCATTCGGAACTCTGTATGCTGTACATGTCCTCTCGAATCTGAGGAGATAGGCATCTAAACAATCTTTTTCTTCTCTGAAGATGGGCATCTTAACATGTTTGGCATTATTTGCCTGTCCAGAATACTCTCCATCTCCATCAAGTCTTATCCTATCTCCATCTTCTCGTCTTGTCTCACGTGTCATCTGAAGCTCTAGTTCTTTAAGTTTTATCTCCTTCTGATTTTCCATTTCAGCTAGACGTAGCCTCTCTTCGGCCTCACGTCTTTTATCTTCCTTTTGATTTTCCAGTTAAGCTAGGCGTAGCCTTTCTTCAGCCTCACGCCTTTTATCTTCCCTTTCAGCCTCGCGTCTTTTCTCTTCTTTTTCCATTTCCGCTAGACGTAGCTTTTCCTCAGCCTCAGGTCTTTTATCTTCCCTAATCTCATTCTGCCTGTCCTTGACATATTCTCTAACAGCATCTTCTGCGTATCCAAGGTCCTGCGCCACCTTAATCCACTTCTGAATCTCACCGGCCATTGCGCTATATCAATTTTCTTTGATATAAGGCTCAAGATAAATTTCAGATTTCAAAGCTAGTTCACCTTGTTTATAACTTAAACACTGAACAACCTTGACCTGACCTAACTTTTACCAATAGTTAGCTTTTGCGATTTGCAACCGTTGACCTGACCTCAACTTCGACAACGTATGATTGGTCACAATTCAAAATTCAATTACGTCATGCGTATTAATGAATACCGCAGACGACAAAATATGCTATACCTAGCTCGTAAGTAAATATCTCTGTTTACTTATTCAATCCTATCTAAATACACCACTTGTGTCTATATATGATCCCAGATCGATTTAATCAATGTCCTTAATTGATTAGGCCTATACAATTCAATCCCGAGAGCGAGCCCCCATTTATGTAGCGCCACCCTATACTAAGAGTGCTTAGTGTTATGTTCTACACCCACGACTACTTTAGTTTTGTTTCATCTTGTCTTTACTGGACAAGGAAATGCATGGGCCTATCTATTTGACTAGGGAAAAGAACATTGAACACCTGTGTATGCATTTAAATGAATATGAATATAATGTATATCAAAGTTAAAGCATGTAACAGTTCAATGTCTAGTTATCCTATGTCTACTTTGCCTTATTCCCTACCTAGCCAGCATCTTTGCTATCTAGATTTTATTGCCTAATGCTACCTCCCAGTAAGACCCTTTAGCACGGAATATTCTCACAGTTTGTTCCTCGTGGAAAAGCTGTCTTTCATCCGTTTGTTCATCTGATGAGTTCGCGGCTCCGTTCGCAAATCGCCTTGTTTCTCCCTCGTCGAAGCTCGACTATCCACCGTTCTCGTGACTTCTCGTAGCTTGATGTCTCTCCCAAAGAGACCGTCGTTACAACCCGAGTGTGTGCTTTACTACTCCAGAGTAACGTACACTTCACTCGCGGAATAACTCCTTAAGTCCGTTGACAAGATCGCTTCGCAAATGTCGACTTCCTATGATGGAAAGTCACGCTTCGTAACGGTTTGTTACGAGAGCGTTTCACTCGAATTATTCGATCCTCGCTGTCCAACGTCTCGACTTATAAACTCAACTGCATCAAAACCGATCAAACTGACTAACGATGCCCTCTCATCGACTTAGTCCAACATCTACCGAGTCGATCCACTCAAGATTTCTAGAACGTCTTGTTCAGTTGAAATCAAAAATCGAACTGCCGCATCTCCACGCCACGTCACCACGGTTGCTTGGTTACCGAGTCGTCATCCGCTTCGTCATAACGGTTTTGATCAGCTGTTCGTCCTGACCAATGAGGTGAGTCCACATCGTCTGCTGTCCTTTGCGTAGATATGATGAACCCCTCTATCTAATATTAATTAATCCCTACAATGCTGGCTTAGCTGCTGGCATTTTAATTAAGTTACATTTATGTAGCTCTACAATCCTACATTATATAATCTAAATAGATTCTTCTCTACACTATAACATCTTATAGCATGTTGTGTAGCTGGGAATCATTGTGTGGTATGGGAGATCATTACACGGTTTTTGTACTGGCAGTAGTCGTAGTTGCTGTTTAACAACACTGTGTTAGACCAAAGATAATTAGCGTCGTATTCCTCCTTTCAACAGGCTTGTGACAGACACTAATACATTGGAGGAGTTACGTCAGTGTTCCTTTGATTTGAAACACCTCTTTTTAAAAGTTTATGTATTATATTTGAAGAAAGCAATTGTCGAATTCCAACACCTCTTTTAAAGAATTTAAAAGTCAACATAAACCGCGCAGTTGCACTAGTAATTACATGGATTGGCTATCTGGGTTATATTTGATAAACGAACTTTCGTGAAACACACTCTATTACAAAATTTTATACGAATTGTTAATCAGTCATTGTTTAATATAGAAACTCGCATTCATGACTCAGAAGACGTTTTTAAAAGGATTTCAATTTCCCTCTTCGAATATTGAAGACTTTCGATTTATATATAATTTTAAATAAAAGTGTTTTAAAGGCGTCCATGAACACAACGCCTAACCCAGCTACCACGGCTGCCGATCTCAAGCATCATCGAAATATCTAATGCTCAAACGCTAAATCAGACAATTGCAATTTTGTCATCAAGAATACGTCTCTAATGTGTTTTCTTGAAGCTGCTCTATGCCATCTGTGATTACGTTGCATTACATGATTACATCTTGTAAAACAAAGCAATTATGAAATAATCAATCCTCCGTCCAACACGATAAGGGTGAAGTAGTGCATACATTTAAGTAGTGAACGCAGGAGGCGCCATGGTTTCCAGAATGGCGTTCGAAGTCCGTCGCTGAATTTGAACACCTCTTTTAGTTCATTAGATACCGTTTTATAAATGGGCATGACATCACGGAATAACTAGTCTATACCTTTGCAATCTCCACCGAAACTAAAATACATTGAATTCCAACACTGTGATGTGATGTTGCGTGTAATGGCTCCAGTGATGGTGATGGTACCAATGTGATGGCGCCAGTCCGAAGCCTGGATAAAACAGGAGGTTGACGCTAATCATCCTCGTTTTTAAATTGCCAAAATTATGTATATGGTAGAATTCATAAAGAGTTAACTCAATTATGTACCACGAAACAATGTACGTTGGGCCTGGGCTGGATTGTCTCAGGAAAATATTTTAACATAACACTGCTTTACCTGATATAATATTTAGTTTTTAATTCCGTCTTTAAAGCTCTTTTTTTTAAAATAAGTGATCCCTGTTAGCGGGATTATTGTTGTCCGTTCGATCTAACCTTTGAACTGTAATATTCTTTGTGGGGCGTGGTGGCTCAGTGGTAAGTTCGGCGCCATGTGACCGGAGGGTTGCAGGTTCGAATCCCACTCTAGCCGCTGCGTACGGACCTTGGGCAAGTCCTTCACTCGCAATTGCTCGTGGCGCTTCGGCGTGAAAATTCCGGCACAGTATCAAATGTCGGGAGCGCCTTTTTCTGAGTAGCAGTTGACTTCGAGAGGCGCTATAGAAATATCCGGAATAAATAAATAAATAAAATTCTTATCTGATCATCAACCTATAATATATCAAGATTGTATGTAGCATAAAGCGTAAGCGTTTAAAGGTGTCGAAATACACGTTTACATTTGCACAAAAGTATAAATGTTTAACGACATCTGACGGCTGTAGGTGTTGTTGGCAGTGAGGTGGCTTTACCGCTTCTTTATATTCGATTCCATTTCGAACAGGCGTTTATTAAAATATTCTCGTGAACAATTTACCCTCTTAATATGAGTTTAAAGACATCATACGGCAACAAACACCATTGATGTCGGCAAAAAAATCATGTTATGTTATGTTATCCTATTGAAATGGGTGCGAATGAATCTCTTATTATGGTCTAACTTAAAAGCTTTTTACAGGTGTCCAATTGGCACATGCTTTCATGAAGTAGCTACCATTGTTTGACCATAACTTCCAACAGTAGTGGCTCTTGAAGTTAACCTCACTAGAAGTTTACCGACTTGGGTGTCACATTTGACTCCTCCCTCACATTCACAGGGCATATCTCCAACATGACTCGCTCCTGCTTCTTTCAACTGAGGCGTCTCAGGGCCATCAGAAGCTCGGTCTCCCCTTCTGTCTTTATAACCATAGTTCACGCATTTGTCTGCTCACGCTTGGACTACTGCAACTCGCTCCTCATAGGTCTCCCCAAGCAGCGTCTCTCCCCCTTTAATCTGTTCTGAACGCTAGCGCTAGGCTCATCGCTCGACTCCCCCGGTTTGCCCATATCTCTACATACATGCTTGATGCCCTGCGCTGGCTCCCTATTGCTGCGAGCATCCGATATAAGATCCTCTTCCTTGTCTCTAAATCTCAGCAGCCTACTGCCCCGAAATATCTCTTGAACTATCTGCGAAAACCGTAATCTGCATCTTCTTCTCGCTCATTGCGCTCTGTAAATCGGCTTGATCTTTTTGTGCCCAGGGCTAAAACTGCCATGGCCCAGGATCCGGCGTTTGCTGTTGTGGGTCCCAAGATCTGGAATGACCTTCCCCCTCTGCTCAGGGACAAACTAATGACTGGCTTTTCCTCATCGGTCTCGCGTTCCCTAAAGGCATTTCTTTTTCCCCGGGGTTTCTGTGCTGATAGCGCCTCTGAATAGTATATAAATATCTAGATACAATACAGTACAATACAATATAATACAATACTTTGCCCTATAATAAAAATAAGAAAATACTACTAATAAAAATAGCAATAATAATAAATAATAATAAACTTAGGAGTGGTAGTGGTTGGAGTAGTTGCATCATGCGTGAATTTTTATTTTGGAATTTAATATGACTTGTACTTTCAATAGTATTTATTTTGGAATTTGACGTCACATTTGACGGCTATTAAGCCTAGAAAAAAGTGTTGAAATTGGAAAACTAAATTTCACAAAGCAATATCAATGTTTAACGACATCTCACGTCTGCCAGGGTATTTGGACCAGTGATGGGTATAAGTTAACAAAAAAGTTGATAACTTTTAATTGAACTTAAATATTTATTTAAGGTTGAAGTTTAACATGAGAAAATAGTTTAGTTAAGATCAAAGTTTAACTGATATTGTTTAGTTATTAACTGAAAAGTTTAACTAAAAAATCAGTAGCTATGCTAATATCTTCTGCAATGAACACTGTCAACAACTCAACGCGACGTTTACTTATTTATTAAAACTGGTATTGCCCTTGCATAGAATATGTAGTAAGGCGCAGTGTAAATAACATCATTGGTGTTTATTATTCTTTATGAGTTGACTAACACACATTGCATAGTTTGAAAGTAAAATTGTCATTGACGCTCTGCATTATTACAGTTCACTTAACCTCTGTTAATCTAAAAATGTTTGTCATAAAATTTGTTTAAAAGTTCGAAATAGTTTAACTACATATTTTTTTTCTTATTTAACTTATTTGCAAAATCAATTGCAAACGTTACTTAAACTGTTTTATTTTAGTTGAAAAATAGTTGAAGTTCAATTAAAAAAATAGTTTAGTGCAATCACTAATTTGGACACCTTTAGAAAGTATATATTCTAGGTTATATATGAAATCAAAGGCCAGTTATTTAATCTTGTCCACGTCCAAGGGCTTTTATGCATCAAATGTCGTTGAACTCTTAATCCGTCGAGGTATTAACAATTAAAGGTATCTACAATCATATAATATTATTCGACTGGATTGATTCCAACAGTTTAACGAAATTTTGTGGCATCAAATTCCATTGACGTCGATAAGAAAACATGTCTGCAGTTTTCACCCTTAGGTGACCAGCATCTATGTGATTAGTTTTGAGTCCGTTTAATTTATCTAGAGCTTTAAATAAATTGTTTCATTGAACATTACGCCCAACCTAGTTGCCATAGCTATCGATCTCACCAACTCATCTCCCTGGAAATATGCGTACATGTAAATTATGTAAATTAATTTCAAATACGTAATTCTAAGTAATAATCTAATTACATACGTAAGGTAAATTACTTTTGAAAGCGTCGGTCTTCTCTGCAATTAATGTCTTTAAACAATGGACGAAAAACATAAAATGAAATACAGATGCAGATGGCGCCACTGTGAGCAAACCGTTCACCAGTAAACGTATCTTTTCAACACCACTTTTAAGGGATTTCTTGCTCCATATAAAACGAGTTGACGCCATTCACACGTTTCGGCTCTTGTCGCTGAGTCATATTAATTATATAAAACAGTCCTAAGATTAAAAGTACGATTCTCTGATCGTAATCGTAATCTCCAATTTTCTAAAGCGCCACTGTAAAGCTGAGCGCAAAGCACCAGCTTATTCACGAGCGCTGCGACGTATCCGAGGGGTTGTCCAGAAATCGATGTCCGTTGGTGGTCCGAGTCCGGTTGCCTGAAAGACCAAAGAGAGGCAGAGCAGCTGTTACGGAGGGTTTCGTTGAGGACGAGATGGCTTGGAAGGCAGAGGATCAGATGGATTAGGAAAGGAAATCTTGAAGAGATGAGTTTTCAGTTTGGAGTGGAAAGCCTGTGGGGTGATGAGTAGAGGAGCCTGAGATAGATGACGATGAGTGAGTGGCGGTATTGGTGGAGGAACTGAGAAAATGCGGAATTCGGGAGGAAGTTCGTTCCAGAGTTGAGGTGCAGTGTGGGATATAGATCGGTTGGAGAACTTGAGGCGAGTAGTGACTGGGGGATGGGAGAGAGTGAGATGTGAGGATGAACGGGTAGACCGGGGTGGTTGGATAGTGAAGAGTTCGCGAAGGTATTTTGGCTGGGAGCATTGTAGTGTGTTGTAGGTTAGCGACAAGACTTTGAAGTTGATTCGCTCAGGGATTTTCAGCCAGTGGAGCGATTTAAGAACAGGAGTGATATGGTGATGCTTAGGTGTCCTGGTGATGGCTCGGGCGAGAGAATTTTGGATGAGTTGTAGACGTTTAAAACTTTCTCCTATATTCCGTAAATTCTCCGATCTTCTTTCCATCCAATCGTTCAAACTAATGGCGGATATTTCAAGAGACTAAACTCGATTTTTTTAAAATGATATTCTTTATTATTTCAAACTGACAGACGCAGTAAGATTACATTGAAACATGAAAGTACAATCAAGATCTTAATTAAACACACGGTTTGGCAGCCATGCAAGGGGCCGCCCTAGAGGGGGGTTACGGATATCGAACCGCGTTCTAATGCTCTCCTGGCTATGAGTGTTACCATAACTCTATACCCCATCACCCCGTCCCCTTTAATCAATTGTTCTGATTAACAAGATAAGGCATTCATTGATTTGGAGACATTCTGTCTATGCCACGACTCTTGCGAGCGACTGAACTTTATCATTGAGAAACTGAATTCCCTGAGCAAAATTTTACAAAATAATTCTTGAAGATGAATTTTACTGATTGGTTAGTTGCTGTTTAAGGACGCTGGTTCATAACAAAGATGATTATCGATGCCTTCTTCCTTTCTCCACGCTTGGGACTAACACTTCCACAGGTATGGCAGTGGCGGATGAGAATTAACATTTTCATTCGAAGGTATGAAGTCGTCTTAATGCGGTGGCCTCATTTGTCCAAATTACCTCTTGCTTTGCAACTGATCTATTGCGACTTTGGTTTGCATAATATTAAATGCCTGATGATTTAACTCGGAAATTGTTTTAATCCAGAGTTTAACGACATCTTTTAGCAACAAAGCCTGTTGACGTCGAAGTAATTATTTTGATATATTACATGCAACGGTTCATTGAACACTTATATATTGTAAAATAAAAGCATTTTAACGGTGTCCAAATGGACGTTTACGCTGAACAAAGTAGCATCGATTTTCACAACTATTATTTGTCAGGGTTTTGCCCGCCACTGAACTTAACCTCATATACAAAGACTACACGACCATTTAATCGATTGGATGGATTGGAATATTTAACGACATCTCTTGGTTTCACAGGCCGTTGACGTCGATAGGAATAATTTCTACAGTTTTCACCCTTAGGTAACTAGCGTCTATATATTTAGAATTACATTTCATTTATATATAACTTCGTATTAAACGCTTTAAAACGTCCATGAACATTGATCCCAACCAAATTGTCATGGCTACCGGTCCTGAGCAGCATCTCCTCACCTTATCTCCCTGGAAATCACGGCACTGCCATATTTTAAATCGATTGCGAATTCGTCATAGTAAGTAAATGTCTTATTACGATCGTTGAATTTGAACACCCCATTGTAAGAACATTCCGTGATTATATTAAGGAGGTTGACGGAAAATTTATTTGTTTAATGTCAGAGTGTTTAACTTATTTGCTGTTTAACGCTGTTTCGCAACGAAGATGTTTATCGTCGCCCTCCGCGTTCTTGGGACTGACACTGCCAGATTACGATCAGTGACGGCGTTTTTGGTGTGGAGTTGAACACTTTTCTTTTATATAATCAATAATGGAAACATTTTAAAGGTGTCCAAATGGACGTCAACGCTGAACATATTAATATCGATTTTTTAACAAATGTCCACTGTCAGGATTTTGGCGTCCACTGACCGCATATATACAAAGAATACACGAAAATCTATCTATTCCATTGGATGGATTCGAACAGTTTAACGACATCTTGTGGTTTCAAAGGCCGTTGACGTCGAGAGCAGAAAATTTCTAAACTTTTCACCCTAAGATGACTAGGGTCTATATATTTCCAATTGCTTGCGTTTCATTTCTATTTAGCTTCGTATAGCAAAGCGTTTAAAACGTTCATGAACATCGCTCTCAAACCACTGAAACCAGCTGACATGGCTACCTTTACTAAGTAACATCGCTCCACCTCATCTCCCTGGAAATTACGATGCTGTTACATTGAAATCGATTATGAATACGTTGTATTAAGCACCAATCTAATTACACCTTTTAAATCATCCTGAATGCTAACGAGTAAAATTTAAAGAATTGTTGTAGAAGGAGCTAGCGTAATCAGAATGCTCAACATATACCACCATTGATTTTTGACACCCTTTTAAGGCGAATACCATTATTATATAAATTAACTTGCCTCTAAACACTTAATATTTCTAGCGCTCTAGTCATTTAAGTTTTCGTTTTGAAATGCATTGTTATCATTTAATTTAAACCATTCTACTGCCAATGGAACAGTGATAAGTGTTCAAAAAAGTGTTTTCTGACGACGTCAACAGCCTTCGATGCCATAAGATGTCTTAAGCACTGGAATGAAAACATATACGAAATATCTTCAATATACCTAGAGATAAATGTATTATATATAATTATATTGTTTCGTATTGTATTCGGGCATTTATAAAGCGCTTTTAGCGGGAGGGCCATTCAGAAGCGCTCCCAGTGCGAAAGACCCCGAGAGAAAAAGCAAGTTTCAAGAAAGGTAAAAGAGGAAGAGACGTTACCTGGAATAATATAAATAGCTACTTTCTGGAAAGTTCCTCACATACGACTGAGATGCTGAAACACTGTTTTCGCAATTGAAGAAAGTTGTTTGGAAAATAAAAAAAATGTTGCTGTGAGATCACAACGTTGGTGCTACGGTTGACTTTAGAGACACATTTCTGTTGCTGCAATTTAGAGAGTATTTGTGTTGAGACTAGATAGTGTATATGTGAAAATAAGAATTAGTTTCCTAAAGAAATTGGTACTTTTTCTACCAACACAATAATTTCTGTCTCTTTCTGTCTCCTCACATCGTCCACTCCTCTCCTCGAACAGACTTGATCTTTCAGTTCCTCATACTAGAAAAGCTATGGCGCAGTCCCGATCTTTTGCCTCAATTGGTCCCTCTCTCTGGAATACACTGTCTCCTTCTACTCGCTCTCAAATTTTAATAGGTAACCCCTCATCTTCTTTTGCTTTCCTCAAGACTTATTTCTTTTCTCTTGGCGTTGCGCACTGGAAGAGCCTCTGAACGGTTCACCCTACTAGAGGCGCTTTATAAATCTTTAAATACGATACAATACAATTCGCTCACTTCACAACGAGACAGAAATTATCATTTTCACTGTGAGAGAAAATATTCGGCCATTCAAATGAGAGAGAAATTAAGGCTTCCCCTCTAAGAGAAGACAAATTCGGCGACTTCTCAAAAACAGAAGTTCGGATAGTTCTCAACCAGAGAAATTCCGAAGATTTCGCTTCGAGAGATTTTTTTGGCATAGTATCTTGCAGGTGTGACGACTATATTGAAGTCTGTAAAAAGTGTCAATTGTCACTAAGCAATTTTTAAGTTAAGATCCATGCAGCTATCAACGACATCTTGCGACCTAGAGAAAATTAACGTACCTGGGAGATTTTTGACTATATAGGCAAAATTCAAGTGTTTAAAAGGTGTTTAGTTTGAAGCGATTATTAATTTAAGAATCATACATTGTTCAACGACATACTATTGCGCCCGATCTTAGGAGAACACTGAACAGAAGAGTAGACAACCCAAATGCATTCTAATTCCGGTAACCAGCAGTTTAACGACGTATCATGTCATCAAAGGCCGTTGACTCCGATGGAAAGAAATTATGGGGCAATTTTCGTCGTAGCATACCTGGAAAATAATTTGATCAGAGAAGGCAATTGGGTAGTTGCTGTTAACAACGCTGTTCTATAAAAAATCTCATTAACGCTTTCCTCCTTCTTTTATCCAGGCTTTAGACTGGCACTACCAGAGTACGGATAGCGTCGGTTTTAGTACTGACAGTGGTCGTAGTTGCCGTTTAACGACACTCTGTCAAAGCGGAGATGATTAGCGTCGCCCTCCTCTTTTCAACAGGCTTGAGACAGGCACTACTAGAGTGAAAGGTAGTGGCGGAGTTGTCATTTTTATTTTAAACACCTCTCTTTAGCGCTTAACCTATTTAATAAAAGAAACAATTCTTGACATTAAACACCAATTTTAAAAACTCACAACTTTTATATAAGTAGCGCAGCACCTGAAAGTTATATACTATGCAGATGATGTGGATAACTTGATCAACGGAACATAACGAAACGCAAGATCTATTACAAAATTTTACACGATTTGTTAATCCGTTAAAGATTCAAGTTTTCTGAAAAAATAAGCCGCCTTGTATTTAACAAACAATGCGAGAAAGGAAATTCTAAAACCCTCTAAACATCTTTTCTGAGCCACGAATTAGAGTTACTCGCCTTTCAACAAATCTGTTTTCGCTGGCGACGAATCAGAGGAACGACAAAGGCGACATTAGTCCTTGTCAACTTCTGATGAAACTACATCTCAGACTGCAGGTGAGGCTGAATACAAACAAGCTATCGGTCATTGATTTTAAACACCTCTTTAAAGGTTATTCCAATCCGTATATAAATCGCGAAGTTCTGACCAATGATAGCTGAGTTCCACCTTTTTACATTGTCACCGGAACCTAATCCAATCTAATCCAATGGCTTCTATAGCGCCGATATCACAAGGTCCAATAAACAAATCGATGGTCGCTTGGAGTAATTATATCAATTTAAATATCATGATACACTGGAGAAGCAATTAGTTCGAAATATTCTCACCAGGATATTACCAGATCACTCCTATCTGAAAATCCCCAAACGCATTCAGTTGCAAGGTCTCTCGTTCATCTGTAACTGCCTGCCAGTGCTCCCATCAACGTGTATAATTGGCAAAGCCTCTGCCACCCATGCAGTTTTCACCTTTGGAAAATCTCTTACATGCAGCAGTAGAGGATGAATTCTTAAGAAATCACATACGATGCATATGTTCAAAATACTATTGGATCTGAGGAAACATTTCAAAAGTACAATAGTCTGTTCTCTCAGCAAAAAATATCCATTGTTTAACAGCATCTGACGTTGCAGGTGATCGAACTTTGGGTCAACCTTATTCAGTCAGGCTAATCAAAGACCTGTCCGACTGACTTGGATATAACAGTTAAACGCCATCTTGCGACATTATGGATGTCGCTCCTACTTTGCTGTAAAACGAGAAGTTATTCCGCCTTGTTACGTTAGTGTTGATTCAGCTGATAACGTTTATGTGTTGAAGACGCTGCAACTATTGATTACTGAGCGCATTTTATTTAAGTAGCTTCGATTGTAGCCTTGTTAAAGGTGTCCAAGTGGACGCTCTCATTGCACACAGAAGTATCGCTGTTTAACGACATCTAACGACTGAGATAGGTTCAAAGTGGTTTCTTGCCAATTCGAATGTAGTGCATTTCGAAATATTTCACCGTAGCACACCTGGTAAATAATCCGATCAGAATAGGTTTGTTGCTGTTAAAAATACGCTGTTTATAGCAAAACTGATTAGCGCCTTCCTTCTTCTTTAGCCAGGCTTATGATTGGCAGCACCAGAGTACAAACTGTGGCCGAGTTACAAATTTATTTGAATGCTATTATTATTATTATTATTTTTTTTATGCCCCGAGGTATACAGGATCCCTCAGGGACTTCAATATTAACTAATGTAAAAAAGTGTCCGGAATGGCCCTATTCATCTGTTTCCTGGCTGACGAAAGTGCCCTTAAAAGCTACCGCGTTGAAACACTGTATCGTTATCGATAGGCGTTGGTATAAGAAAGAGGTATTTATTATTATTATTATCACTGGCGTAAACTTGTCCAAAATATTGGGAGGGCATGGGGTCTGGACCAGAGTGCAAAAAACAAGTTTTTCCAGATGAAAAGTTGTTTTTTGTTGTTTTGTTGTTGTTGTTTTTTTGTTGTTGTTTTTGTTGTTGTTATTTTTTGTTTGTTTGTTTTGATTGGTTTTGTTGTTTTGGTTGTTTTTAAGATTTTCGCATTTCGGATCATAAAAATCATGAAAATGGCATGAACAAGAGCTCCAACTCAGTTTAATTCAGTTGCGATTTTCGGAAATTAAAAATTAGTAAATCAATGTTATTGAAATAACTTCTACAAAAATAAGAAATTTATTTAAGAAAAACAACAAAAACCAAATTTTGTGGTTTTATTTTACTTGTGTTTTAAGCCAAAAATCAAAAAAACTTTTTCACCTCTGGTCTGGACAGTCAGCAGAGTCTTCCGGTGTTACGTTAATTCGTATGAAAGGGGAAGTTTCGTTTACATATAAATTTGTTTCATATTGAAGATAGTGAAGATAAAAATAAATCTTTGTTTTCATTATGAATTTCGGATAGTATTTCAGTTCTGTGTCTCTGTTTTTCTGTTTCTGAAGAAATTTGTCTATATTGAAACATAATATTTTAATATTTGAAGAAATTCTCCTCTCGATTTTTGGGGGGCATTGCCCCGGCTCCTCAAATATTGGGGGGCACGTGCCCCGGCTGACCCCCCAGAGTCTACGCCTATGATTATTATTATTATTATTATTATTATTATTATTATTATTATTATTATTATTATTACTATTATTATTATTATTATTAATATTATTATTATTATTATTATTATTATTATTATTATTATTATTAAGATACAGTTATATAGCGCCCCTTCAAGGCTGTCCACTCAGGAGCGCTCCCAGTCCAGCCACGGCTAAAAAGAGCAGTCTTTAAGTTAGTATAAAAAATAGTAGAGTGATCTATTATAGAGACCAGACTGAGCTCTGTTGGGAGCCCGTTCCAGGTCGTACGGCCAGCAACAGAGAAGGAGCGGCGCTGCGTGATTGCGGTACGCGAGCGAGGGACCATTAGTACAGCTTGGCCAGCTGATCGAAGGTTCGATCGCCGCTGGACAACAGATGTAGGGCGACAAAAACTCCTGTAAGCATAGGGTCGCAAGTTCCTCCAAGCAGCGCGTAACAAGTGCAGTAACCCTATATGTGATCCGTAATGGGAATGAAACCCAGTGCAACACATCACGCATAAACTCAGAAACCCGGCCAAATTTAGGAATACGGCCGATGAGGCGCGCAGCTACGCGGAGAACCCGATCTAAGCACCCAACCCGGACGGCTGGGAGGCCAGCATATTGGTTCGATTCAAAAGAAAAAACGCATTCAAATGTACTTTTGTAGTAGAGTTACGAATATATGTGGTTGGGTGCTGTTTTACGACCCTGTGTAATAACAGAGGTGAGTTGCGTCGCTCTACTGCTCCCGTCCTCCATTCTTGGGACTGACACTATTGCAGTTAATGGTAGTGTCGGAGTTACGTTAATTGTTGATTTAAACACCTTTCTTTAAGGCTTTATTAATATTTCCATGAAAGACGTCATTTTATTTTAAACACCTCTTTTTAATATCTTCCAATTTCTATAAATAGAGCAACCGCGTGCGCAGTTACTGATATCCTTTAACAAAAAATAATTTCGTTGGATTAGGTTTAAAACGAACTTACAGAAAATACGAACTCTGTTACAACATTTTATATGAACTGTTAATCCGTCAGAATCCAATTTAAAAATAAGCCGTGTAATATTTAATATAACGTTATCAAACAATGCGAAGAAGGAAATTCAAAAACCCTTTTAAACGCTTACTTTGTCAAGAGTTACTCGACTTTCAAGAAATCCGCTTTCGCGGCCGTGGAAATGGAGAAACTAGAAAAGCGACAACATCCTTGTCAACTGCAGATGAAACTATTTACATCTGTGACCGAAGATGAGGCTGGAGGCAATGGAACAAATGACCGTTGATTTTAAACACCTCTTTAAAGATGTCTGAAACATCTATATAAATTGCACAGTTACTGGTAACCATCGATGACTTTTCGCTTTACACTTCAAATGAAAAATAGTAACCAAGACCAATTCTGATCTAATCTAATCTAATCCAGTGACTTCTAAATGAACTCCAATACATCAGTCGAAGGTCACTTCGAGTAAAATCTTAATTAAAGAAATCATTATCCACGAAATGTAATATTTTCACCAGTACATTACAATACCACTTCTATCTTCAAACATGGGCGTCCGCAGTAATTTTTTTGGGTGTGGGGAGAGGGGCAAAATCTTTGTAGGAGGGTGGGGGGGCAGCAAATTGACGTTTATTTCATAGAATGAACAAAGATCATATGACAACTTTAAAACTAAATAATAGTCAAGGATTTATCTAAATAATTAAGTGTTTTTTTAATTGAAAATCGTGTTGGGACTGTTGTAATAATCGAAATAATCAACAGATTTTATTGTCTTAAATATTTGCAAGATTCAGGAGAAAGTGTTCCCTCTCCCGCCCCCTCCGGACGCCCATGTCTTGAATGACTTCATTGGCTGAAAATCCCGAAACACATTCAGCTCAAGGTCTTTCCTTCATCTGTAACTCCCTGGCAATGCTCCCATAGTACGCATCCTCGCATAGTCTCTACCACACAATCACCCCACTCTACCCAATCATCCTCTTTCCCTACTCTTGTCCGTCCCAAGTAATTAATTACTCATCCTGTATTCTCCAACCGATCCATATACCAAACTGCAACTCAACTCTGGAACGATCTCTCTTATGAGTTCCGAAATTCTCCGTTCCTCTTCCCATCCAGTCGTACAAACTAATGTCAGATGTTAGCAGACCTTTCAGGAGACTAAGATTAATTGCTCTGAGTTAAACTCTATTGGTGTTTATTGATTTAGCGGCTTTCCGTGTCTGTCACGACCGATGCGACCGACTCAACTTCATCATTTGAAAGCATTGATTATAATATGTGACTGAACTCCACGGCGCGCTTAATTAATATGGATATAGCCTATAACGGAGCAGCTTTTAAGGTGTCCAATTTGACTTTCTGTATTTTACATAGCAGTATCAATGCCTGAGTCTGCATTCCGCTATTCCGAATATTTTCCTTTCCCGTTCCCATCCACTCGTTCACACTAATGTCAGTTATTAGCAGACCTTTCAGGAAACTAAGAACTGAGTAAAAATCTATGAGTATTCATTCATTTCACGACATTCTATGTCTGCCACAATCGATGCGAGCAACTCAAAATTATCAAATGAAAGGAACTTTGGGAGGGTCGTCTATAGTAATGGTAACACTCATGGCCAGGGGAGCATTAGATCGCGATTTGATACCCGTAACCCCTCGTCTAGGGCGGCGCCTTGCATGGCTGCCAAACCGTGTGTTTAATTAAGATCGTGAATGTACTGTCATGTTTCAATGTAATCTTACTGCGTCTGTCAGTTTGAAATAATAAAGGATTATATTATTATTATAATTAATTTTATTATTATTATTGTTATTATTGTTATTGTTATTATTGTTATTGTTATTGTTATTATTATTGTTATTATTGTTATTGTTATTGTTATTGGTGTTATTATTATTATTATTATTATTATTATTATTATTATTATTATTATTATTTGTATTCCGTGAGCATTTCAAGAGGAGGTGTTCAATGGTGTTTTCGGGACTCCGCACTCCTCGCAGTTTCTGTCAGCGTTCATCTTCATCGTGTGAAGCCACTGGTGTAGCAGCACTCTACCCAAGCGCAGTCTGGTTATCTGGACCTCTTGGTTCCGCGGAGTATCCGTGTACTTGATTCTGGTTGACACGAGCGGCTCGACCATCCTGTAGAGGACTCCCTTCGGGTTGTCTGTGTATTCCTTCTGCCACTTTTCCACTACGCACTGTTTGATTTTCCCGATCATCTCCTTTTTCTCGATGTACGTAGTAGAGTTATCTTCCGGTAGATGGAGTCCTTCTTTAGCCGCTGCGTCAGCTTCTTCATTTCCACGGATACCCACGTGACTCGGGACCCAGACCACCGTGATGTTACCTGGGCCAAGTCTGTTGATGCTTTCGAGCACCTCGATCATCAGTGTTGGTCTCGAGTCAGACTGCTGTGTTTTCACCGACTCCGCAGCGCTGAGAGAATCCGTAACGATGGCGATCCTGTCCCTCGTGGACGTTCAGCTCTTGCGGATCCAGTCGATAGCGTCCCGTATCTGCGTCAGTTCCGTTGCATACACACTGGACGAGTCCGCCAGCCTCAGGATTCTTCTGTTGCCGATCTCAGGACTCAAAACTGCTGCTGCGGCCGTGTCTTCGTATTTGGATCCATCCATGTAAGCATAATTATGCAGATGTGGTTTCGATTCTTGTCGATGACCTGCAGAGAAACTGAGATTACCGTTTGAGACGCAGCCCTGAAAATGGGAAGTTTCCAACATACAAGAGCCATAAGGAAGTGAAGTTCAGCTACAGGCTCCAGGGACGTATCTAGCGTTGGGTTTGGGGGGGCTTAAGCCCCCCCCCCCAAACGAAGTTGAAGCCCCCCCAAACAAGTCAAGCCGTTGTATGCTTACGGCTAAAATTCGTATGAACACTGTATAAATGTTGCCATGTTCAAGGCTTAAGCCCCCCAAACGAAAAAGGCTAGTTACGTGCCTGGCTACAGCTGGTGTTCAAAATGTCCCTTTTGTTCACGGACACACGACCGTAGACTTGGACGCCACTGTTTGCTGGCCCGATCGATGATCACGTGATCAAACAGCTGCCACTCTTCAATCAGACGCGCCTCCGGTGATCGCTGTCACGAATGCGGGAACGATAAACGCGCTCCTCCAGTACACTCCAGGTTTGGATTTCGCGTCTGATTGAGGAGTGGCCATTTTCAGGGCTGCGTCTCAAAAGTTCACAAACTTGACAAACTCGGCAACATTTCCAAACGGCTTTAGGATTTGGTGGCAATATGGCTAATGTTGGTTTTTTAAATTTCAGGCAAATGCTAAAAGTTTTGACCGAGTTATGACACTCTTTCTTGGGGCCCGTTTTTCATCGGGACACAGTGTACATAGCTTTGGTTAAAGCGTTTCAAAGGTGTTCATGAACATGGCGCTGAACGCAGCTGCCATCTGCGTCGAATTCGGGAACGCTATATAGTCAATCAATTGCAGTTTTGTTATATTGAATAGTCTGTAATTACATCTTTTACGATAAAGTAATTACAAAATAATTAGTCCTCCCACAACAAGATGTCGTTAAAGACTGGACGCTTTTGTATGAAATTAATTGCTGAACTCAGGAGGCGCCACTGGACCAGAATATTTTTCGAAGTTAGCCGTTAAATTTTAACACCACTTTTAGTTAAGTTTGTACAGGCATATATGAAGCTTGCAGTTACTTCTTTTATGTACAAGTCCAGTTACAGACAGCGTTAATTCCTCCGCTGTTGTTGAGAAATCTGTGACATGTAATGTTTCTGAGAAATGTCTTGATGACATTTGTGTTGATAATTCTGTTACAGGTCATGATGATGTAAATTTTCAGAGTTTAAGTCAAATGAAAATGGTTGAAATATCAAATGCAAATCAGGTAAGGCAAGAGAAGGTCATTACCATGAATAATTCCATATTGATGCCCAGTGGGATTACAAGTGGTGCAAACGGGTCAATGACTGACCAGGTTGTTGGCGGCGCAGTGAACCGCAGACCCCGTCCTCATTTGACGGAGGAGAAAAAGAGGATCCTAAGAGAGGTTCAGTCACGCACTGTATTTATAGAGGGGAATAAAGATGACCTCCGTAAGTACTTTATACACATGCCTCGTCAACTCAACAAGGAAATAGTTGAGAAGACGAGGGGAGAGGTTGACAAAGTTTTTATAACTCAGCAAGGTGTACTTAAAATCATTGCTAAAGATGAAGCTCAGAAGAATCAACTTCTGAAGATACAATCATTGAATGATAGGCCTGTAAAAACTAGTATTCCTTTTGCGTTGACATCCCAACCTGTGTCTAACAACAAACCCCCTCCTGTGAAAAGACAGGATAAGGATTACTTTGTTAAAGGGGTAGTTTTTGGTTTATTTGAAAATCAAGAGAATTTAAACGAGATTGCATTGGAAAAGGGAGCCCATCATATCCATAGACTGGGTAATTCTGAATTTAGCAAAGCCACTTTGATCGCTTATCCTAAAGGGACTGTTCTGCCAGATTTCTTGGAAGTGAATGGCAGAAGGTATAGGATTAATCCTTTTGTACCTAGACCATTGAGATGTGATCATTGCCAAATGTTTAGTCACTCTAAATTATTTTGCAGACGAGAAGTTGTGTGCAGTAGATGCAGTGGTAGTCACTCTTATGTTGACTGCCCAGATAAATCTAATTTAAAATGTGCTAACTGTGGCCAGGGCCACAGTGCTGCCCATAGAAGCTGTCCAATATATATAAAGATTCAATCTGCTCTTAAAATAAGAGCAGAGCAGAATGTTACTCTTGCTGATGCTATTGTCAAGGTTGATGAGGTCCAGCATCAGAATGTTAATGTCAATGCTCTTAAAACAGACAATTCCACTTATGCCTCAAAAGTAAAAGCTGGAACAGAAAATCAAGCAAGAGTAATAAATACTTCATTTGATGTACAACCAACAACTGATGTGCAAATCATTTCTACTGTACAAACCTCTTCTGATGATGTAGTCAAAAGGTTTTTGTCATTCAATGACAAAGATTACAAGGCAATATATCACAGCAAGCCAGCAAATAACACAGTGGAAGATTATGACCCAATTATGAAGATAAAAGTGTCCTTTGTTCTTGGCGTATTGGCAACTATTGCAAAGGCTGAGTCAAAAAAACAGGCACAGTTTGTAATCTGCCATGCAGCATCTGAAATCCTTTTTGATAATGAGATAGAATTTAGCTATAAAGACACGTAAATTAAGAGCAGTAGTTTCATTTTTGTTGTTGTCCACTATGGCGTTGACCATTCTTCAATGGAATGCACGTGGTTTACGTGGTCATAAGGACCAACTTAGAAATTATATAATGAAGGTGTGTGTTCCACCGGATGTGATGTGTGTGGAAGAGACTTTTGTGAAAGGTGTCACTCAATCACCAAAATTGGATGGTTACAATATTATACGTAAGGACTGCTTGAATGATGAAAGGGGGGGGGGTTTAGCTATTTACTTAAAAGTGGGCTTAAATTTTAATGTACTAACTGTGGAAGACATTCCAAACATTGAAATTCAGGGTATTGAAATTAAAACTTTCAACGGTCATTTAAAAATATTTAATTCTTATATCACACCTTCATATACATTTAAAAAAGAAGATATTCAGAATATTTTTCCACATAAAAGATCAATTATTGTTGGCGATTTTAATGCTCATAATAAAATCTGGGGCTGTTCTAAGACAAATAACAGAGGGATAATTATAGAAGAAATATTAACAGAAAAGAATTTAGTTGTGCTTAATACAGGTCAAGCTACACGTATCACATCAAACCAATCAAATTTGAATTCTGTTATAGATTTGAGCATATGTTCACAAGATGTAGCTCTTAATGCTAGACATAACGTCACCAATAGCAATATGGGCTCTGATCATTATGCTACTATAACTACTATTAATGAAGAAATCACAATAGAGTATAATTTAAGTATGCATCTATGGAAATTAAAAAAAGCGGATTGGAAGAATTATGAAGAACTAAGTAAATTTTCAATAACAACAGATATTTTAGTTGATAAAAATGTTGACGCTAATTTCAATAATTTAGTAGATTGTATTACTTCTATAGCGAATCAATCAATTCCTAGTAAAAATCTAAAAAATAGAAAGAAAAAAAAGAAAAAATTTAGACCTTTACCATATTGGAGTGATAAATGCAATGAAGTCATTTATAAAAGAAGTCAGTATAGGAATAAAATGAATAAAACAAGGGAGTTAAATGATTATTTGGAATACAAGAAACAAGAGGCTATAGTTAAACAGACACTTAAAACAGAAGCAAAAACTTGTTGGCAAACATATTGCTCTGAACTTACGGATCAGACAAAATTGGGCTCTGTTTGGACATGGGCAAGAAAAATGAATGGTATTGCAACCTATAGTTCCATTCCTACTCTGAATCGTAATGAATTAATAGCTGAAACAAACCTTGAAAAAGCAAATCTTTTAGCTAACACTTATGCAAGTACTAGTAGTACCAAAAATTATAGTAAAAAATTCTTAAATTATATCAAAGATAATAATTTACAAAATAACCCTAATAGAATTGACAGTAGTCCTGTTCATGAAATGGAAATCTTAAATGAGAGGTTTTATCTTAATGAATTGAAACAAGCTATAAGATCAGCAAAAAATAATAAGTCACCGGGTGATGACAAATTACCTTATGAGTTGTTAAAACATCTTCATAAAAATGCTCTTAAAACCCTATTAATATTTTATAATGAAATCTGGGAGGAAGGGAAATTGCCAACTGACTGGCATCATGCCATTATTCTACCATTATTAAAACCAAATAAAGACGCCTCGGTTCCAGAATCTTATCGACCTATATCATTGACTCCAACGATTTGTAAAGTAATGGAAACAATGGTAACAAAACGTCTCCAATGGTTTTTGGAAAAAAATAACCTTATTTCAAAAAATCAGTCTGGCTTTCGAAAATATAGAAGTACAAATGATCAAATCCTTAAACTTCAGGATAATATCCTTAAAAAAATTAAAAATAAAGAACATGTTTTGGCTATTTTCATTGACTTTGAAAGAGCATATGACATGTTACATGTACCTACCCTTTTAAATAAAATTCAGAATTTGGGAATAGTGGGTAATACATTTAACTGGATTGAAAACTTTCTTTCAAATAGAACTTTTCAGGTGAAAGTTGGGGCAGAACTTTCTGATAAATGTATACAACAGAATGGTACACCCCAGGGTTCGGTAATATCTCCTATTTTATTCTTGCTAATGATAAATGATATTGCTGCAGGTGTGGATGGTGTAGAGATGTCACTGTTTGCTGATGATAGTGCTATTTACTTAGGACATAGAAATGTTAAAATATTACAAAATAAAATTCAATTATCGATCAATTTAATACAAAATTGGTGTAATAGAAATGGTTTTAAAATATCTATTAATGAAACCACTGGAGTCCTTTTCTCCAAAAGAAATAATTTGTCAAGGATTACTATTAAAATTGATAAAGAAGAAATTAAAATAGAAAATGAGGTCAAATTCTTGGGAGTAATTTTTGACAGTAAATTGAGTTGGAAACCACATATTGATTATATAATTGAAAAATGCAAAAAGAGGTTAAATCTCATAAGAGCCATCAGTGGTTATGGTTGGGGAGCTTGTAAGAAAACTCTCCTAACCATATACAGGGCATTAATTAGGTCTATTTTTGATTATGGTGACGTTGCTTATTCTTCTGCTTGTAAATCGCACCTAGATAAACTCTCTTGTATCCAAACTGAGGCACTTAGATTATGTTGTGGAGCCCCTAAGGGTACTGCAGCTGCAGCACTTCAAAATGAATGTGGAGAGTTGCCTCTTCATTTAAGACGACTCCAAAATTCAATAAAATGTGGGACTAAAATTTTGGGTAATAAATTTCACATAAATACAGCAACAATGGAGAACCACTGGACAAATGTTTTTAGGACACCTGAGAGTAGGGAGCATTCCATTTATACTCGTACTTCTGAATTCTTTTCTTCACTTAATACATCTATTATTGGCCCTTCTTTCCCTTCTGAACCTCCTTGGTGTAACAAACAAGTAGAGGTTGACTTAACACTGAGTAAGTTAATAAATAAGAAAATTGATCATCCAGAATTTTTAAAGCGGTCTGCTTTAGAATTAGTTTCTAAGTACGACTCTTATGTACATATCTATACTGATGGGTCAAAGGTAGATCATAGTGTTTCTGCTGCCTTTACAGTACCAAGTTTAAATATAGATAAAAAATTTAGATTATGTAATAACTCCAGTATTTATGCAGCAGAGTTGACTGCAATTATAGAAACTGTAAAATGGATTTTAAACTCCGAATGTTATAAGAATTGTCAATTTGCATTGTTTTCTGATTCATTGAGTGTTCTTACGTCAATTAAGGAGTCTTATTCTCAGTCTAGACCTAATTTATTGAATGAACTATTGTCTCTGATTAACAGACTAAATTCCAATCAAATAAGATTTATTTGGATCCCAAGTCACATTGACCTGACAGGTAATGATCGAGCAGATACTTTGGCTAAAGAAGCCCTGAGTATTGATCATATTAATTCTACTAATTATCTTGAACTTTCAGAAATTTTTACTGTAATGAAACTGTATATAGTAAATAAATGGCAATTAGAATATACTAACGATAATAGAGGTCATTTTTATAAATCTATTTGTCCAATTGTAAGTACAGATATTAAATATCTAGAACCCTATAGGCATAAGGAAGTCCAAATTTCTAGATTGCGTCTGGGAGTTGCGAATACTAATCAAAGGCTGTTTATTATTAAACGACATTCAAATGGTTTATGTGATACCTGTCAGGTCAAGGAGACTATTCACCACCTCCTACTTGAATGTAAAAAAGAAGACATATCTAAGTTGTTGCGAGATAAATGTCAGTTGTATAAAAATGAAATTTCTATTTTAAACCTTTTGACAGTGAATATGTTTCAAAACGAAGTGTATAGGTTAGTTAAAATAATTACTAAAGGTCAAATTTTGTAAATAGATATGTTATGTTTGCTACTGTAAACAGTTTGTTTACACTATTTTTTATTTTTATTTTTTTAAATTTGTTTTCTTGGTGCATTTTATTTTATTTTATTAGGCATTACATTATTATAATACACTTTTTATAATAATACCCTTATGCAACATTCTTTAGTTGTATTTTTTGCATATTGGTTATATGACCATTTTCTTATCAGTTGTTATATTATATTATATATGTAATAAAAATTTGACGTTAGTAAATTACATATATAAAATATTGATTATTGAGTATTTATGTTACTACCCTCTAACATTTTGTTGTTTAGATATGGTATGATTTGGTTTATGTATTGGAAAATATACTATATTGTATAGTGTTACAATATTGTGTTGCAATACAGGAAATATAAGGTAATTGTGAATACAATACACTGAAACACAACTTTAAACAATTGTAATTATATGTTTATATATGCTTTGTTAATTAAATACATTTATGGTGGAGTGTGTTAAATATCTGAACAGTGTAAAAAAAAGCAACTTGGTATACCATATGTTTCATTTAATGTGTATGCGGTTTGTGAATTTGTTATTATTTCGTGCATGGTGTCATTGTAGCAGTTGATATTACCATGGAATGTCGTTAAGCTGAAGAATAAGAAATAATTGCTTAGAAATTTCAAATGTAGAAAAAGAATATAATGGCATAATTATAATTATATGTACTGTGCATTTATATTTGAAATTGTTTAAATATATCTTATGTGTGGTAGTTGTTGTAAAATACTGTTTAAATTGCATCAAGCATTTTATTAATATGTGTATTATAATCTCAAACAATATTAGATATAATGCTTTAAATGATGTGACATTCTATGACATTGTACGGCTCTGGTTGACACTTTTAATTGGTGTCTTTCGGACGCTATAAGTATCTTGTTTTCTGTAAATTGCATTTATGAATTGTCGTCAACGGCCTTTGATGCCATAAGACGACGTTAAATGTTTGGATTAATAATAATTCTTTTATGTCAGATAATGTCGTTCTAACTGACTACTGTAAATTGAGATTGAATTCCGGCACAGAATAAAAATATGGTGGTGCTAGTCCGAAATATGAACAAAGGATGAGGTTTACGCTAATAATATTCGTAATTACAAAGCAGAAACTACCTACTTAGCTCACTTATCTACCACGAAAAAAATTTACTTCTTGGCCCTGGGCTAACGCTTTTTCTATTTTTTTAAACCTAATTTTGCTTTGACTGATATAATTCTATATGTGGTTTTAAAAATGCCGTCTTCAAACCTCTTAAAATAAATTAGGGCGCCCAGTCGTGGGAATATTTCTTCCGTTTGATCTAAACTTTGAACTCTATTATTGCTGCCAGATCATCAGCGCATCATCGTATAACTCAGTCGTTTATTCTCAACACCTCTTTTAACGCAGTATATATTGCTACATAATGCAATCAACCTCTGTATTTGTATGTATTATGGCAGTGCTTTATATATGTTTTGTCTTTAGACTGAAGGCAAATAAATAATTATACTTTAAAATTTCAAAAATATCATACGAATCTAATGTCATACTTCTGCTTAGGCCTAGTGTCCATTTATGGCTGAAGTTGTTTTAAAATTCGAATAAATAGACTGAGAATCTTTTCTGCATTTAAGAATGTTGATTCAGAATTTTTTGCTTTTAATATTTGTTGTGTGGAACAATTATTGCGGATTAGTGTTTTATTTGCAACAAACAATTTTATCACAATATGTGCATCATAGAGAGTGTCAGCTGCATTGCTTTTAATGTTGTTAACAGTGAACACTAGTGGTATTGTAAGGCTCTGTTTTGACGCTTTTTAATGAAGTCTTTGGCGCGCGATAAGATTCTCGCTTTAATTGCAACTGGAATGGTTAGGTAAGATCGACGTAAATAAATACCGGACGAAATAATGCATAAAATTAATGGTCATCTACACGAGGCACCACTATAACCTGAATGCTCGCCGACTTCAATTGTTGATTTTATACACCTTTTTTAAATGTATTCCTACATCTATATAAAACGCACAGTCGGGTTGGGCAACATCTGTGGCAGCGTCTTTCAACAACGAAAAATCACGAAAATGAACTCTAGACGAAATTTTAGACTGTTAATCTGTCAGCTATTATAAAACGTCCACATTTCTTAATATCAAGTTCTCATGTAATTAAGTCTTTTAAGTAAAAGTAATTTTGAAATCATCGGTCCAAGCAGCCGCAAGAAATCGTTAAATACTGGACGCTAATGCATAAAATAAATGATTGCCTCCACAAGGCGCCGCTGCAGCCTGAATGCTCGCCGATGTCAATTGTTGATTTTAAACACCTCTCGTAAATGCTTCCTACTTCTATAAAATGCCTCACATTCTACATTTGCATTATTTTAATTCTTCCATTTCTTTCAATCGGAAACGGTCGATTGTTTGAACTTCGAACTTTCAGGAAATACGAACTCTATTATGAAATTTTATACGCATTCTTATTCCGTCAAAGAATCCAATTTTTAGATTAAAAAAGCCGCGTTATATTTGACATAACATCATCAAACATTGCGATGAGCGGAATTCAAAATCCTTCTAACCAGTTCTTCTGGGTCATGAATTCGAGTTACACGCCTTTCAACAAATCCGTTTTCTCTGCCGAGGAATCACAGGAACAAAAAGTGACATTAGTCCTTGTCAACTTCTGATGAAACTACGCCAGTGACGGCAAATGAGGCTGGAGACAAAGGAACAAATGGCTGTTGCTTTTAAACAACTCTTCAAAGGCTATTCAAATCTGTATATAAAACGCGCAGTTATAAGCTATAATGGTGTGTGTCTCGTTAAGTTTACTTTTGAATTGTAATATCGTCACCAGTGCAAATCTATTCAATCAATCAATCAATCAATCAATCAATCAATCAATCAATCAATCAATCAAACATTTATACAGCGTCCCTTCAAGGCGACTATTTAGAGGCGCTCACAGCCCAACCCTGGCGAAAGAAAACAGTTTTAAGAGCAGAGAAGAAAGCGGTGGATGAGTTTCGAGGAAAAGACCGCAGCTCAGAAGGAAGCTCATTCCAAATTGTGGGTCCAAGAACGGAGAAAGCTCGCTGCTGCATAGTAGCGGTGCGTGCGAAAGGAACAGAGAGATCACCACGGGTGGCAGAGCGAAGAGAGCGGTGACCAGGTAGAACAAAGGCGTTATTCACAAATGGTATTGAAAATCTGATTGTAGAAATTTAATAAGTATGACAAAGCCTCAGTGCATATACACTGTACTGAGATTTTGTGAATGTTTTTGTGAATGTTTTAAATTGATTGTAAATTGTTTGCACATTTATTGAAAGAAAAAAGTATATTTTCTGTAAACAACAGGGTAAACAATGTCTAATCGTAAATACTCAAGACACTGGTACATTGCTTCAATGCATATCTGTTGTACTGAGAATGCTAGTGAATGTTCTAAAACGCTTGTAAATATGTTGCACATTTATAAAATAACGTCACCAGTTAGTAGCTAAATTAACTTCATCTATTTAACTTTAATAATATCAGTGTAGGATCGCCTCTTCCATCTTACTTAATAGACCTCTTCCGGCCTGTGTCGGCTCTTCGGACTTCTCGCGTCTTCCGCTCGGCGGGAAGGGGGCGCTCTCAGTCCCGTTTGCCCGTACTGCTACCCTGCAAACCCGCGCCTTCTCGGTGGTCGGCCCGACCATATGGAATGGCCTCCCACCTGAGCTGCGCTTGCTTCCTAGGTCTTCTTCTGACACCTTTTATGACCGAGAGAAAACTGTTATTTGTGGCCGTGCTGGAGCCGGGAGCGCCGCTGAGTAGTTCTCTAGAAGAGCGCTATATAAATCTATGAATGGATATATCAGCATGATATAATCAGCTGCATTTTAGAAATAGTAAATTACTATATGAATCCTATCTTAAATTACTTCTTTGGCTGAAAACCCCATAGGGAATACCCAGTCAAATGCTGATTTTTTAACACCTCTTTTAAGGTTTATTATATCATTATATAGATCCAAAATTGCATGACATTCACTGACTGCTCCTCTGGTACTTAGTTTTGAACTGTAATATTGTCAGTTGAAATTCAGAAATGAGAAAATCACCATATGAATCATAACTAAAACGACTCCATTGGTTGAAAATCCTCGTATACCCACTCATTTTCAATATCCTTGACTAATCTGCACGTATAGCAATACTCTCATCCTACGTAACCCCGAAAACCCTTCACCACTAAAACATCCCGCTCATCCCGAATATCCTCCAACATCACCCTTCTACGAGTCCCAATAACTACTCATCTTTAAGTTATCCGATCAATATACCACATTGCACCTCAACTTTGGAACTATCTCCTTCCTGAATTCTGACATTGCTCTGATCATCTACACATCTCATCGTTCAAACTGATGCCAGATATTAGCAGAAATTTCGAGAGACCAAGATCAATTAATCTGCGTAAAAAGTTAAAGTGTCTATTAATCTATCGCCATTCTATGTCTGCAACGACCCTTTCGAACCACCTAACTTCATCTCTCATAACAAAAGTTTACAATATGATTCATATGTAAATGAATTTCAATGATGGTTAGTTTCTGTCTGGCAAGAACTGGGTTGTATTTATTTATATTGAGCGCGTTGATTAATATATATGTGAATATAAAAGCGTTTTAAGGGTGTTCAAATGGATGTCACTTCACATACTAGTATCGATGTTTAGCGACATCTGTCAACTATCAGAGTTTTGGTGGCTACTGAACTTAAACTCGTATACAAAGAATAGGCTAAACAATAATCTATTTCGATTGGATGGATTTCGAAGAGATTAACGACATATTGTGGTTTCAAAGACTATTGACGTCGATAGGTGAAAATTTCTACAGTTTTCATCCTTAGTTAACAATCGTCTATATATTTAGAATTACTTGCGTTTGATTTATATATAAATTCTTATAGAAAAGCGTTTTGAAACTACCATCAACATTGCGATTGTTCCCGCTGCCATGGCTACCGGTCCTAAGCAACATCTCTCCACATCATATCCCTGGAAATCACGACACTGCTGTATTTAAATCGATTACGTATTCGTGATAGTAAGTCTGCATCTAATTACGCCTTGTAAGATGAAGTAATCGCGAAATCATCCTTACTAAAATTTATGAGTGGATGGAGGCGTCATTGTGACCAGAATGCAAACATAAAGTTGAATTTTGCATACCTCTTTTAAGGAGTCTTATTTTCATATATAAATTAGCCTGATACCAGTTGCTAAAGCTTGCATGACATTATTATTTTCCTCGATAAGTGTTTCAGAGATAAATTATACATAAGAAAACATCAATTATACTCTCAAAACATCGAAACAAAACTAAGGCATTCATATGGCAATAGTATCGTAGTAACAGCAGTAGTAATAGTAATAGTAATAATAATAGCAGTAGTAGCATTGTCTGTATTTTCTTCAAACTAATTTATGAAGTGTTGTTTGCGAATAGGTAAATAAGGTTTTAATGAGATATTCTAGGTTGCATCATTAGCTTTCCACATTACTTTTTATTTTTTAAATTGAAGAAAATATTTTAGGTGAACTTACATTAATTTTTATAGACTGAGCAATGTTTAATCGTTAAGATGGTCATCATCATCAGTGGAATTTCCCTTATTCAGGGTATTACCATAATCTATTAATTACCTAATCCGTATGGATTATTATATCCGTAAGGAAGTTACGCGCCTTATTAAAACAGGTGTGCTATCGTACTTGGAAATATAGATTTGATATTTCATAGGAAACGATGTTATGCGACGGTGTTAAACCTTGAAACTAATAATAAACATCAGTAAAACACCAGTATTGAAAAATGTTCCCAATCGAGGCTAAATAATCATGGATACATTATCGAATTGGTAAGAGCACTCTCTCTATATATCTTTAAAACGTTTCCAGCCAATATTACATAGGTATGAGACCACCAACTTGTTAACACGCTGTATTTAGACACCTTTTTTCAACTGTATAACCTTCAGTAAATAGCTGATGCTTTAAACATGTCGCATATGGTTTGATTTGGTTTATGTATTGGAGTAAAATCAATATTATATTATATAGTGCTGTATTATTGTGTTGCAATAAAGGAAATATACATGTAATTGTAACTTGAATGCATTGAAATCAAACTTGAGACAATTATGCTCATATATGCTTTGTTAATTAATAAAACTTATAGTTGAATGTGTTAGATACCTGAACAATTTCTTTAAAAAAAGGAACTTGGTATAACCATATGTTTCATTTAATGTGCATGATGTATGTGAAATTTATTACTATTTCATTCATAATATGATTGTAGTGGCAGATATTGAACTGAGGAATAAGAAATAATCAATTAAATATTTCAAAGATAAAATAAGAATATAATGTAATAATTATAATTATATGTACTGTGCATCTGAAGTTGTTTAAATATTTCTTGCGAGTGACAATAGTTGGGAAGTACTGTTTAATTTGTATCAAAACAGTTTAGAGCTATGTGTTTTATAAATAACATTAGATATATTGCTTTAAATGATGTGACATTATTGATATTGTAAGCTTATGTTTGACACCTTTAAATGGTGTCTTTCGGACACTATAAGTTTATCGTTTTCTGTAAACTGTATTTCTAAATTGTCGTCAACGGCCTTTGGTGTCATAAGACGACGTTAAACTGTGGAATAATAATAATAACATACGCAAATATGGAACTATCCGGTTTGCTTAGTAACTGTTTGCAAATGTTGTCTCACTTCTTAATAGTAATCTATAAACAAGAATGAGATTTGTATAATTAACTTAAAGTTACTTCATACGACAAAGTTAGTTAATCG
This sequence comes from Allolobophora icterica, assembly GCA_963556255.1. Lineage (NCBI taxonomy): Eukaryota > Metazoa > Annelida > Clitellata > Crassiclitellata > Lumbricidae > Allolobophora > Allolobophora icterica. Next base: position 1,452,492 of record OY744609.1, read on the forward strand.
ACTTATTTATTATTTTTTACTTCACGACGTCTCCGTAACAAGGACGATGGGCGAGAATCTAGAATCTAGAGCTATTCACGTTTTAAGAGTGATTAATTATACAGCGTACAATTCATACAATCTTCATTTAAAAGTTCAGATTTCTAAAAGGTCTTCTGTATGGCTTTAAGATATTTGTGGATCATATTTTGGCAGTTCGGGTGTGCCAGTATTGTCCGAATGCCATCGATCAGATTATGGCGGCAAGTTGCGGCAACATTCATTTCGGAAATGTAACACAGTTTCCGGCACCTTACAGATGCCTTTGAGTATAAATATATATAGTATATGGGAGAAACGTTTTAGAGGTGTCTAACGCCTGCACTGAATTCCATATGTTCAATGACACCTTTTAGCAACAATCAATCAGTCTATAGTTATTTATCCAAACAATAGTTACCAGTGTTTACTGACATCTTACGGACTGCCAGGCCGCCGCTTTCGACCTACCCTACTACCATGCACATGACATTTGCTTTAGTGAGATCCAAACTTCCTGTTTAGTGATTTCCCAGCTTCCGGTTTAGTGAGGTCGCAACTTCCGCTTGAATTGGGTCCAAATTTCCGTTTTAATTAGGTCAAAACTCTCTGGTTTATTTAGGCCCAAACATCCGGTTTAATAATGGACCAACTTCCGGTTTAATTATGGCCGACTTCCGGTTTCGCTGCGGACACAACTTCCGGTTCTATTCGACAGCAAATTCCGGTTTAGTTCGGTTCAACTTCCGGTTTATTAAGGTTCAAACTTTCGGTTAGGTCCAGAATTTCTCGTCTAGGGAACGATCCAGCCTGTGGAAAGACCTGGTCTGGAGGAACATTCGGTCAATGCTTAGTAACTCTTTGCGGGGGTGAGCTTCAGTTGCAGGGTCGTCTGAGGAGACGGTCGAAGGCCCTTCGGAATTCGACGTTGAAGATGGTGTAGATGACGGGGTTGATGGAGCTGTTGATGTATCCGAGCCAGACGAAGAAGGAGAAGAGAGAAGGAGGGATGTGGCAGATGACAGACAGATCGAACAGGTTGTATCGGATGCAGACGGCGTTGATGATGTTCAGCGTAAAGAAAGGCACCCAGCAGAACAGGAAGACAGCTGAACGAGCATACATACACATCGTATATATTATTATTGTTATTACTGCTACTACTACTACTACTACTACTACTACTACTACTACAACTACTACTACTACTACTTCTACTACAACCACTACTACTACTTTTTTTATCTTTAATTAAGCGCCTGCAAACGCACTGCGCTGTACATGTACATGTTATGCGATAAATCTTAACTACTAACAGAGCAGACAGCCTGCAATACACTGCGCAAATTGCAGCCTACAAAGCATGTCCGCCTATGGGACTCGATCTCTGTACCTCTCGCACTCCACGCCAGATGTTATCCAATGCGCTATCGGGCCCCCCTACTACGACTACTACCAACACCACCACCACTACTATATACTATTACTCCTATTACTACCTTCATTATAATCGTCATAATCATCTAATATGCTAATATATTATATTTAATATGTACCTAATAATATATATATATATATATATATATATATATATATATATATATATATATATATATATATTAAACCACGTCTTTATACATTGATGAATGGCGATGTATGTGCACTGATTAACATTTTCCATTGTTTAAATGCTTCTTATGGCAGCTAGGGCCGTTAACGTCGACCTTACTCCAGAAGACTGCAAGTGCACTACACTATGTCGCCTACACGAGCAATGGTGAATTTTTTTATATATGGCAGATATTTCAAGTTTAAAGGTGTCGATATGACCGTTTTCACGTATTTGTACCATCTTATAAAATGCTTTCTAAGGTGTGTAAAAATGTCTTTGTCTTAGGGTGCTTCTAACATATTATCATCATTGTTTCCCTTCTTTGTTTCTTTATTTATCATCAATATCATTATACTAATACTAATCATAGTAATAATAACAGTAATAACAGCAGCAAAATATAATAAATGTTTATAATGGTTATTGTTGTTGTTTCATTATTTATATACCGGCTATCAAGTTCACTATCACATCAACAAAAACAACAGTAACAACAACAACTAGGCCTACTACTACTATTTCCTATTACTACTGATGCTACTGCTACTTCCACTACCTTTACCTTTCCAATAATTATTGCTTCTATAACTGTTACAATTAACATAACATAACATAACATAACATAACATAACATAACATAACAAGGGTTTTAAGTGGTTCAGAAGACGTGTAGTCTGTGTTAGAACCACTGCAAATTTACCTCGAACTCTTAATAGCCCAATTTTCCTAGCTTCTTCTTAAAAGCTGTTATAGTGTCCACTGAGACAGTACTATCGTCCAAACCATTCCACAGGTCTACAACAGTTACTCTTGCACTTAAGAATTTCTGCCCTAATGTTCCCTTCGGCCTCTTAAATAATTTATACCTGTGTCCCCGAGTTGCCTTGTTCGGTGCTAATTCAAATTAGTCCTACTATTATAACGGGGCTTACCAAGGACGATGGCAAGGGTCTTGGTTGCCTTGCGTTCTCTCCTCGTCGCCGACCGGTCCTTCCTCGACTGACTCGGCCACTGCCTCAGATACCAGTTCAGCTTCGTAACGCTCATCCTCGCCGTCTTTAGGTATCCCAACGTCTTCCTGCGTTCATCCTGGGCGTCGTCGTTGCATTCGCCAGGTGGCGCCACAATCGACGGCCGGTGACAATCGCTAGTTTGCAGCACTCTCCTGAGAGGATCATCGCATTCCTCACGTGTAGTCGGAGTTCCGTGACATTCGCCAGGTGGCGAGAGTGGCATGAGCTCAACGGCCGTCGCAGACTCGCTAACGTCGTCGCGTTGGCTCGCCATTGGACAGAGGGGGCAGGAAGCTTCGTCGAGGCTCCCACTAACCATCCATCTCTCCCTGGGCGTCAACTCTCTCCTCAGTCCGTCCCCCGTCCCACGCGGTATCAACGCCCCATCTTCGCATGGACCTCCAGCGCCGTCTTCACTCCCTATTCGGCGCTTAGTTGCCGCTTCCGGTCCGACCGGGCGGTCGCTCCAGGTCCGTCGAGGACTTCCGGTGTCCGGTCGAGTGGAGCCGCGGCGCAGGACCGACAGCCTCGCCCTCTGGCGAATCGTCCGGAACATCCTGATGTAAAGGAGCAACATAACGAGGCAGGGGATGTAGAAGGACCCCATTGAGGAGAAGATGATGAAGTCAGCGTTGTAGAAGATGCACAGAGACGGTTGCTGGTTCTGTCGACGCTCCGTATAATTCATTCCGAGAGCTATCGGAGAAGAGATGGCGACGGAAACGACCCAGACGAGGGCGAGCATCACGTAGACGCGCTTCGAGTTGCGCTGTTTCGCGTAGCGAATCGGTTGCGTGATCGCTGTGTACCTGGGAAAAAGACAGCGAAGAGAAAACACGAAATGTAGCCAGAACGGTCAATGGAGTATGTGTGTGTGTGTGTGTGTGTGTGTGTGTGTGTGTGTGTGTGTGTGTGTGTGTGTGTGTGTGTGTGTGTGTGTGTGTGTGTGTGTGTGTGTGTGTGTGTGTGTGTGTGTGTGTGTGTGTGTGTGTGTGTGTGTGTGTGTGTGTGTGTGTGTGTGTGTGTGTGTGTGTGTGTGTGTGTGTGTGTGTGTGTGTGTGTGTGTGTGTGTGTGTGTGTGTGTGTGTGTGTGTGTGTGTGTGTGTGTGTGATTATGAGTGTATGAAATAATAAGCGTACGTGTGTATGTATGTGTCTGTATGATTGCATTTATGTATGTATGTATGTAATGTATGTATGTATGTATGTATGTATGTATGTATGTATGTATGTATGTATGTATGTATGTATGTATGTATGTATGTATGTATGTATGTATGTATGTATGTATGCGTGTATGCTTCGATGTATGTTTGTTTGTATGTATGCATGTATTTTTGCATGCATGTATGTACGTATGTATTTGTGTATTGATATAAGTAGGAAGGTATACATATGTATGTATGTATGTGCATATATTATATATGTATGTGTATATGCGTGCATGTATGTATGCATGTCTGTTTGTCTATGCATGCAGAAAAGCATGTCTACGTGCGTATATGTGCTTGTGTGTTTGTTTGTGTGTATGCCTGCATATGTGTAGGAGGGCGTGTATGGACGGGATTATATGTGCATAGTAGTGATGGATGGATGGATGGATGGATGGATGGATGGATGGATGGATGGATGGATGGATGGATGGATGGATGGATGGATGGATGGATGGATGGATGGATGGATGGATGGATGGATGGATGGATGGATGGATGGATGGATGGATGGATGGATGGATGGATGGATGGATGGATGGATGGATGGATGGATGGATGGATGGATGGATGGATGGATGGATGGATGTAAGTCCATTCTGATCAGTTCTGTTCTATTTCCATTCTAGCCTACACAGTGGAACACATGGGAACAACAACAGAACAGGCGGAACGCCCAAAACAGTCAAAGAACCCAACAGCAGAAGCCAAGAACGAAGCCGCAGCTGAGAAAAACCGCCGCAAGATGGCCATAGATTTATTTTGCTAATTTTTGCCTGAGGTAATTCAACTCGCTTGATCGACATTGATGCGTCCCCCGCGGGGTAAACGGAAGCGGGGAATTGGAGGAAATTGGGTGAGATGGAAGTGAATAAACGAGGCGGAGGTGGGGCGGGAATTGATTGCATGTATCGAGGGTTTAAAGGGTCGGACTTTGCCCTGAATTCGGATGTTGTGATGGTTGGATTTTTATGGCGAAGGGGTCAAAGGCGTTGACCTGATCTCATGTCCGCGGGTTGAATAATCCAGGGACTCTGTTTATGACTGTTGCTCTCTGTCTGTATGTCTGAATGTCTGTCTGTCTGTATGCCGATCAATAGATTCGTTCACCCCACCCTATCACCCACCCATCCGACTATCCATCCATCCATCCATCCATCCATCCATCCATCCATCCATCCATCCATCCATCCATCCATCCATCCATCCATCCATCCATCCATCCATCCATCCATAAATCCATAAATCCATCCATCCATCCATCCATCCATCCATCCATCCATCCATCCATCCATCCATCCATCCATCCATCCATCCATCCATCCATAAATCCATAAATCCATAAATCCATCCATCCATCCATCCATCCATCCATCCATCCATCCATCCATCCATCCATCCATCCATCCATCCATCCATCCATCCATCCATCCATCCATCCATCCATCCATCCATCCATCCATCTTCCTCCTTCCTTCCCCCCTCCCTGTCCCACTTTCCTTTTTTCTTGCTTACACCAGATGACTCATCGTCTACTTCATCAGGCCCTCAATCAACATCTCTCCTCCGAGACCCGACCTTAGGCGCTGAAACGCTGGCACACCCTGGCACCGAAGGGCACAACAGCCCCACCCCACCCACCCCACCCCACCCATCACACTGGGGGCCCCATCGTCGTAAAAGCTGCCTGCCAATTCCACGCGAATCGAACCGAAGACGTTGGGGTTAAAGAGAAACGCATCCGACTCTTGGCATCTGAGGATTTATATCAAGCATTCCAGGAAACCTCTCGAAGTCATTCGCAGCAGTCGTTAAAGCGCATCCCTTCCCGCTGGTCACTGGAGACCCATAATTATACTGCATGAATACATGGTTGTATATTATGCACGTACGTATGTATACTTGTACGCATGAATGTATGTATGTGTATATATTATACGCAAGTGTGTATGTAAGTATGAATGGGTGTATGTGCGTATGTGCATATCAATGTATGCATGTATGTGTGTATGTATGCATGTGTTTATGTACGTATGAACGTATGTATGTATATGTGTGTATGTACACATGATTGTATGTATGTATAAATGTATGTATATATGTATTTATTTATGTTTGTATGTATCTGTGTACGTGTGTATGTATATGTAAATACTGTATATATATATACATGTCTATATTTATGTGCGTATATATATATACGTATGTATGTAGGTATGTGTGCATGTATGATATATATATATATATATATATATATATATATATATATATATATATATATATATATATATATGTAGGAATGTTCTTTTGAAAGGCATTGGCAAGGTGCTATTTTAATTGTCCAGATCCAAGCATTCATACATACATGCTTGTTATCGACCATTTTAGCCACTTAATAAACCGTGTCAATGAACTTCTTGGTTGGCCAGAGAAAGTAATAAAAGAAGGTAATAACCTTTATCAACGTACTCTTGATCCGGCGCAGAAGTCTCGGGTACCTCGAGGGGGTTGGCTATCGTCATGATCGAATGCCATCAAGTGCACGCATGCGCGTCAAGTGAATTGTTTACCATGGAAACCAGTGAGCGATAACAAAGGAAATATCCGAATCTATCTGGACAGAGCGACTTATATAGATGAAGACACACGGACAGAGAGACACACAGACAGACAGTCAATCACGCTTACTTACATACATACATACAAACATGCATGCTCACTCACATGCATACATAAATACACACATAAATACATACATGCATACAATTATGCATTTTTTATATATGCATACAAGCATCCACAATTTAAATACGCATAGTGGCATACACACATATGTACATACATACTGCAGTGTATTATTTTTAGCTTCCTCGTAACTCGATAGAATGAACTGTGCACAACCTTGAGAGAGACAAAAGTGGGCCCCTAAAGAATCAGGCATTCTCTAGATTGTGATATATATATATATATATATATATATATATATATATATATATATATATATATATATATATATATATATATATATATATATATATATATATATATATATAATATGTATCACAATCTAGAGAATGCCTGATTCTTTATATATAAAATTATGCGGAATCGATGTCACAACTTCAATAAATCTCCTATTTAATCCTGCCAGAGCGACATTGATAATGACTGATTACTCTATTTAACTAAGATCTTATCTGAGATGAAGATGTGATCTTTCGTGACATCCGTATAATTCCTGATTCGTAGATATAGGATTCCAAGGAGTCCTATTGATGAATGATCCTCTTCTCTATTACAAGCCCTTTACGTTGACTTTGTTCTCCACTTCGCAGAATGTTTACTCCTGGAGTGCGAGAAGCGGAATGTAGGCTTTCAACAATTCACGGAATAAGATAGATCCGTATCAACTCTCTAATCCAAGCAATCGTGCGTTCGTTTCAATTTGTAGAATTCCTCTAGCGTGATTCAGTTTGAGATCGCACAGTAGGCCTACATGCAGAACTTTCGATCAATCGCCATCGACAATAATTATTATTCGATGGAACAAAGATTTAACTTCAAGGTCGTGCGTTAAATCCACAAATGACGCTTTAAATCCAGTGCTCTTTAACGAAGACAGCCTCGCTCGACTTTGTAGTAGCGTTCGTCCATGTAACCTTTTCTCATTGAACTTTTTCCGTTATTTTCAACTCTCCCTGCTCAATCTTCTGATTTGACGCGGTATCGTTCATCACTCTGACAACGTAGATCTTTACTGCCTCGCGTACGTTGACAAGTAGTCTGTTGCAAGGCCTCACAGGTAATACTTGAAATTATTATGGCTCAAGTGTCGCTTTTATTTATACGGTGTCGCACCTATCTTACCAATTAATGCTTCATAAATCATAATAGAAAACAAGATATTTGATAATTACATTCGATACATTATGTCGTGTCGTGTCTTATCTACTCTTGTCTTGGCCTTTCTCTTCTTGTCCTGTCCTGTTCTGTCATGTCCTGTCCTGTCCTTTCTTATCCTGTCTTATCCAGTCTTGTCCCGTCCTGTTTTCTGATGTCACGTCTTGTTGTTAGATCGTGCTATATCCATACCTGTCAACGCTGATGGCGGCCAGGTTGAGGATGGATGCGGTGCAGCAGAGGACGTCGAAGGCGACCCAGGCATCGCACAGACCATCACCGAGATTCCAGACAGATTCATTGACCTTCAGAAACAATTACCAGGTATGGTAAGTTTAGACAGGTCAGGTACGGTAAAGTAAAATAAGTTAAGGTTAGGTACGGTAAGGTAACCATAAGGTATGGCTAGGTTAAGGTAAACTGAGGTAAGGTACATCTAACGCGCCCCTCCAAAGCTGAGCGGGCACACCAGCTTATCCAGTCAGGGCGAGACGAGGAATGTTATGATATGGTAAGGTGGCATTAGGTAGGCCTAATCACTAAACCTTTCAATTTCGTCCTCAATGAATCACCTTAATTCGAACCGCGGGCGCCGGGGTGAAAGCCAAGGGCATTACCACAAGGTGCATTTCCATACACGTCACACCTTGGACACAAATCGACAAACGCTCCAACAATCACCAACTTAGCACAACATTCTTTCTCCTATGCGCCATTAACTTATCCCTCGCAGTGCAATTTGCCTCTTTATATCACCCTTTCGCATCGTATCCGGTGCGTTGAGGTTAGGGAACCTTTAACGCGAAGCAATTAAAACCGAACAAGTCGCATCTGGATAAAACGGAAGTTATTTATCTGACGCCAGGGTCGGTACGGATGGCGTCGACGACGCATTGAAGTCGCAGGCCGGATGGCGTCTGGGACGTACTGAAGTCGTCTGCCGGACGGTTGGATGGCGTCGCGGTATAAATGGAGTCACTGGAATGCAACAGTGAGCTCGGATGTGACTGGTAAGATGGTTGTATGGTAGATCCTGGAGGATGTCATGGCTGCTAACGTCAGAAAAGGGTGTGGCCTGGAAGAAAGCACAGTTGTCTCGTACTAAGGGCTGGACCTAGAGTTTGGAACTCTCTCTGTGTCTGTGTCTGTGTATGTGTTTCTGTCTCTCTCTCTTTCTCGTTCTGTTTATCTCTGTGTATAAATATACATTTATCTCCGTATGTCTACATGTCTGTCTGTCTGTCTGTCTGTCTGTCTGTCTGTCTGCCTGTCTATCTATCTATCTATCTATCTATCTATCTATCTATCTATCTATCTATCTATCTATCTATCTATCTATCTATCTATCTATCTATCTATCTATCTATCTATCTATCTATCTATCTATCTATCAATCGGTCTGTCTGCCCTTCTGTCTGTCTGACAGACAGACAGATAGACAGAAAGACAGACAGACAGATGGACAGAGAGGCTTGCATTCTTCGCTTTCCAAATCATCCATCGTCTCTCCCTATCTCACTCCCTGTGCATCCCTCCCTCTTTCTCTATCTGTCTGTCTGACTAACTGTCTGACTGTCTGTTATGTATCTGAGACAGACAAACAAACAGACAGACAGACAGACAGACAGATAGACAGACAGATAGACAGACAGACAGACAGACAGACAGTATATCCAGTGTTCTGCGATACATAATAACTAAATGGTTTGTATTAGACACAGTTACACAAACTGAGAGCGTTTTGTTGGTTAGTGACTTGCTCAAGGAACATACATCCAAGATAACTTTAAAATACTATATTTCCAATTCTATATGTGTACATTCAAATTGTCGTCAGCGGCCTCTGATGTCGTATGAGTATTTTATAGAGAAAATCCCAATTTCTCTCTCCTTGTGAAATGGCCGAATTGTAAGTAAGTAATAAGTAAGTAATCTTTTATTAGTATAAGACAAACGCTCATACTTTACAACAATACATACAAAATGATCACATTATCAGTAACACTGTAAGACAGTTTAAACACAAGCAATTCTATATAATGTCTTATTTACATACATATACATTATACAGTATTATAAACAATAAACGATAGTGTCTTATTTACATACATAGGCCTATCTATAACTAAAGTTATGATCTAAGCCTTACATTCTAAGGAACATAAGCATTACTATGGTCTACAAAAAGAGCCAGTTTAGATATCAGAACAGGTACTAGAACCAGCATTAACCCAGTTTTTATACTTGTACAGTGAGCGAATGATGAAGGATTTCTTATGTAGCAATGTATTAAAGTGCGGTAATTCAAAAGCATGTCCCCTTTTTCTTAAGTTGAATTTATGAAGGTGCTCTGCAGGCAGTAATTGGTGAAGACAGTGTTGGGGTGACTGGATGCCTTTGAAGAACTTCAATTCAATTTTTTCACAAATCTTCTCTAAAGTTAAACCATCACCACTAAAGAGGTTACTGCGCCCAGCCCTGCGCAAAAAAGATTCAATTTTTCCACCCAGTTCAGCCGACAGGAATCCCCCCCAAGATGGTATGGCATACGTTAGTCGTGAGACTACAAGGGCTTGAAAAATGTTCTTTAGTTTGCTGGGAGGCATTCCTTGAGATCGGAGGACTTTTAGGGGGTATAGGCGTTGGCTGCATATCTTCAAAATAAATGAAACATGGTCATCAAATTTTAAGTCTTCTCGAAAAAGAACACCCAGCAATTTGACAATTTTTACTCTTTCAACATTGCTGATAGGATCCGGAAGAGACAAGTGTCTTGGATTCGGTCTATGAAATACAATTTCTTTAGTCTTGGAAAAATTAAGTGTCATTCTGTTCCTGTGTCGGTAGAGAGAGAATGATCAAACTCTCCGTAAGAGCATAATTCTTCTTATCAGATAAACCTCGTCTAGTCTTCTAAACGCAAATACTTTCCAAACTGCAGCCACTAACTGTGTGTCTAACGTCTACCAAACCACCTGTGTGACGTTCTCATAATAGTAGCTTTTTATTTGCCAAACAACTTTCTGCATTCTACGAAGACCGCGAGAAGGAAAGTAATGTAGTCACTTATCCGGAACACTGACATTTAAAGAAGAATTTATATCTTGAAAAAGGTGTCTAAATGTTAACGAATTCTCGTATTTAGTAGAAATAGTTAAGAGAATTCACGCCCTAACTCAGAGACGTGAGTGAATTTAGATTTTGTTTATTTGATATCGGCCTCTGCCCTACCTGTGGTAGAGCCAGTCCCAAGCCCGAAGAAAGGAGCAGGGCGATGCTAATTGCCTAATCGTCTTTGTTATGACACAATGACGTTAAACTGCAACTAACGAGCTCCATGTCAAAATATAATTTTTTTTCATTAATGTTATCTGTTAACTGAATATATAGATCATACATTTGAATTGGAAAATTTCTCAGTTAAGCACCACTTTCAGGCATATTTTCCCAGTAAGTGAAAATGAGATTCAATACGTTATCAACCTGCATAGTTTAAAATTCCAATTATATCAGCTCTATGAGCTACCTGCATACGGTAGTTCAATGCACATGCCTTTTGTGCAATTGTTAATGTAGGATATGTCGTCAATGGCCGTTGTTGCCTTGAGATGTCGTTAAACTTAAGATGTAGAAATTCGTTGATATAAGATGCGTCAGTTTTAGTAAAGTTCGGACAAAAGATCTCGTTGAATACTGAATTGCTATAAACAAAATAATAACTTTTTTTACACACTTATTATTACTTTTTAACTCCGCCGCTGTTCCTACTCTGGCCGAGCCAGTCCAAAGCCTGGATTAAAGAGGAGGGCGACGCTAATGAATGATCTTTGTTATCACACAGTGTCGGTAAACTGAAACTACTACTACTTATTATTATTTTGAAACTCTGCCACTGCTCGTACTTTGTCAGTGCCAGTCCCAAGCCTGATTAAAGGAGGAGGAGATGCTAGAGATCTTTGTTATCACACATTGTCGTTAAACAGGGAACTATATACTACCTCGCACTTATTACGATCTCAAATTGCAGCGACATAATTTCCACAGGATCCAGTGTAATGTTCACCAACAGCAACACCAACATATAACTAGGAATTCAGTTTTACGACACTGTGCGATAGCAAGGTTTATTAGCGTCGCCCTCCTCATTTAATCAGGCTTGGGACTGGCACTTTCAGACAACGAGTAGTGAAGATAATAATAGATGCGCGACGCCCTTTAATATACCTGCTTGTAATAAGCTAAAAGAGGTGTTCTAATTCAACGGTTGTTATAAAACAACATTCTGGTTAAAGTGGCGCCTCCTACGTCCACTCATTAATTTTATGCAGTGGTACAATAAGTAGGCATTGCTGGTCTCATGTAGCTAGAAACTCATTGGATCTTTACTGATATGGCTAGTGTATAGCAGCATCTTTTGAGGGGAGAACTGATGATTTCGTAGTTACTTTGTCGTACAAAATGCAATTACAGAAGTATTCAATATTACGAAATCTCATTTGATTGATATACATGTACAGCGGTCGCGAATTTCGACGGAGATGAGGTATTTCGATGTTGCTTAAGATCGGAAGTCATGGAACTGGGTTGGCGTTATGCTCAAGAACACCTTTAAAACGCTTTTTCGAATGGTATATATAAGTCAAACGCTTTCGACGTTTACTGTCCTGAACATTGCTTATCAATATGATATAGGAGCTATCCTATTGTAAATAAGTGTAAAATAGATTAAGAAAAATATTCGAAAAGGGAGCCCGAATGACAACACAAAAGCTACAAAATCAATTTAAATTAAAAGAGAAAAGAATTGATATCGATCAAAGAAGAAAAGGAAGACAGACAGACAGACAGACAGACAGACAGACAGACAGACAGACAGACAGACAGACAGACAGACAGACAGACAGACAGACAGACAGACAGACAGACAGACAGACAGACAGACAGACAGACAGACAGACAGACAGACAGACAGACACAAACACAGACAGACTAGCATTATTCGCCTTCTAAATCATCCAACGTCACTCCCAATTGCACTCCCAGTGCATCCATACTTCCTTCTCCATCAGAGATGGGTAACTAATCGACTAGATTCTCATCGATTTAGATACACACGTATACATGCACATACGTATAGGCATACGTACATACGTATGTACATAGTATTGAAGCAACTATACATGTATGTATGACTTATCAAAATCTAATTCTAATTGACAATTGATTAGCAATTTAACTAATCATGCCCATCTGCTCTCCATCTCTCTGTCTGTCTATCCGTCCGTTTGTCTGCCTATATGTCTGTCTGTCTGTCTGTGTGTGTGTGTCTGTCTGTCTGTCTGTCTGTCTGTCTGTCTGTCTGTCTCTCTCTCTCCTTTCTCTCCGATACATAGTGAAACTAAATGGTTTGCATTAGACGTAGTTACACAGATGAGCACACGCCTGTGTGTTTGCGTGTGTTTGTGTGTGCTTCTGTGTGTGTTAAATAGACACGATAGTCGATTGGTGAGAGCGCTTGTCTTACAAAGCAAAGAGTAAAGGTTCGAGCCAACTCCTCTGAATAAGAAACGGTCACTGAGTCCTTAACTCAGATCCTTAACTCACGATTGAGCAACGTCATCGATTGATGCTTAGCTACGAGAGAGTGGCGCTACATATATATATATATATATATATATATATATATATATATATATATATATATATATATATATATATATATATATATTGTGAAGCTTCCTTATTAAAATTGAATTGAGAATTTAAAATCTTAAAAAGTAATTAATATCTTTATATATTCATAGATACGATTCACAGACTGAACGCGTTTTCAACATTTATAAAGCTACTCTAACACCTGTTTAAGGTGTCTAAATGACGTAGGTTTTCGCGATATTAGTGACAAACGTAATAATAATATTATTAATAATAATAATAATAATAATAATAATAATAATAATAATAATAATAATAATAATAATAATAATAATAATAATAATAATAATAATAATAATAATAATAATAACAATAATAATAATAATAATAATAATAATAGGAACAGCAACTCATCGCCAAAAGGAGTGGGATATCCGATACACAGACAAGGCGCGGACAGGCCTGCTCGAGTCCACCAGCTGTCCTCGCGATCGTGCTCGCCTGCTAGCTTCACAAGCACCTCATTCTGGTGACTGGATGCTAGCTCCTCCGGTGACTGCTTTGGGCCTTCGCCTCTCAGACGAGGAGATACGGATCGCAGTCGGGGTGAGGCTAGGCACGGCACTCTGTGAGCCGCACTTGTGCCACCACTGCCGAGAAAATGTCGACGCAAGAGGGCTTCATGGTCTGGTGTGTAGAGGAGGAGGAGGGAAACAACAGCGGCACGCTATGATCAACGATGTGATCTGGAGAGCGCTGAGCAGAGCGAAAATCCCTGCTCAGAAAGAGCCTCTCGGCCTCTCAAGAGGAAATGGAAAACGACCAGACGGTGTCACGCTGATTCCTTGGTCACGCGGACGATGCCTGACATGGGACGTGACAGTGCCCGATACCTACGCCACCTCCCACCTTGCCCACACATCCATCGGAGCTGGCGAAGCCGCGGAACATGCAGTTCTGATCAAGAGGGCGAAATACGCAACCATCACTGACACCCATACCTTTGTGGCGATCGCCTTGGAGACGGGCGGATCTTGGAGCGGTGAAGGTCTACAGTTCGTTGTGGAGCTAGGAAGCCGGATATCGGACTCAACGCACGATCCACTGGAGACATCGTATTTGTTCCAACGGATTTCAGTGGCCCTGCAACGTGGAAATGCCATCTGCCTTTCCAGGACGCTGCCACCTCTGTCTGAGTGACGCTAAGATGGCGCTTCAGATAATTAAATTATAATTGTTAAATACAATAATAATGATAATGATAATGATAGTGATAATAATAATAATAATAATAATAATAATAATAATAATAATAATAATAATAATAATAATAATAATAATAATAATAATAATAATAATAATAATAATAATAATAATGAACCAAAACATTATTATTATTATTATTATCAATTTTACTTTTACACTTAATATTAATAATGATTTTTGTCAAGGTTTCAAGTAACAAGTTCTCTGTTAGATTTAAAATTTTTAATTAAAAAGTCTGTAACTAGCAGACCGCCAGGCGGCCCTCATATTTCGAATAACAAAGGACCGCCAGGCGGCCTTCCTATATAGAATACTAAAGGGCCACCAGGCGCCCTTTAAAGTCTGAATACTTGGACCAAAACATTGGCTACACTAACCCTAAGACTAACCCTAAACGTCTTAAAGCTCCCCGCTGAAGGACCCCAATTTGGGACGGTTGCCTTCTTGCCTTAAAAAAAGATCACTGATGACAACGTTAAGAGAAAGACAAAAGAACTGGATTGGACACATATTAAGAGGAGACTCCCTCTTGAGAGAAATCATAGAGGGGAGATTGGAGGGAAGGAGAAGGAGAGGAAGACCGCGACAGATGATGCTTGGATGGATGATGACCGAAGGATACAGCGGACTGAAGAGAAAAGCACAGCGAAGAGAAGAATGGCGTCATTGGAAGTGGAAACCTGCCGAAGGGCAGAGAACTTAAAGAAGAAGAAGAAGCCTTCTCCTTGTTTCTTATACTTTTGTCTCCGTATGTGCAGCATAATCGCAGTTCAGTCATAAATAATGATAATCTTCGTTTAATATCTTCAAACTGACAATTACGCAGTATGATTACAAATCAGTATGAACGGATGATCACAAGTTATTACAGGGGTCGAATTTAACTGTACACGGCAGCCATGCAAGGCGCCCATCACGTCCTACATCTCATTTTAACAACGCGCCATCTCGCGAATGAAAGGTTGAGTGGACCTAAATTTGAGAGGGTAGCGGGAAGCGATCCCGCTACCTCTTGCTCTTCTCGCCAGTGATGTTACCACTACTCTGTAGACCCCGACGGCAGGTGCAGACTTCTTCGCATACTTTTTCATGGATTCCAACGTCTAAAATTACTCGTTTCATATAATTTCTTGGAACTGTTTATGTAATTAAAGATAAAAATACCTTGAACAACATAAGGGAAACTGTTAGATACGGTCGCCTTGTTAGTTATGAAAGTACAGTAGACACGTTCTAGAATCATGTGATACGTGATTCGTGACTACCGACCCAATACTTTTTGAATTACATATTGCAGCCAGTGTTACCACTCTGGAAAAATGAAAAACCCAAGTTGGGACGTTGAAAAAACCCAAGAAAACCCAAGTTTTTTTTTCTGCAGACTTCAATAAACGAATTTTAAGATAATATATAATCATATAATGCAATTATACCATTTCTGTTATAAAATGTTGTACTATCTTTTATTTCTATATTTTAATTGCTAAAAATTATTAGCTAATATTCGAATCAAATGACAAATATCTGGAGCGTAGCCAGACTTAAATTCAAGAGGAGGCAAAACATCTTGAAAAAATTTGATGCTGTTTTTTGCAGATTGCTGCCCAAAGAAATTGATTAGCTTTTTGGGGGAGATTTCTCTGTCAAAAAATTTTATGACCTTTTTTGGGATTTCTTCTTAAATTTCTTCTCTTGGGCCAGGATTCACCGTTCAAGAGCAGGCAAAAACCAGGTGCAGGGCTATAACCCAAGGAAAATTTTTAAATTTATAAAACCAAGAGGAGACAGCTGCCTCCTCTTGCCTCAATGTAGCTACCCCTATGATATAGATGTCGAACAAATGACCAAAGTAACATTCTCCAAGAAACGAGAACTCTAAAATACAGCTTCGAGCGTCCTGCTATGAGACGGTTACTTGAGGAAGTCCTTAACTCACAAATATTTCAGCGCCATCGATTGATGCTTGGTTACTAGATAGTGGCGCTTAATAAATGCGCATATATAGCACGCATTTAAAACAACTGAATTGAGGATTTCAAATCTTAAAAAGATTTCTCTGTTCCTAACTTTACTTCAGCACCAGGACGCGCCAACTATCCCGTTTAATCGTTTTTTAATTTATAATGGCTGTTTAAAGTGTTTTAAGGTGTCTAAGCGTAATGTCGCTTTTACGCGATATTAGTGACTACCGTAATATTAAAAATAATAATAATAATTATAATTAATAATAATAATAATTATTATTATTATTATTAATTATCATTATTACTGTTATAATTAATATTAATGAAAATATTTGCCGAAAGGTTTCAAATAACAAGTTCTCTATTAGATCTGAAACCTTACAATGAAAACTCTTCGACTAGCGGTCCTCCAGGTGGCCCTCAAATTTCGAATACTAACGCTGGCGCCCTTTTAAATCGGAATACTTACACCAAAACATTGCCTAAACTAACCCTAAGACTAACCTTAAACGTCTTAAACCTCCCCAATGTTAGTTAAAGTTTAAGCTTGAAGCACTAATCCATTCGACGTTACCGTCATTTGCATCAGGCTATACAAGCTGAATTCAACCCATACAAACCATTGCTTTTCACTTGGATGGGAAGTTAACCGATGATCTGACTGGAGCTTGACGTCAACGATCAATGAAGTTCATCGGACATTAAAAATTACTAAATTAGACACCTGTAAATTGGTTCCACTAGATGCTATATATACGCCAACTACATCTTCCTGAGAATCACTTTGTCCTCGATTTAAATATTGAACTAATTTCGAACAACGTTTCCAATAGCGTTGGTTCCATGCCTCTAAATAATAACTCGTTTGCCATGCTCATATTGACTGTTGAACCTGCATGTATATTTATTAGTAGGCCTATGTATATTGAACATTGTATGTAAATATGATATATACGGTTTGATAATTAAGTTGGATAGATTTAAATCTGTGTAAATATTTGCAAATAAACTTAAGAAAATATTGAAGAAGGAGCCTAAAGGCCAACAAAAAAGAATAACTACCCTTTGAGGCTACAAATTCAAAATTAAATAGAGAATAAAAACGCCTTTATGTCTATCAAAAGAACCTTATGGTCATTAAAAATGAGCCTTTGGGTCAATGAGAAAAAGGAAAAACTTCAAATGCCCAAATGAATGTATTGTATTGTATTGTATTGTCTCAAATCCTCGTGTACTTGTAGAGCAAAATGTTGCTCCTTTTGCAAGAGTAGGAGTGTAAAGGGGTCGAATACAACTTGGAAAACCTTTTTAATGAAACCTGAACATGCCTATAAGATGATCACTATTTGTAACTATTAATTTTTATGTAATAGTATCATGGCCAACATAGAGAAATCCTTGTATTCTATTAGAACAATTAATCAACGGTTAATTACTACTACTTAAATCTTTAAGTGGAATAATGTTAAAGATCTCTAGTTGGAGGTTTGAATTTGACGTTAAACATTGAATTACTACTATAACTACTACGAACTCCGGATCCAACGACAGACTAGCAGGAGAACAAGGCATAACACAACCGCGTTATGAAACTTATATCTTAAAGTTTGTCAATAGTTTAAAGGTGTCTAATTGAAGGTTTTGTTTTTACTGTGTTTGGGGCCAGTTTAACATCTTACGGCTGCATTGGCCGTTGACGTTGATTACTAAATATCTACCTCCACCACTACCCACAGTGCCAGTCCTAAACCTGGATAAGCAAGGAGGGCGACCCTAATCATCTTTGTTATGACACAGCGTCGTTAGATATTAATTAACCAACGTTTATGTATTATGCCATACGAAAGGTGAGAGATGTTCAAAGCAGTTTTTCCAATCGATTCAACGGCCTTTGATGCCATTTGATGCCGTTTAATCGCTTAACCTTTGAAAAAACCATCTGTTACAATCGCTAGATATAACGCTACGGTGTCGACGTAAACGCAAGATTTCGCAAAAAGCCATCTAGGCTAAATAGAGCGCAAAAACGCTATGCAGCTACTAAACACCTTTAAATTTTGTTTTCACTGTGCTATATAAGTTCCACTCTGTCGCACAAAATAGCATGTGCAATGTGCATTCCTAATCACATTTCCGTTGTTGTCAACAGCCTTTGATGCTATAAGTATAAGATATCGTTAAACGATGCATTAATACAATGTGGGACAGCAACTCGGTCACAGCTCATAATGCTCCGGCAGTGCCAGTCCAAAGACTGAAGAAAGGAGGAGGGGGATGCTAATCAATTTTCATATATGCCACAGTGTAATTAAACAGCAACTAACCAACCAGACTAGTTGACAACACGACCTACCTCGACTTCGGTCATGATTTTGTAACATCTCGTGCCATCCAAGCGTGACTCTGGACTTCGCAAGACCTCTCTCGTAACCTCTCATGACTCCTGTGAAAATTTTTTTCAATCACTGAAGCGTGACCTTATTATCTTGTAACCTCTCTTCACCACTGTATGGAACCATGTGACCGATTATTTAGGAGGCTCGGCTAGTTGTATGGGTTAAACAATGAATTACTACGATTCATCCATGTTATTTACTAATATGTTGGTCAAAACTGGTAATCGGGCATTAAAAATACTAAATTAGATATCTATATCTGAATTCGCCAATTACCTTCACAATTCACCGTTACCCGTACTGTGATTGTGCCAGTACCAAGCTTGGAGAAAAGAGGAGGGCGATACTAATCATTTTTATTGTGACACAGCGTCGTTAAACAGCAACTAACCATCATTCGATGCCTAATTTTGGATCTTAAGAAATTGTGTTCCGTAAATTGTAAACAATAAATAATAATTTTTGCAATAATGATGATTATAATAATAGCAACAAAATGGTAATAATGACTATTATTATAATTAAATTATGATAGTAATAATAATAATAATAATAATAATAATAATAATAATAATAATAATAATAATAATAATAATAATAATAATAATAATAATAATAATAATAATAATGATAATAATAATACAAATAATATTAATAATCAAGGTAGTATAATATCGGATGAAGCCAACGTTACGTTAAGACATCTTTAAAAGGGTTTTCAAAACGCTATAAATAAGAAAACGGGTATAATATGTCGATTTTCGCAAACAAGCGATGTGTGAAGCCAGGAACACGGAAAGACATTAGTTCTTGTTTAAGATATCTTCTTCTTCTGGTTCTCTGCCTTCAGACAGGTTCTAACGTCCGACGTCGCCATTTCTGTCGATTTTGAGCCTCTTCTTTGAGTGTTTTGTATCCCTCCTTCATCGTTCAATCCAGCATCACCTGTCTTGGTCTTCCCCTTGTCCTCTTCCCCTCCATTCTTCCCTCGATATATATCAATCAATCAATCAATCAATTTTTTCATTGCAACCAAACAGTAAAATCACATAAGTATAACAATTTAGAAACATTTATTACTGCTAGATTAAATAAGGTGAGACAGAACAGTCGGTGATGAAAGCAATGGGCGGCCCCAAAGGGATAATTATCCCGCTAGGCGGGGACACCCGACAGGTCATGTAACATAGGTCAGTGTATGGCATATAAGTAATCCTTCCCGACGTAATTAGAAAAAAGATAAAGAATAGTATGGGCATTAAACGGGATGGGGGGCTCTGAGAGGTAGAAAGAAATGGAACAAAACTTAACTAATCTTATCTAAACCTTAACTAAGGAACTCAAGGGCCAGTGCGCGTATATAGCTGACGGGCCCAAGCTCTAACAGAACCTATAAGACAACCTATAAGAGGAGGAGTCTAGTTAAGGCGAATTGTAGGAGTGCATAATAAATTAACGTAAACGTTTTTTAAACTGATAATTATCTGGTAGAGGAGGAGCGAAATTCTATTGGAATGGTATCCCAAGTGGTCCAGCTGTTCTGATGCAAAATTCTCGCGTGTTAGTGCGCACTTTTCCTGGTCGATACGAAGTGGCTTTCCTAGTAAAATGGTCATGAATTTTGGAAGTGAGAGTGAAGTATCCCACGAATGAGGCAGGTAGTAGATTGCGCTCATAACGAAAAAGGAGGTCTCCTATTTGGGCGAGACCTATTTGCTTTAAATCTAGCAGGTTCCGCGTCTTGAATATAGGGGAGGTATGTTCGCTTCTTCGGGCTCCCTGAATTAGCCTGACTGCTTTCTTTTGTAAAATTACTAGTTTATGGAGGCGGGATTGGTAATTAGAGGTCCAGATTAAATTACAGTAATTTAGGTATGGGTAAATTAATGAATAATACAGGTTTAATCTAATTGTTTTAGGGAGGAGGTATGAAATTCTGGATATTATTCCTATGTTTTTAGCTATTTTCGCTGAGATGTGGTTAATGTGAGTCTTCCATGTTAGATGTTGGTCAAGAAAAAAAAACACCAAAACTTAACGGAGTCCACCTGAGAGATGGGCCTCCCTTCAAACGCTAAATCTAGTTTTATCGGTTTAATTTTCCTATGAGATTTAAAGATTATGAAATTTGTTTAATCAATATTTAATGTGAGCCTATTGGCAGCGAACCATTTACTAACTTGAGATAGCTCAAGGTTGACAATTTCCATAAGATCAGTCCAAGAATGATTAGAGTAGAATATATTGGTGTCGTCTGCAAATAGGATGAAGTAAAGCGTAGAGGATACTTTAGCCAAGTCATTAATGCATAGTAGAAATAACAGTGGCCCGAGGTTCCAGCCCTGTGGAACGCCATATGATATATATATATATATATATATATATATATATATATTAGGGTGGTCCAAAACTGTAAAGTTTGGAAATTCAATTCTCCACAAGGCTGCCCTTGTTCCATATGGTATTAGTGATTTATTTGCCAAGTTTGAAAAAAATTAAACAATGTTTACTGGTAGCAACTTTCTGCACATTTTTAACTAAACATTGAAAAATTGCAAAAAATCGCTTTTCGACAGTACATCGTGTACAATTATCAGCTTTAAACAGATATTGTCATTTAAAATGTGAATCAGTCTATTAAAGCTTCTAAAGTAGTGTAAGACAGTGCTTTGAATTCTTCATCAGAATCTGAAGACGAAGGGTTATCAGAGTCGAGGAACACATTGGAAGTAAATGGGTTGTCTTAACACACTTTTCCTTTCTGGCCGCTTGCTGGGCATTTCTGATGATTTTCCGTGTCTCCTTAGTCATCGAACATCTATCTATGCCAGACATGTTGGAAATTCAAGTGCCACCTTTTTGCATCTGCAGAAATTTTTTGTCTTCCTCATTTTTCATGGAATGAAGAGCATCTTTTGTGGAGGTATCGAATAGTTCGTCCTGATCAGCCTTAAACATATCTTTTTTTATATCTGCAAGAGTCTTTTGGTGTCAAACGGTGCTTTTTCAGCACACAAAACTCATTGTACATTTTGCGGAGCTTTTTCACTCCACAGTCTACTTGCTGGGTTGAAATCGGAGCCTTTGCCCAGACGGCTAGGGCCGCACCCATTGTCACTTTAGCACTTCGCACAATTGTTATTCCCTCTTCTAGATTGTGAAACATAAAGTTTTCAAACTAGCTCTATTGGCTGGCAATCCAGATCCAAGGATATCCTATTCAGGCTTTCTACTAGCAATACTTGTGGTGAACTCCTGACCATTGCTTGTGCCATGCCTAATTGATTATCAAAGAAATCTAAATAAAAAAAAAATTATAGAATCTAAATATTATTAAAACTACTTTTTAAATTACTACTAACTAGAATAATTGAAATATATGAATTGCATAATTTAAAACAGTCATTCAGTCAGTCATGTCATTAATGTCAAATTTTGTCAATACTTACTGGAAAGGCCCAATGGCACATGAAATTTTCTAGTATTGATCTTAGTACATCGAATAGTCATCGAAATTTTGTCAATACTTACTGGAAAGGCCCAATGGCACATGAAATTTTTTAGTATTGATCTTAGTACATTGCTTACTCCAGATCAATATCTCAATATCATAGCAAATAGCATATTACTAATAAATCAATGATATTTACCTCAGGTGACTCAATAACACAGCTACACCTTCACAAACT
>OY744609.1:1480215-1492715 GCA_963556255.1 Allolobophora icterica
TGTGTCTGTCTGTATGTCTGTCTGTCTGTATGTATGTCTGTCTGCCTGCCTGCCTATGTGTCTGTCTGTATGTATGTGTGTCTGTCTGCCTGCCTGCCTGCCTATGTGTCTGTCTGTCTGTCTGTATGTCTGTCTGTCTGTCTGTCTGTCTGTCTGTCTGTCTGTATGTATGTCTGTCTGCCTGCCTGCCTATGTGTCTGTCTGTATGTATGTATGTCTGTCTGCCTGCCTGCCTATGTGTCTGTCTGTCTGTATGTTTGTCTGCCTGTCTGTCTGTCTGCTTGTCTGTATGTCTGGCTATCTGTCTGTCTGTCTGCGTTGCCTGTCTGTCTGTTTGTCTGTATGTCAGTATGTCTGTCTGTCTGCCTGTCTGTCTGTCTTGTCTTCTGACAACCAGATTCTGTTTCACTTGCTATCTTTGGACACCCCATTGGACAACGGACGCAGTGTACACTGGACGTACAGTGGTCGCAGTGGAGGGAGGAGTGGACAGCCGCCAGGAGAGCAACCCGATGGCCGTCAGTTCGTTTCCCAGCGCGTGGCACTGATGCAGGAAATTTGGCGCCTTTCAAAGCACCGGTCTAAGGTGCCAGTCAGGCTGACACCTTCGTTGGATTCCGTCAACCTCTGTCAACCCCCATCTCACAAGGGTTATGGGGAAGGGAGCCAGCGAAGCGGAAGTTTCTGTTAACTGGGATGATGAACTGATGGATGGATGGATGGATGGATGGATGGATGGATGGATGGATGGATGGATGGATGGATGGATGGATGGAAGGATGGATGGATGGATGGATGGATGGATGGATGGATGGATGGATGGATGGATGGATGGATGGATGGATGGATGGATGGATGGATGGATGGAAGGATGGATGGATGGACTGATGGAGGAAGGAGGGAGGGAGGGACGTCATGAGAGGTGCCAAGAGAGGTCTTGACGTTATTACAACACATACGTATATACATATCAATGTATATATGTATATGTATAGATATATGTGTATGTGGAATAAACATCAATTTAATATATAAACAACTATTGCATGAAAAGTTTCTTGGGATATATATTCGAAGAACTTAATATACTGTATGTATGTATGTATATATATATATATATAGATATACATGAAGAGCACTATATGTAAGCTTATGCCACGTGAATCCATGTATTCAATATATATATTCAGAGGACCCGTTACAGCGCGTTTTATTACGGCACGAATTCCGCTAAGACGCGGCCGTGGGAGACATGTATCCGAAAATTGAAGAAAATAAAAACGTCATAAACACACGTAGCAGTCATAAATGGTTATTATTACAATTGATGTAGCTCCAGAACAAGAAGGATACATAACAATGCAGGTTTCCCACTGAAGAATTTTCTGGCAGTGAGTGTCTAAACGTTAAAATTATACAATTACATTGTGTGTGCATCTGACATCAATCATTTTATGTAATCAATATCTATATTTAGACATATATACTACACAACAGACTCATTACAGAGCATTTTATTATAACACGAGTTCTGATAAAACACGGTCGGAGTCATGGATCCGAAAACTAGTACAGACGCAGAATATAAACTCGCTATAAAAAATACGACGCAACTATAAGGATTGATTAATGATGTTGCGCCAATGCACAGCGCGTTTTAATGGGTTTACGGTGTACCTGGTCAATAGAATAGTACGAATATGTTATCGTCGCAAAAGAATTTTATAGTCTTTGGATTGTATTGCTTTATAGTTTTGCAATTTAACACAATATATATATATACATATATATATATACATAGGTAAAATATTCCATCAAACAATGAACCTTTCGTCCTTTGGGGCGGGGGGGGTTCAAAGGGCTCCATATAAATAAATATACCTATATACATATTGTGTTAAATTGCAAAACTATAATGTAATACAATCCAAAGACTATATATATATGTAATGTAATGTAATGTAATGTAATAAAAACATTTGTAAAGCGCTCCTCGCAGCAGAGCTATTCAGAAGCGCAGGCTCTCAGCATGATAGTCTCGTGTAAAAGGAAAGGTCTTTAAGCATTTAAGTGATTATATGAATACAGATTATATATGTATAGCCTATACTACGGCACTGATAATATCCTATAAATAGATTATATAGGATCTCTGCCTATATATATATACATATGTATATACATATATATAGTCACAAGCTATTTTTAAAGGCTACAACCAAGGCTCTCTCTCTTTCTATATATATGAATATATATGAATATATATATATATATATATGTATGAATATATGCAGAGAGAGACATACACACACACACACACACATATATATATATATATATATATATATATATATATATATATATATATATATATATATATATATATATATATATATATATATATATATATATATATATATATATATATATATATATATATATATATATATATATATATATATATATATATATATATATACATGAATGGGTTGCCTGTGCTTTGAAATGGTACGAATGGATGAATCAATGGATAGGCATTCTGGTGCACAGAATGGCATTTGTCGAATGCCTGAATAGCTGTGGCTCTGGTCAATGCTCTCATAAAAATCCTCTCATGCGCACGACATCCAGGGCCAACGATCGATCGCAAATTATAAGATTCGGTCCGTTAATTAAGAACTTCGACGCATCCGGCTAATTATCACGTGACCCTGGGTGGTCTCTGATCTCACGTGACGCAATGCACTGCCCGTCAATGACAATTGTAATTAGTGACTTCTATTGCGCCGGTGTCTAATGCGCAAGGCATCAACCGATGGCACACCAAAACCAATGCGTAATCTGGTAAATATCCAGAAGATCAGTACGTAGGATGGAGAGACAGCCTATGGTGGATAAGCAATTTTAAAGAGGTAAGTTTCAAGTTGAGAACGAAGTGACAATTACCGCTGATACATTGTTATCGATTTCTTCTTGTGTTCAGTGATCGCCAGAGACGTTGACGTCGACCTCACCCTCGTCTGTTTAAGCGATTATTGCAACATTAACCGTGTTATAGACTTTACCAAAGGAACCGTAGTCAAGTCTGTCATTCAACGCAATACTATATATCCTACAGCGTAAGCGTTGTTAAGGTGTCTAATTTGCGTTTGTTTTCATGTATTAATATCCTGCGCTTAACGACATCTGGCGACCGTTATAAGCAGCGATTATGTCGCTTAAATCCTACCTGCTTTTCCACGTATACTGACAAGCTTAATAGAAATCATGAAGGTATTCCAACAAGTTAGCAACATCTTGTGGCAACAACGGCAATATATCATTAAATGATCATAATAATCATGATCATCATTGCACCATAAGCTCCTGACGCCAGCCATTTGGCAGCGATGGGTACAAATAAGTGTTCGCCAGTGTTCTCAGCCATACATCAAGTCCACTGCCCCTTAGTGTTAGTCCAAGTGATGTTATGTCCTCAGTTATATTATCTATCCAGCGTAGTCTTGGTCTGCCTTTGTGTCTTTTCCCTTCGAACTTGCATGTAATGCACTGTGTGGGATTCGGTCAACTGGCATTCTCTCTACATGTCCAAACCATCGGAGTCTTCGTTGAACGACTTTGTCTAGCAGAGTTGTTTTGATGCCTAATGATTGTCTTATGTCATCGTTTCTTATTTTCTAAAGTCTTGGAATTGGACTAAGCGAATTGATTTTGCTGGAGGTAGTACTTTATTATAGCGTCGGAAATGTGCGATATAAAGGTGTCTACAGCACCGTGTCCAAACCTGGGTGCCGCGGCACCTAAGATGCCGTTAAGCTGCTCTAGAAGTGCCGCGAACGAAATAGATTTGTGCAGACTTTTTGTTAAAAATTGAAAACTAGCTGATTACTAATTACTGATTACAACAGCCTCAGACCTCCACTGAACATCAATCTAAGGGCAACCCCTTCGAAACGACTTAGCTCTCGTGAATAGGCTGGTGCCCTGCGCTTGGTGTTGGAGCAGCGCGGTGTATAATTGGTTTGCTGTTAACCTTAGAGTAAAGAAGTTAGTTTTTAGTTGTTGTTTCGCGACACCATGTCATAACAAAGATGATTAGCGTCGCCCTCCTCATTTTTTAGGGTTGGGACTTGTACTACCGCAAGTAGTGTAGCCTATTGGAGGAGTTCAAGCAACGGTTTTTTTTACTATAATATGCAAATGCCATCTGCATGATAAATATATATACTATGGTAAATAATTATTTTAATGGTGTCTACTTGGAGTTAAGTATTCTTG
Organism: Allolobophora icterica; assembly: GCA_963556255.1. Taxonomy (NCBI): domain Eukaryota; kingdom Metazoa; phylum Annelida; class Clitellata; order Crassiclitellata; family Lumbricidae; genus Allolobophora; species Allolobophora icterica. Next base: position 1,484,494 of record OY744609.1, read on the forward strand.
TACATATAACTCTCTCTTTCGTTCTTTCTTTATTTCTTTCTTACATTATTTCGTTCATTCTTTTCTCTTTCTATCTCTCACTTTTGTCTTCAATGCAACGCCCTTGGAGTCCCCCAAAACACCCATTAATCTTTCTCTAACTCCTGCCGTGGTCTATTTTTAGACCGCACCGAGCGAATTCATGCGCCGTGTAAATCGGTCGACGTGCGCTCCCTAGCGACCGCTGGAACAAGCGGTCGGCTAATGGAAAAGGCTTGCTAAACGCACCGAGGATCCCTGAGCGAGAACCGTTCCGTTGGCCAGGAACCGTTCCATTGAACGGATCCGAAGACCGTTGGAATTTCCATACATGGGACGAAGTATGCGTTGAAGAATGGCTGCTTAGCACGTCACAAAATATATAAATATTCCGTCCTAAGTATCGTCTTTTGTCTTTTGTCTGTGTGTCTGTCTCTGTGTCTGTCTCTGTCTCTGTCTGTCTGCCTCTTTCTCTCTCTGAGTTTCTTCCTAATTCTCTCACTCTCTGTGTCTCTCTGTCTCTCTGACAGAGACAGAGAGACAGAGACAGAGTCCCAGAGGGACAGAGACAGGCTCTGTCTCTCTGTGACTCTGTCTCTGTCTCTCTGTCTCTTTCTCTCGTATGTATATCACGTATATATATATAATATATATATATATATATATATATATACGTATATATATAAAATATACGTATGTGTATAAAGAAAATAATTTTTATTGTCGCGGTTTTTATTCCTTCGTTTATTCCGTTGTTTTCGATTCCCTTACGAATTAGAGATCAATGTTTTTGCTCTCATTTCGTTCATATTTTATCATCTCCCCCCCCCAATCCCAGTCATCACAGGATGACTGGGGATGGGGGGTGGGCACTTGCTCCGTGGTGGAATTCACAATGGAACTTTTCGTATCTGAGTTAGCGAAGGGGGTAAAAGAAATGAATGGGGAAATAGGAGGAGTCAGAACAAGCGGGGAATAGATGGGAAGGAAGGAAGGAAGGAAGGAAGGAAGGAAGGAAGGAAGGAAGCAAGCAAGCAAGCAAGCAAGCAAGCAAGCAAGCAAGCAAGGAAGCAAGGAAGCAAGGAAGGAAGGAAGGAAGGATCGTATTCAGTCAATGGCTTGATCAGAATTGAACTAATTCAATAAATATGTAACCAGGTCATTCCTCATACTAAAAAATCTTCATGTAAGTAGGTCATTCCTTAAATCAGACAGCCAATGACATCACGGAAAATTGAAACAATGAAAAAACACGTAACAAGTTACTTCAAATGAACTAATCAGTATGTAACTAGGTCATACCTCAACGTAGACAGCCAATGGCATGACAAGAATTCCGACCATGATGTCAGCGATGGCCAACGATACGATGAAGTAGTTGGTGACGTTGTGAAGATTCCGGTCGGTGTAGACACTCATGCAGACAAGCACATTGCCAAAGACGGTGACAACTGGCAGGACGAGCAGAACGAGCGCCCAGTATTCGAATCCAGTCGACTGCTCTTCGCTCACAAGACTGACGAGCAGGGAACCGTTGTAGTCCCACACAGACTCATTCATGTCGGTAATGTAATCGTAAGCTCCAAACTTCTAAAGCGCCACTCGAAGGCCAAACGCAGGGAACCAGCTTATTCACGAGCTCTGCATCAAGTCAGAGGTGTTCCAAATGATAGTCAAAAAGAGGTACGAGTCCGGTTTCCAGAGGGTCCAAAACACTAGGGAACCAGCGTAAGAGCAGAAACGCAAGTGGAGATACTTAGCAACGCGCTGTGCATCGTTGCTCGGTCCTGTCCAAAGCAACCAGATGGAATACAATGTACTCTAATGTCGTAATGGTAATTCTAATGGAAAATTTACTTAGCGCCACTTCGAAGCGAAACTCTTTAAGTGTTCAGTAGTGTAGTATAGTAAATATAAGTTCAGAGCAGTAGTTGTAACTGTAGTCGCAACTTTATATATTGGCACCACGGCCGAAACTGTCCAGTTGCGCTGTAGTCAGGGTTTCCGTTGGAGTCCAAAAAGAGGACATAACTTACGTTCTGACCTAGAAGTAAACAAAAGGACGTATGGAATTTTACTTACGCGCAGCCCGAAAATTTTGGATGTTTCTGACATTTATTGCGAACGTAAAAGCGGCCATTTGGATGTTAACGGAAACACTGGCTGAAGTGTAGTCCAGTGAGTACAGTGTAATGTGATGTAGCAATAATTATAATTGTAATTGTAAAGTTTATATATCGCACTCGTCTTACCTTCCGTATTTGCCTATCCTTCAGATATACAAATATTGCACCCCAACCCATTTTCGAACTTTCCAATCCCATAGCCTAATATTTAATCACCCGAAAGGTAAATTTGATTTAATCTGATTGAAGCTAGAAGAATATCAATCAATCAATCAATCAATCAATCAATCAATCAATCAATCAATCAATCAATCAATCAATCAATCAATCAATCAATCAATCAATCAATCAATCAATCAATCAATCAATCAATCAATCAATCAAAAATTAATCAATCAAGAGCAGTCCCTTAAGTAAATCACGAGGCAGCCATGAATATATATTGTTAGCGACTTCATTTTCCTAATCTCGGCAAATGCGGGCGGGTGACCAGTCCTCTCCCTCGCCATCTCATCTTCCCACCGAGTGTCCGGTCAGTGTACTCATTATAGCTGAGCTAGCTAGGTGGCGCAGGTGGAGCAGAAATCTAAAAAAAAATGTCTGCCCTGGTGGGGCTTTTAACCTCCGATCTCTCGGTTGACTATCCAATCTAATCAAATCCAGTTTAATCTAATCTATTAAAGAGACATTTAAAGACGTACCAGGGATTTCCACAGTTGATCAAATCAAATCCGAGTTGATGTGATTAAGCGATGACTTCTATAGCGCCAAAAAAACTGTAGTCCTCCACTGATGAAACTCAAAACCTAATCATCGCAATCACTGAACGTAATCACTGAAAATAATCAAATCTCTTAAAATTCAGACAAATCTAATCTAATCATAGGGGCCTACCATGAATGTTTCTCTGATGTAATCACACACAGTAGCTTCTACTGCGCCACAAGGTTTTTTTTACATATAATCGTCCTAAATCACCTTGTAAAGTAACTCATTACGACACACATTTATATAGCACCCGGATATTTATACAGCGCCTAAATAAGTCCGACGTTCATATAGCGCTCGCCTCTTCTGAAGAAACCGCCTGTCCCTCTGTCGACGAGAAAACGATCTATCGTTGCGATCCTTCGCAGAATTCAAACTCTTCCCAGACGCCTGCGCGGCGGAAGTGTCCGTCTCTGTACGGCGCATGCGTCTTACGGTCCGTCGGCCGCGTTTTATTCTCTCGTCGGTCGGTAGGGGTCGCGATCGGTGCAGAGCCGTCTAGTGAGAGATCTCGACACCAGAGGCCCTCTGGCGACTGATTGATGACGGCCGACTGTCGACAGAGGGCGAGACGATAGACTGTTTGTGGGACTGTCTGTCTGTCTTTCTGTCTGTCTGCCTGTCTGTCTGTCTAGCACTGTGTATGTGTTTGTCTCTATGTCTGATATGCATCCGAATTTATATGCTTGCATGTGCATGTATATGTATATGCATGTTTGTTTGTCTTTTTGTCTGTCTGTCTGTCTGTCTGTCTCACTGCCTGTCTGTCTTTCTAGGTATGTGTTTTCTCTGTAGAACTGTAAATAAAATTCTAGTGTGGTGGAATATTTTGTAAGACGTTGTTTACACTGCCATCATGCCTACACGGAACCATATGGGAACACATGGGACCCACATGCAACAATAATGGACCCATACGAGACCATATGGGACCCGCATGATACTCATCCATATGGGAACCGTATCAAACTCATATGGGACCCAAAGACATACTTATGAGACAAATATGGCACTTCTCATTTATAGAACACGTGCAGATCATCTTCCATCCTAGTCATCGTCCATGGTCACACCCTACAGCTCCGTTAACTGCTGCTCCTCTCTTCGATCAGCATCTGCTGGAAAGTATGTTGTTCCTGGGACACGTCTTGTCTTTGGCCGGCGTTCATTCACAGTTGCCGGTCCCTCCATCTGGAACTCTCTACCTCCTCATGTGCGCAACTCTCTTAGCGAGACTGTCTTCCGCACTAAACTGAAAACTTACCTCTTCCAACCTACCTTTAGCTCTTACTCGTTGCCCGGCTTCAATGTGCATTTCTGAACTTTGTAGGGAGTGCATTATCAAACTGTAACTGTATTGCATTGTATTGTATAATGTGAGACCCACATGGGACCCACATGGAACCCTTATAGAGCTCACATGGGTACGTCCGATGCTTCTGTGTATCAGTGAGGATTTTAACGTCCGAAGGTCAAATCCTCAAATTATATACTTCCGTCAAGTAGATGGAGCACCAATGCCTCGATTCTTTCTACAGTCACTGATAAACACACCGAAAGACAGACAGACAGACAGACAGACAGACAGACAGACAGACAGACAGACAGACAGACAGACAGACAGACAGACAGACAGACAGACAGACAGACAGACAGACAGACAGACAGACAGACAGACAGACAGGTGAATGGACGGAAGGATGGACCGACAGACAGACGGACGGACAAACAGACAGACAAACAGATAGACAGGCAGACAGACAGACAGACAGATAAGCACTCAGATAGGTCGGACATATACAGATGTGCAGACGTACGGATACATAAATCCTTACATACATACATACATACATATTCATAAATACACTCAGACATACATCGGCACATACATAGATGCTGACAGGATGGATCAGTGAGGTTAAATGTTTAGTGAAGGTTTTTATGACTCTTAAATTTGCCAGTTACGAAGTCCATCGCCTCCTCATACGTCCAAATTCCCGTGCGGACTTTTTTGGCCACAGTAATAACAATGTCTGGCCCGGGTCAGACACTAGATCACCAACACATGCCTTTCTCGTTACCACTGCGTCTCGACGCGCCAATTAAAAACAAGCGCTACATAACATATTTATTTACCTTAGCACTTAATACGCTTTTCCTATTACGTGGGGTTCGTCGACCTGGGTGTGAGGCCATACCGCACGGAGTAGAGTAAGAATTGTTCCCGCGTCGTCATCATTATCATTTTCGTCGTCATCATCATAACCACCACCACCACCATCATCGTCATCAAAGTCGTTGGTTTCGGGGTACGATACATACATTTTCTTGAACTGGGAACATCGTGTATCAACGTTTCTTACTGTAAATTTATTTGAGCTTAGAATATAGAGTCAAACAATGCATTAAGCTATCCATCCATCCATTCATTCATTCATCCATCCATCCGTCCGTCCGTCCGTCCGTCCGTCCGTCCATCCATCCATTCATCGTTCCATACTTACAATCATCATTGCATTTGTCTGCTCTAGACTTGACTATTGCAATTCCCTCCTCATTGGTCTTCCTGAAGTCCGTCTTGCTCCTCTTCAGTCCGTTCTCAATGCTGCTGCTAGATTAATTGCCCGTCTTCCTCGATTCTCTCATATCACCACCTTTATGACAGAAGAACTCCACTGGCTCCCGCTTTCTGCCCGTATCCAATTTAAGGTCCTCATCCTTGTGTGTAAGGCTCAACTTGGTTTCGCTCCAAAATATTTATGTGACTTAATTCATCGCCCTCACTCTGCTGCTTCTCTTCGTCCTCTTCGTTCATCTGACCGCTTGGACCTCCTCGTTCCCCGTGTCAGGACTTCTCTGGCTCAATCTAGGTCTTTTGCCTCCATTGGCCCTGCTCTTTGGAATGAGCTTCCTCCGTACGTTCGTTCTTCTATTCTCTCAGGTAACGTCTCTTCCTGTTTTAAGTTTCTAAAAACTTGCTTTTTCTCTCGGGGTCTATCGCACTGGGAGCGCTTCTGAATGGCCCTCCCGCTAGAAGCGCTTTATAAATATCCAAAATACAATACAATACAATACAATCATCTATCTATCCATCCATTCATTCATCCAGTTATCCGTCCACCCGTGTTTTCTGCTATCTGTCTGTCTGTCTGTCTGTCCGCCTCTATCTTTCACTCTGTCTTTGTCTGTCTTTGTCTGTCTGTGTGTCTGTCTGTGTGTCTGTCTGTGTGTCTGTCTGTCTGTCTCTGTCTGTCTCTGTCTGTCTCTGTCTGTCTCTGTCTCTCTCTCTGTCTCTGTCTCTGTCTCTGTCTCTGTCTCTGTCTCTGTCTCTCTCTCTCTCTCTCTCTCTCTCTCTCTCTCTCTCTCTCTCTCTCTCTCTCTCTCTCTCTCTCTCTCTCTCTCTCTCTATATATATATATATATATATATATATATATATATATATATATATATATATATGTATATATATATATATATATATATATATATTATGTAATACATGGCTGCCTTATAATTGCGCATGCTTGTATGATTACATGTTAATTACTTGGTTAGTTGGGTTATTCATGAGCTTGCTTTTGAAATGAACGTGGGAGAAATGGAGTCATTACCTTTCGTTTTTATCCTGTCCCCATGTGGGTGGACGGGTCGTCGGTTGCGTGTATGGCAGGGATGGACCCGGACTGTGGGAGCGTGGGAATGACGAGAAATGAGGGAATTTTGTTGATGGATGGAGTGGGTGGTAAATTTCCAGTTTGGAGGATTGGGAAGATGAACGAGAGGAGTAGAGTGGAGGAATGGAGATTAGGAATATGACAAAGGTCTGTTGAAGAAGGAAGAGGAGGAAGAGGAGGGAGAAGATGAGGAGAAGGAAGAAGAGAAGGAAGAAGAGTTGAAGTAGAGGTGGAAGAAGTTGAGGAGGAAGCAGGGGTGGAAGAATATGAGGAGCAGGAGAAAAAGGGGAAAATGGGGAGGAAACGGAAAAAATCAGGAAGAAGAGCAGAAAGAATGGGAAGAAGGCGACGAGGAGGAAGAAGAAGAGGAAGAGGAAGAGGAAGAGGAGGAGGAGGAGAATGGAGATAAAAATGAGGAAGAGGAGGACGAAGAGTGAGAGAAACAGGAGGATGAAAGCGATGAGGAGGAAAACGAGGAGGTGGATTTGAAGAAAAGAAAGCATAAGATGAGAAGCAACAAAGCCAGAATGAATATTGTAGAAGAGGAGATTGTGGATGAGGCTGCGCTCGAAAGAGGACGACAGAGGATTGATATTCAAAACAGAGGAGTAGGAGGATGCAATGTGATGCAACGTAATCAGGACGACGCTTAGTCAAGTCAGGCTTAGTCAAGTCAAGTATTGTTATTTGTTGGGTCATTTTCGGTGCCAGGTTGGGGCGAGGTGAAGCCTGACTCAGCAGGCGAAAGAAAGCTTCGAGTAGGAGTTACAAAGCCTGCAATAAATAAGTAATTTGAGGATCAAGAGGATCGAAAGATTGAGGATTGAACGCGTCACTAATCATTTGTTTCCGAATTGTCAAAGTTCGTAACAAATGGCATTGTTTATTAGCTTCCCCCTTCGAGACAATCGACTGAGAACGTGTTTTCCCTACAATGCGCTGACGAATGAGGGGAATTATTGTCCCACATAGTGGCACATACGCCGGTTTACCCTACCCAGTGGCGGTGGCACTTGACGCGAACGGATAGGGGAGGGAGGAACAAGCAGGGTGCTGCATCGTTAATGACACAAGGATGTTAATGGCGAGTTAAATTTATGAGGCGACAGACATTTCTTCCGTTCTCTTTGTACGTCTCTCTGTCTGCCTGTCTGTCTGTCTCTGTCTGTCTGTTTGACTGTTTCTTTGTCTGCTTGTCTGTTTTCTAATTCCTATTTATCCTTTTCGACTTCTCTATCCGTCTTTCTATGATTGTCTGTCTTCGTCTGTCTGGCTGTCTTTCTGTTTCTGTGCGTCTTTCACCGTCTCTGTCTTTGTCTCAGTCTATATCTGAGTCTTTCTATGTCTGTCTGTCCATATCTCTCTATATATCTTTCTATCTCTCTGCCTGTTCTTATCTGTCTCTCCGCATATCTCTATCTATACCTATCCAGGGGCGCACGTTGCCTCCATCTACCAAATAAAATCCACACAAGGATTAGGCATGGCTTCGATATTTTTTGACAATTTCACTGTGTAATTTTGGCTTACCATACAGTATGTATAATATCATATGATATCATGTGCATATGTTATACTGTACTTTTTTGAGTCACTCTGAGTCATTTTCAGTGTATGACTATGAGCGGCGGACAGA
>OY744609.1:1497715-1510215 GCA_963556255.1 Allolobophora icterica
ACTTAAGATCTTCTGTTCATATCTTCCATTTAAAAGCACATCTTATAGTGATTGTACACGTTTAACGCATTTCATTTTATATGGCTTCGTTGGACCACGTTTTAAAGGTGTGTAAGAGAGCGATATTTAACAATCGGCTACTGCGCCATACGCTTACATAGCAACTGTTTCAAAAGCTTAAAGGTGTCTAAACAGAACCGCTCTAACATAAATGATACAAAACGCTACAGTTTAATTAGACAACCATACGTCTTATTCCTCCTCCAACTGTTTTTCCTCATCCCCTATTTTTCTCCTCTGTTCCTTTTCCTTCTTCTTTTCTTCTTGCTCTTCCTGCTCCTCTTCTTCTTCTTCTTCTGCCTATTCTTCCTCCTCCTGTTCTCTCTCCCTCTTCGCCTACCTCACCACCATTCCCTACTCTTCCTCTTCTCCTCCTCCTCTTCACCTTGCTACTAAATTTGCCTCTCCTTCCCTTCTCGTCTTGTCTAATCCTACTTCTCTTCTTTCCATCCTCTTCTCTTCCTGCTCCTCCTGCTCCTCCTGCTCCTCGTGATCCTTTTCCTCATCCCTTAACTCCTCTTCCTCCTTTTCTATTCCTCCTCCTCTTACTTCTTCACCTCCTCCTCTTCCCATTCCTCATCCCTTTCCTCCTCTTCCTCTTTTTCTTGTTCTTCCTCCTATTACTCCTCCTCCTCCTCCAGCTCCCATTCTCTCTTCTTCCTTCATCGTCTTCAACTTCCTCTCCAATCCTCTTCTCCTCATTCCCCTGATCCTCCTTCTCCTCTCGCCGTCTCCCTTTTTCTCATACACAGCAGTTCAGAGCTTTCACAAAAAAACTCAAACCATATCCAGAAGTCTACTGCCTTTTTTCCGAACACGCTGTATTCCGCTGAAAAAGAATTCGAGAATGCGACTTCAGTTAAAGGACGACGGCGCTTCTTGCATTGGACGCCGACACAATACACCGTAAGTCAAAATTAATTAAGTCATTCCTATTCAAGGACTGCGATTTCCATTCAAATGTCCGATTTCGTGCGGATATCCGCTCACTCGTTCATAAATAAGTGAAACCATGTATTTGTCGAAAGCAAATAAGAGTATGTATATATATATACATATATTTTTATACATGCATGTATTTATATAGAACACGTATTATGTTATAATATTATGTATATTATATAACTTGAAATATATATGTTTTAATATACACATATATAACACAATGCGTGTTATATATAAATACATATATATGCATTCGTTTGTATATACATGAAAACCTTATCTTATAAAATCCATCAAACGCGTACGTACATACATACATACATACATACAAACATAAATACATGCATACATACATACATACATACATACATACATACATACATACATACATACATACATACATACATACATACATACATACATACATACATACATACATACATACATACATACATACATACATACATACATACATACATACATACATACATACATACATACATACATACACTAAAGCATATACAGAGACATATATACCCACCTATACTCAAACATACGAACATACATACATACATATATACATACGTACACTCAAACATGCATACATACATGCAAAATATATGCAGAGTTATATATATACATACATACATAGGTATATGCATGTAAACATACATACAAGAAACGATAATACATGTGTACATTTATTCAGTTATAGCCTGTCTGTCTGTCTGTCTGTCTGTGTGCCTGCCTGCGTGCCTGTCTGTCTGTCGGTCTGTCTGCCTGTCTGTTTGTCTGTCTGTCTGCCTGTCTGTTTGTCTGTCTGCCTGCCTGCCTGTCTGTCTGTCGGTCTGTCTGCCTGTCTTTCTGTCTGCCTGTCTGTTTGTCTGTCTGTCTGCCTGTCTGTCTGTGAGATTCAGAGTCTTCTATTCCGATCCTTTGAGCTGTTGGTCAGAGACGTCATTTAAGTTTTTTCTGGGGAGCAGAGACGTCATTTGAGTTCACTTATTGCATTATCTATGAACGTAATCGTGGATCAAGCGCTTTTGAGGGTTCATAAATTCGCTTTACGAAAGTTCATCTGATAAAGTGTATAATATGAGGATGACTTGGTTGGCAGAGAATGTCTTTCTTCCTCATTTTCTTGTTCCATCCACTTTCCTTTTTTCAACCCCCCACCCCCAAATGACGTCCCTGGTTTTGGTCGCTTCAAGGACTTTCCATCCGTGTTCTTCTGCCAGAAGGGATCAAATGTAGCAATAAAATGCCCCCATCTCCTGCCAAAGAATAATCAATTTATATGGCGCACAATTTCTTTATCCCTGAGAGTTTTTAACGACAAATGACGTCTCCCGAACGTAAGAGATTTCGGAAACTCGTGTTTCGCTAAATCACTAAAAGAAGTGGTTAGTGACATCTTACGGCTGCCAGGGTCGTTGACCCAAATCTATCCGATCCCAGCGATGTTGTGAGGTACTAGAAATCGCTATGTTAAGTGATCTGATAATATATACATGCATATACACATACACCTCTTCAACAGTTGAGTTCACTCACGGGGTTTAAGAGATCACTACGACTACACCTAATTGACCTTAGCCAATGAAGATCACCATGGTTTCTCTGGGCCCCCTTGAAGAATAATTATCATTGAGTATGACCTACGAGGTCGGGTTATGCAAAATCGTCTACTTGATTTCCTGGCACTCCTGGGCGGAGTCTCCCTTATTTAATTACTCACCTATATAGTCCATAGGCGCCGACTTTTGCTTTTGTCTCTGGGTGCCAGTCAGGGGCGGATCCAGAAGGTTTATCAAAGACCAAGGACACTTTTTTTTAGGAAATCATCTCCGAAAAAAACTGATGACCGTTTCTTTAGTCATCCGGAAAAATTCATTATACATTATTTCGTCATTTTTCATCGTCTACTACATAAACTAATTTTAAATGGGGGGCCATGTCTCCTAAAATTTGACGACTTTTTTAGGAATTCATCCTCCGAAAAAATGTGACGACCTTTTTTAGGAATACCCCAAAAAATTGAATTTAAGGTCCGAATTCTTCTGGGTGCCAGGCCCCCACTGAACTATTTCTCTGGGTGCATTGGCCCCAAGACCCCCAAGAAGTCGGCGCCTATGATATAGTCATTTACTTTTTCTCGTTTAATTTATGATTTTTCTTACTTTCTCATTGCATTGTGTTACTGCCCGAGTAGAGGCAGTCCCATCTGTTTACTTAAGTTAATCTCGACTTTGTTTGAACTAAGTTTTGTTTCCAAGTTTGTTCTGCGCTATATAAATTTACTGGAAAATAGGTGTCCCTGGTAGCGGGAGTATTCCCTTTTGGGCCTACCTTTGTGACCAGCTTGTATAACAATTGTATGTTTGTGTTATTGTGATTATGTAATTGTGGTTACAATAAAGAATTTAATCAATCAATCAATCAATCAATCAATCAATCAATCAATCAATCAATCAATCAATCAATCAATCAATCAATCAATCAATCAATCAATCAATCAATCAATCAATCAATCAATCAATCAATCAATCAATCAATCAATCAATCAATCAATACATACATACATACATACATACATACATACATACATACATACATACATACATACATACATACATACATACATACATACATACATACATACATACATACATGCATACATACATACATACATACATACATACATACATACATACATACATACATACATACATACACACATACATACAATAACTGTAGTATCGATAATTTAATGACAACTTCTGACTTTTAGACCCATTGAAGCCGTGTTGCTTTACCTTTGCGAAACAATAACAAATTTTTACTTAGAAAACTATTTAGGTATAGTTTGTTTAACGACTCTATTTCATAAAGAAGACGTTTAACGTCGCCCCCTCCTTCGTCCAGGATTCGAACTGGCACCACCTGAATATAAGACAATGGTAGCGTTAGACTTGATCCAACAGTTTAATGGCATTTTGTGGAATTAAAGGCTGTTAACGTCGGTGTAAACTTTTATAATGCAGTGCTCAGGTAACGGCAGCTTATAGGTATAAATATAACATTTGAACTCGATATTAAGGTGTTTGACAGAAGTTTATATTAATGTTAGTAACTTCGTCTCAAAAGAAACTTGGCAGCGTTCTCTACCCGTTGACTCAGACTTCCGAATTTTATTACTAGAATCAACGCCATGTTTTAATATATAGCCATTTTTACAATGGTTATAAAGGTGTCTCAGCTTGAACGTTACATGTCAAATATTGCGGCCTATATAGCCGCTGAAATCAATGACCTATATCTTTGATTTCTATACCTTGAATTTTAGTATTATATTCAAATTCTTTTAAGTATAGAATCGCAAAGCTTATTTTATCTTAGATGAGAATGGCCATTGTCCCCCGGCATTACGTTTCAGAAAATCCTTTCGAATGACATTATAATTATGAATTTTAGGCCATTTATTTTGATGTTTTAAGAAAGTTTCTTGGATGCAGATAATATCCGACAAAATTGTAACCTGAGCTAAATAGTTTTAAATTGCAGAAAATGATCATTGAGTCCAAGTGCATTCCAATGAGCAACAACTGTAGCCATAGAGAAAGATGAAAACAAAACTACGAGGGATAACTGAAGAAAAATTATTTTGAAGGAGAATTGTGAACCTTCTTCCATGGGAAAGAAGTTGAGATCCAGTTTTAGCAAAAAACGTATTTTGCACAATTATTAAATTGAGCTTTATCTTTAACGGCCAAGACTCCAAGAATGAAAGTTATGACCTTAATGTTAATTAGGTTATGCTCTTCCTCACTTTTGTGTAATTTAGATACTTTTTGCTTTATAATTAGCTTTATTTAAGGATAGGAATTCCTTGACAGGTTGACTTATTGTTGTCTTTGTTTGTGGGATGAAAAGTAACTGATTATCTGATGTAGCATGTATGTTACAGTAGTCTTTGTCAGAATTTTCATCATCATTTCTTTCACCTCTTACTTTATCAGCATAAGTAGGCTATAGGGCCATGGTAGAAATCTCTGTTTGGTTTTGATTTTCATTTATAGTTTTAAAGGCAATTGCAAGAAAAATGTTTTTTCTCAGCTGTTATCCCAAGTGCTTCCACTCTCTGGAACTGTTATAACTAGAAAACAACGCAATGTTTGAACATTATGTAGTCTATAATAGAAGTGTTATAGAGGTGTCGAACTTGAACATTGGTAGTATAGTTGCTGTTTAACGACGCTGTTTCATAACAAAAGATAATTAGCGTCGCCCTCCTCTTTTACCCAGACCTGGGACTGGCACTGCCAGAGTAGGAATAGTGGCGGAGTTAAAATTAAAGTTAAACTTGAACGTTAGATATCAAAACTTGCGGCTTACAGCCGTTGGAATTATTGGCCTATATACTCCGTAATCGTAATCAAACTTTTCCTAAAGCGCCATTGAAGGCCAAAAGCAGGTCAATAGCCTATTCACGAGCGCTACGTCAAACCGGAGCGGGTTTCCTGAGGGTAGTCCAAAAGAGGTCCGAGTCCGGTTTCCAGATCCTATTATATTATGTCATTATTATTATAACTATTACTATTATCATTATTATTATTATTATTATTATTATTATTTATTTATTTTTTATTTTTTATTTTTTATTTTTTATTTTTTATTTTTTTATTTTTTATTATTATTATCTATTACGTGACAATTATTATTATTATTATTATTATTATTATTATTATTATTATTACACAGGTTTAATATAGCGCCCCTTCAAGGTTATCTACTCAGGAGCGCTCCCAGTCCAACCACGATATATAACTATATCTTAGTTTAGGAACGCACTGTAGAATAAGCTGGTGCTTTACGCTTAGCTTTATTGTATTGTATTGTATTCGGGCATTTATAAAGCGCTTCTAGAAATTCAGAAGCGTTCCCAGTGCGAGAGACTCCGAGAGAAAAGTTCAACACAAATTGTTAACTTCTTTTTTGACCAGATCAGTTCAAAAGTTTTCCGTGCCCCCCACCCCTTCACCTGTCAAACAAAATCGCCGCCACTGATTTTAATTATAATATTGACATTAGATTCTTTTTCTATTTGAGAAGATTTAAAGCGAATATTTATTAAACTTAAGTTTAATAACGTCTTTATGTCAACATCTCCTAAGCAGCTTACATTTACAGATTCAGAATTTTACGACATGTTATGGCAACAAAGGCCCTTTAACGTGGAATTTTTCAAAATTTCGACATTAACATCTACGTGCCATTGATACAACCATATATATAGGCGACGTTGTAAACGTTTTAGAGGTGTGTAATCCGAACAGTTCTAGTTGTTGGTATTACTTACGTCTTACGACATCTTGTGTCTCAAAGGTATATTGTTTTCGATCTGTTAGAGGCTACCGAAGTATTTCGCCGAAATGACCTAGTTGAAATCAACGCCGTGTCTAGATATAATTATAGGTAATAAGATAACATTTTTGAAGGTGTCTAACTTTAGCGTTGGATAGCAAATGTAATAACAGCATCTTGCGGCTTATATATTTGTTGCAATCAGTGGCCTACATTTCGCGCAATCTGTCATTCTTGTTATGCAAGCTTTGGAGTGGTCGTTCCCTCAATCTGGAACTGGCTTCCACGCAATCTGCGAAATAAGCTGCTTCTCCTTTCTATGCCTTTATTTCTGAAGCGGTTGAAAACCATTCTTTTTGATCGTGGTCTTCTGTAGTCAAGTCGAGATCACCTGGGGTGAGTTTTCTGCAAAGGCGCTAAATAAATAGCCACTTACAATTGCATTATAAATTACAATCAGTTGATCCAAATGCGGGTTATTCCCTGATCGACTGAATTTCGAAAGGGGTTTTCCAATTGATTGTGTGTCTTGATTGCAATGTCTTGAACAATATGGTAAGAGCGCAACATGAATTGTTAGATACGATTAGTGTAGATTAGACAAGACAAGAAAAAACCGATAAGGCAAGGTCAGATAAGGTAAGATCAGATGAGGTAAGATAAGGTAAGACAAGACAAGGTAAGATAATCTAAAGTAAGGTAAGATAGGAGAAGATAAGGTAAGGTAAGACAGAGTAAGGTAAGATAAGACAAAGAAAGGTAAGGTAAAGTAAGGTAAGATATATTATAAGATAAGGTAAGGTTAGGTACGGTAAGGTAACATAGGATAAGGTAAGGTAAGGTAATGTAAGGTAAGCTAAGCTAAGGTAGGATAGGATAAGGTAAGCTAGGGTTAGGTACGGTAAGATAAGATAAGGTAAGGTAAGAAGGTAAGGCAGGGTTAGGTACGGTAAGATAAGATAAGGTAAGGTAAGATAAGGTAAAGTAAAGTAAGGTAAGATAGGATAAGGTAAGATAAGATAAGATAAAATTAGGTAAGAAAATGTAAGGTAAGGTAAGGTAAAATAAAAATAAAATAAGATAAGGTAATGCTAGGTAAAGTAAGTTAAGATAGGATAAGGTAAGGTAAGGCAAGGTAAGATAAGATAAGGTATAGAAAGGTATGATAGGATAAGATTAAGGAAGGTTATGTTAGGTTAAATTTGGCTGCGAGTACCTTTTAGTTCCACAATATACTCTATATAAGCACCTCAGCGAAATATGCAAAACACATTTGATTATATTTACAATTTTGACATTATATTCTTATTCCATTTTTGTAGAATTAAAGCGGATATTTATGGATTCTTAGTTTAATGACATTTGACCCCAATATCAATCTGCGAGACAATACATATCCACGCCGTTGATACGAATATATATTAGCCTTTCTACTAGTTTTAGAGGTGTGTAATCGGAATTTCTATTTTCATATTATTTGGTATTGCTTGTGACATATTGCGGAAGTTTATTCAAATTCACACAATTGCTCTAAGTATGAAGGACCAACTATAGTCTAGGCTTGGAATTCAAAAAAGGCTCTAGAAATCACTCTTAGAAGCAAATCATGTAACAATTTGCTAACCGGCGTTTCTAGACTAATTTGACCCTGCTGAAAACGAAAATCGCGGTTAGCAAGCTGCATTTTTAGCGGTTGCATGGGAAAACAAGATGGCGGCCAAAATGGCGGCCACTATATTCAAATGGCTATAAGTAAAGTCATGTATGGGATAGAAACATGATCTTAGAGTCTAAATTAACATTTTTGGGGTCAAGAAATGCGATGGAACTAAAGAGAAATATGTAGCACTGCCAGAAACAAAATGGCGGACAAAATGGCGACAAAAATATCTTCAAATGGCTATAAGTAAAGCCATGTATGTGATGGAAACAAGATTTTAAAGTCTAAATTAACATTTTCGGGGTCAAGGAATGCGATTGAACTAAAGACAAATATGTAGCACTCCCAGAAAACAAAATGGCAGACAAAATGGCGACCAAATATATTAAAATGGCTATAAGTAAAGCCATGTATGTGATGGAAACATGATTTCAGAGTTTAAGTTAACGTTTTTGGGGTCAAGGAATACGATTGAACTAAAGACAAGTATGTAGTACTGCGAGAAAATAAAATGGCGGCCAATTTTTTTCAAATGGTTATAAAACAAAATGGAGGACAAAATAGCGGTCAGTCTTGAGTAGTGTTTTCTTGGTCAAAGCATACAAAGGAAGTAACATTCTATATCATTCACTGATGTTATTACAGTTTAACCATCATTATTTACATGACTTTTTAGTAGCCTGTGATTGCTGTTTGACTACTTATACATTAGGTACACAACATTCGTGTTTCATGACCTGACTAAAGCTATTTCAAGCATTGTTGCAGTCAATGCAATTGCACATAAGTGTACATGGCAAGTTCACATTTCGACATCAGCAGCGCTTGGTGTTACACTTACCAACTTTGCATGATTTACAGTAGACAAACTCTAGACACGACTGGGGCACAGGACCAATTGTAGACCACACTGGTACGAGAACACCTTCTTCATCCACACTCCATCCTGATGAGGCTGGTGTCGGAGCATCAATGTGTGGAAGATAGGCCTTTTCCCAAATGACAGTTCGGTAATGAACACGTCTAATAGGCTGCCTGATTATGTCACTGCATGGTGAAGAGAATCAGTTTTTTTAGTTTTCCCGAACATAAGATATCGTGCCTCGCTGCATGTCTTTACGTTGTCATTTGTTTTACACAATCTTACCACAAATTCCTCTGCACTTGCTCTAGCTTTCTGATAGGGTATGTTCCCCAAAGTCGAAAGTAAACGAGAACTTTCCGACTAGGTTTTCCAAGCATTTTCTTTGCTGATCCCTGCTAAATATGATATCACATCCGGTAATTCAATGAAAAGCCAATATATTCGTTCCTAGTTGGACCTTCATACTTAGAGCAATTGTGTGAATTGGAATGAACTTCCGATTTGCTGATCTTCCTGCCATCACCCACATCTCATCATATTTAATGCGCTGAAAGCTGAATGGGTAGCAAGAAAATTCTGCCAATTTTCCGGCAACGGAACACTTCTGCACTCTATACAGCGGATTGGTCGTGATGTTTTACACCACTTCTGTCTGGTTCTACTTCTTACTGACAATTCCCAGTATCGATTGAAGACAATATCGACCCTCTTGTAGCCAATCGAAAGTTCCTTCACAAGTGTAACCACTGTATCTGCCAGGTCACTAAATGTCTTTGCTCTCGGAGGTGAGCTATTACTTGTCCATCAATAATTAAAAGTGTAGCCTCTGTTAGAGAAATGCTGATTGAACATGCTACTTTTTCAGTGAGCATCTGCAGCAGTGAGGCCTTGTCACCCGTTCTCATTTCTTGCTATGCCTGAAACACGGCTGATCTGGCAGCATTTATATCCATTCAGCTTTCAAAAGCCACATTATGGCGATCTAGATATAGTTGTTGTTGGTGGTGGTTTCTTGGAAGAAGATAAGGTATTGTCTACTGCCGGTTCTGATGTGTCTGCCTTAGCAGCAATACACGAAGAAGCTGATACCAGAATCACTGTACATGCTACGCAGACAAACCTAAAAGCAGTGGTCATTTGTGCAAGGAATACAGACGTTATTCTGCTGTTGCTGCATCACTATCAACGTTTTAAATGTGATGAGATGCAGGAACATCAGCAAAGCGGAAGTTCATTCCAATTCACACAGTTGCTCTAAGTATGAAGAACCAACTAGGAATGAATATATTGGCTTTTCATTGAATTACCGGATGTGATGTGATATCATATTTAGCAGGGATCAGCAAAGAAAATGCTTGGAAAACCTAGTCGGAAAGTTCTCGTTTACTTTCGACATCGGGGAACATACCCTATCAGAAAGCTAGAGCAAGTGCAGAGGAATTTGTGGTAAGGTTGTGTAAAACAAATGACAACGTCAAGACATGCAATGAGGCACGATATCTTATGTTCGGGAAAACTAAAAAACTGATTCTCTTCACCATGCAGTGACATAATCAGGCAGCCTATTAGACGTGCTCATTACCGAACTGTCATTTGGGAAAAGGCCTATCTTCCACACATTGATGCTCCGACACCAGCCTCATCAGGATGGAGTGTGGATGAAGAAGGTGTTCTCGTACCAGTGTGGTCTACAATTGGTCCTGTGCCCCAGTCGTGTCTAGAGTTTGTCTACTGTAAATCATGCAAAGTTGGTAAGTGTAACACCAAGCGCTGCTGCTGTCGAAATGTGAACTTGCCATGTACACTTATGTGCAATTGCATTGACTGCAACAATGCTTGAAATAGCTTTAGTCAGGTCATGAAACACGAATGTTGTGTACCTAATGTATAAGTAGTCAAACAGCAATCACAGGCTACTAAAAAGTCATGTAAATAATGATGGTTAAACTGTAATAACATCAGTGAATGATATAGAATGTTACTTCCTTTGTATGCTTTGACCAAGAAAACACTACTCCAGACTGACCGCCATTTTGTCCTCCATTTTGTTTTATAACCATTTGAAGAAAATTGGCCGCCATTTTGTTTTCTCGCAGTACTACATACTTGTCTTTAGTTCAATCGTATTCCTTGACCCCGAAAACGTTAACTTAGACTCTAAAATCATGTTTCCATCACATACATGGCTTTACTTATAGCCATTTGAAGATATTTGTCCGCCATTTTGTCCGCCATTTTGTTTTCTGGGAGTGCTACATATTTGTCTTTAGTTCAATCGCATTCCTTGACCCCGAAAACGTTAACTTAGACTCTAAAATCTTGTTTCCATCACATACATTGCTTTACTCATAGCCATTTGAAGATATCTTGCCGCCATTTTGTCCGCCATTTTGTTTCTGGCAGTGCTACATATTTCTCTTTAGTTCCATCGCATTCCTTGACCCCGAAAATCTTAATTTAGACTCTAAGATCATGTTTCTATCCCATACATGACTTTACTTATAGCCATTTGAATATAGTGGCCGCCATTTTGGCCGCCATCTTGTTTTCCCATGCAACCGCTAAAATTCCAGCTTGCTAACCGCGATTTTCGTTTTCAGCAGGGTCAAATTAGTCTAGAAACGCCGGTTAGCAAATTGTTACATGATTTGCTTCTAACAATGTCATTTTGAGATTCCAAGCCTAGTCTACTAGGGACGATTATATTGGCTTTTCATCGAATAACCGGATGTGATATGACATCATATTTAGCAGGGATCAGCAACGAAAATGCTTGGAAAACCTACTTGGAAAGTTCTCGTTTACTTTCGACATCGGGGAACATTCCCCTATCAGAAAAGCTAGAGCAAATGCAGAGGAATTTGTGGTAAGATTGTGTAAAACAAATGACAACGTCAAGACGTGCAGTGAGGCACGATATGTTGTGTTCGGGAAAAGTAAAAGACTGATTTTCTTCACCATGCAGTGACATAATCAGGCAGCATATTAGACGTGCTCATTACCAAACTGTCATTTGGGAAAAGGCCTATCTTCCACACATTGATGCTCCGACACCAGCCTCATCAGGATGGAGTGTGGTTGAAGAAGGTGTTCTCGTACCAGTGTGGTCTACAATTGGTCCGGTGCCCCAGTCGTGTCTAGAGTTTGTCTACTGTAAATCATGCAAAGTTGATAAGTGTAACACCAAGCGCTGCTGCTGTCGAAATGTGAACTTGCCATGTACACTTATGTGCAATTGCATTGACTGCAACAATGCTTGAAATAGCTTTAGTCAGGTCATGAAACACGAATGTTGTGTACCTAATGTATAAGTAGTCAAACAGCAATCACAGGCTACTAAAAAGTCATGTAAATAATGATGGTTAAACTGTAATAACATCAGTGAATGATATAGAATGTTACTTCCTTTGCATGCTTTGACCAAGAAAACACTACTCCAGACTGACCGCCATTTTGTCCTCCATTTTGTTTTATAACCATTTGAAGAAAATTGGCCGCCATTTTGTTTTCTCGCAGTACTACATACTTGTCTTTAGTTCAATCGTATTCCTTGACCCCGAAAACGTTAACTTAGACTCTAAAATCATGTTTCCATCACCTACGTGG
>OY744609.1:1515215-1520215 GCA_963556255.1 Allolobophora icterica
TTTGTGTCTCCCTGTGTGTTATATTTCAACCCACAAAACCTTTCCTTTATTAATAAGATTGACCAGTCTGAATACTTCACTTTGTATGCAGCCCACACCAAGCAGGTTCTTAATATTAAATTCTAATTTAAACAATTTACACTGTTCTCTTATTACATGTATATTGGATATGTTTTCTTTTCTGCAATGTAATAACAAATGATCTATATTTTCTTTGACTTGACAAGAGTTGCACAAACCATTAGCATGTTTTTTCATTAGGAGAAGGTTTTCATTAACCCTCGGGCTACCAAGGGGGGGTGGTTATCACCCCCCCTACGTTTTTCTGCAAATTTTTTTTAGCACATGGAATATAATTTTGACATTTTAGGTAGCTGTAGGGGGTCCATTTGCACACATTTTGAGGTAACAGTCGTGATGATATCCCACACCATAAAAAAGTTATACCCGATATAGCCTAGGTACCACCTTGTTGAAATCAGGAATTTCTCAGTTGTTAGCTGTTTGTCGACTATGAAGGTATTCATTATTCTTTCTGGAAGAGAAACAACTATGCCATTCTTTAGAGGGAATGTAGGGCTATATTTGCTTGCTTAGTTATTTGTCTTTTGAAAACCGGAAGTGATCATAATAAATAATAATAGGCTTTTTCAGTGTGAAGATCACTGATTCTACATCACAACGTAAACCGATATGGTTGGGTATGGGGAAGGGCTATAAACAGTTGAAGCAGAATGCTAACAGAGTAAAAGCAGTGCTGTGAAGTGTTCAAGAAGCCGGTTTGCAGGAAGCATTCCCACAAAACAATGAAAGTAACTTGCAATAACTGCAAGGACCACTGACGTATCTGACTGCCGCGAAAAATTACATAATTTCTTGTTTCATGTTGATATAGCTGCACGCCTTTAGGTTTTGCCTGTAACTAAAACAGACTTTGGAATAGTTTGTATTGTTGAAAATTAAGCCTCATTATATTTAGAATATTCTTGGATACATAGTTCATTTTCAAAACCCACATCATTTATATTTCTTATCTAAAACGTACAAATTGTGTGGGATAATATCAGATATCGTTAAATGGACCGGTGCCTTTGTTAAAAACTATATAATTTCGAGATGCATTCATATATTTCACAACTAAATATACCATTCTTTTCAGAAATGAATGCTGAATCAAATGCTATATTGCATGATATGATATTTGAAACCAAACACGAAATTCCGGGGGGGTGGTAACCGATGTCGCAAAAAACCTTGGTAGCCTGAGGGTTAAGGTTAACCTTTCTCAATCTTAGTCTGGCGATTTGCACTTCCCTCCTCTTAGAAGGATCCATAAATTTACTATGTGTGTTCACCACAGGGCAAATGCTCTTATAATGAAAACCTTTGATATCACTATCATATTCCTTCTGCCATTTAGAGATGATATGAGATTTAATGATTGAAAATACTTCTTGTAGCTCTAGATAATCTGTGGAGTTAACTGTGGGTAGTTCTAATGATTGCTTTGCTAAGGAATCAGCTCTTTCATTACCTAGAATACCTACATGAGTAGGAATCCAAATTAAACATATTTCACTCATATTTATTTGATTAAATATTTTTATTGTATCTTGTAATAAAGTGGGTCTAGAATAAGAAAAAGACCTCTTTGTAGGAGCGTGGTGACTCAGTGGTAAGTACGGCGCCTTGTGACCGGAGGGTTGCAGGTTCGAATCCCACTCTGCGTACGGACCTTGGGAAAGTCCTTCACTCGCAATTGCTCGTGGCGCTTCGGCGTGAAAATTCCGGCACAGTATCAAATGCTGTAGTCGGGAGAGTCTCTGAGTAGTAGTTGACTTCGAGAGGCGCTGTAGAACTATCCGGAATATATAAATAAATAAGGCGAAGTAAGCACACTTAAAGAATCAGAAAATATAGCAAAATGTTTAAGGCCCTGGTTTTCATTATCTGCTATCCAGGTAAAGGCTTCTTTTATTGCAGTCATTTCAGCAGCATAAATACTGGAATTAGCACAAAGGTTTAATTTTTTTTCTATGTTCAAAATTCGTACAGTATAGGCACCGGCAACTAATCTATCTGCTTTAGAACCATCTGTGTAAATATGAGTGAAGGACTCATATTTACTTATGTGTTCCAGAGTAAGGAGTTTTAGAATATCAGGATTATTATCTTTTTACTAATGGATTTATGTAGGCTAATGTCTACGAGAATGTCTTTTTTGAGCCAAGGAGGACCTGAAGGAAAAGAAGGAGCCTTATAATTGATATCTAGGGAAGAAAAGAAGTCAAATGTACGTTGATATGTAGACAAACTTTTGTTATCTCTAGTCTTAAATTCATTAGTCCAGTGACGTTGGAAGATTTTTGTCATTGAGTGGCCTGGGTTTCCAATAACTTTTGATCCTATTTTAAGTGAGTTTTGTAAGTTTCTTATGTGTAATGGAGGTTCACCACATTCATTCCGGAGCGCTACAGCGCCTGTTCCTTTAGCACTATTAGCAGCGCCACAGCAGAGTCTTAGCGCCTCAGTCTGAATAGATGCAGGGCTGGGACAGTAGTCGAGGGTATACGCGGGTATACAGCGTATACTCACCTCTTGAGAAATTTGAGAGCGTATACTCAGCGCTCTAGACGTGGGTATACGCGGGTATACAGCGTATTCTTACCTCTGTAGATGAAATTTTGAGGGAAAAGAGAGGTTTTTAGGGTGAATGACTAAAAAAAGGTCATCAACTTTTTCAGAGACGAAATCGTAAAAAGTCTGAAAATTTTCAGAGAATTGGTGAAAAGTCATAAATTTTTCTTAGACGAATTCCTAAAAAAAGTCTTAAAATTTTTTACGGTGACACCAGCCCTACTGACGCCGCTGGTCACCGGTAGCGTATACTCACCTCAAATTTTACCACTACAGCCCTGAATAGATGCCAATATGAGTGATTGATCGTAAACAAATTATATATAGCACTAGGAACATATGACTTAAAGGTGTCGAATTGGAGCAAATTGTTGTTAGTAACATCGCAATGTTTAGCGACATCTCATGGCTATCGACGCTAAAATCCCGCTGTCAGTTGTTGCTGTTTATTGGAGTTTTGGAGCACTCACGACCAAGGTGATGGCTCCCTTGCAGAGTATGCATGATATCTTATGTTTGTTTCTAAGAATACATATTCAAAAAATTTTCCACTATTAGTTAATGGTTTCGAATAATTCACAGGCTTATATCTGATTTGGGGGATTGCTGCTACCCAATCTTAGTCCCTGCCATTGCAGGATGAGGGGGTTTCTATTATTCCTGTGCTCAAGACCAGATCAGGAAAATTTACTCTTCCTGCCCAGTTCACCCGTTTTATTGGATCTTGGCTTTGTTGTTTCAGGCTGCTTCCAACGTATATATGTCTTCTCGTATCAGTTTGAATCTTTGTGGCCTTGTCTTTTCATAGTTCTTTTAAGAAAACTCATGTGGGCAAACATTTTGCAGCATCTTTTTTTATCAACAATCGGATTAAAATATATTTAAATCTATAGGCTTCTATTTATGTTCCTTATAAATTTTATTATGTATATATTGTGTGGTCACAAGTTCGATTGGTAGATTATTGCCACCAATATTGTTAGCCATTGTTATTTGTGATGTTAAGTAAAAGTGCTTACATGCTAATAGAAGGTGTTTTAGCGTTTCCGGCTATTGGATGGATGGGGCCAGAGTTTAACTACATCTTGAGAAAGACTTTCTTGGTTAGGATGTTGCATTTGAATTAAGCCGAAAATTGTAACTTGCAAACTACTGATTTACATGTAATGTACACCAGAGTGCGTTTTGTCAACTGGTTAAAATAAAGAACATATACTTACTTACTTATGGCAACAAAGGCAGTTGAAATCGACATAATCCAAACAGTTCTCATCGTTCATATAATTATTGAATAATACTACTCAATGACCGCGTCCTAAAATCTGGGATTGAGCGCGTTTATTAAATATATAATCTATAAATAAAACGTTTTAAAGGTGTCTAAATGGAACATGTATATTTAATTCATTATTACCAGTGATAGCGACATCTTGCGACTGCCAGAGCCGTTGACATTCAAGCGAACTTCACATTGGCTTTCCCGCGAAAATCCACAAGAGTTTAACGACATCTTATGGCCATGCTGTCCAACATGCGGGCGCCTGAGCTGAATACCAACCGCAAATAAAAAAATTGCAAGCAAAATACAAAGCCAAATATCTCACTAAAACGCGCTTGAATGTTTATTGATATACTTTTTGACGCCAAACTGTTATAAAGCATGCCATACATACATGCGATTATTCACTGATTATTGCAAATTAATGCCATAAGAAATCTTAATACAGTTAATAATTTTCTGTAAACTTTAGTCGTTGCTTTTGAGTTGACTAGTGCTTCCCTCGGCTTCAAGAATAATTTTTTCGGTGGCCCACGGTCAGGGCTGTAGTCGAGAGTATACACGGATATGCAGCGTGTACTCACCTCTAGAGACAGTATACTCATTTCACAAAAATATTTGTACTCACTTCTAATTTGTTTCGGAAAAGTAGCCGGTAGCGTGTGCTCACCTCTAATTTTACCAGTACAGCCATGGCCACGGTGTCAGAAAGCTTGGTAACAAAGGCCGTTGACGTCGACAGATATTTTATTTTAAACAGTTCTCACTGTTGGCATGGCATAATACAGGTAGGACTACATGAAGAAATACCTACTCAATGATACATTAAGAGACTCTTCACTGGCTTCCTATCGACGGGAGACTGCCACAGCGACATACATTGAAGAGGTCTGTGTTCTGGTCAGTATCAAATCATAATCCGATAATCGTAATCCTTACGTTCTCTATAGCGCTACGTAAAAGCTCTGCGCTGGGTACCAGTTATTCACGAGCGCTGTTTCATGCATGGGTTGTATAGAGATACCAATTTGAGGAACCAAATCCTACGGATAATTCAACTGTCGTTGAGTTTGGAAGAAAATCA
>OY744609.1:1525215-1530215 GCA_963556255.1 Allolobophora icterica
TGTAGTATAGACATTGTCAGAGATATTGCTTTAAATGCTGTTAAACAATAATTATTCGCGATATTGTATGGTTTTATTTTCACACCTTTTAATTTTTTTTCTGACGCTATAAGTTTCTCGTTTTCTTCCGATTGTCTAGTTTCCGTACATCCTGCGCATCGTAAGTGCCAGTCCCAAGCGTGAGGGAAAGGAGGAGGGTGATTCTAAGCATCTCTATCATGACACGTCGTCGTGAAACAGCAACTAACCTTACGTAGTTAACTTCGCCGTTGACGTACATTGGGGTGATGCCAGTCTTAAGCTTCGGAAAAGCAGGTGGGCAACGCTAATCATTTCGTGATATCACATCATCAGTACACAGAAAAATATCTGCCAAAAAAGGGATGCACTGACTCATTAAGGTAAGGTAAGGTAAGGTAAGGTAAGGTAAGGTAAGGTAAGGTAAGGTAAGGTAAGGTAAGGTAAGGTAAGGTAAGGTAAGGTCGACGTCAAGGTGTCGTTAAACACTGGAAACTCCTTGTTGTGAGATTCAGATCAATACATGTATCTATTTATCACCCAGATGTAGCCATGATCTCATAGATTATTAAAAAGAATGTTGGGAAACAATAGAATGAACGTCTGGAACTGCTTATTATCATGATCTTTTAGAGCGCCTATCAACTGCGATTCAGCGCTTTACTTCTGTGGCCATTCGCAGAACTTCTTACGTTGACGTCACCCTTCTCATTTCTCAAACCTTTGGACTGGCACTCCAGATAACGGGAAATGTCGGGAGTTATTTTGCTAAACTAATTTTTTTACTTTATATTCAAAACATTTTTGTATGTGGTATATGTATACAAATTGTATACGCTATTTTAAAGGTGTCTAAAGTGCAGTACTAACTAGGATAGGTTTAGACATTGTTCACTATGTTGAATCATGTGACTTGTTTTTGCACACCTTTTAAAGAGATTATTAGTTTGTTACAAATAGGAATTTCAGCCATCGGCGTTGTTTAGACCAAAACAACTTATCAAGGGGAAGCCTTAAGGCTTAAGATGTCGCTACTAACTGCCATGCTACTGGAAAATTAAAACGTATTGCATGGTAATAATATCGACGCTAGTGTAGCAACAAGGTGTCGCGATTCCTCATTTAGTTTTAACAGTTATTGCCATGAGATTTAAACACTTCTTTCAGAGCCACCACACTTGCTCTATTAGCGGTAATTGTGTCTGTATGACCTGGTCAGGTGAAGCAAATGGAGTGAAAACCATAAGATTTCTTTGAACGATAGAAACTATTACCCGCTTCTCTTGTTTTGAGCTGTACCATGCCATACGAAGGGTAAGAACTGTTCACAATAATTACACACCTCCAATTACACACATCATTATTACCCATCACAAACCATCATCTGCTTCACGCTCCTCTATCTATCACCCATCGGGCTTTCCACTCAAAGCTAACATCTCACCTCTTCAAGAATTCATACCCCAACTCACCTGATCCTTCTCCTTCCAATTCTCGACCTAAACGACACCCGTCTAAGCAGCCACTCTACCTCCACTGAACTCCTGGCAACCGGACGCTGACATCCTTTTCACTACTCATTGGACAACCTCTCTGACTCGACGTAGCGCTCGTGAATAAGCTGTTGCCCTGCGCTTAGCTTTCGAGTGGCGCTTTAGAAATTCGGAGTTTGCGATTACGATTATGATTATAAGCGAAAGTGGTCCCGTATTAAGCCAAAATAATTTATGTCGATGTCAACGACCTTTGTTGCAAAAAAGATGTCGTTAAACTCCGGCTCCATCCGTAACTCCGGTAAACTCCGCCAGTAGCAATTCTCTGGTATAGTGCCCATTTGGAGCCCGGATATGAGAGGAGATCGACCATACATGTAATCATCTGTGTTATGCAACTATTTGCCTATACATAGATCATTTGCTTTCAAGTCTCGGTTGGTTGTGGCGTAGTTCACCGCCTCCCCTCTCAAAGAAATGGGGAGCCGTGAAATCTCCTCATTCCCTTCAACCACTGGGATCAATTGCAAAAATCGAGCGGCGACAGGGAAATCAA
Organism: Allolobophora icterica; assembly: GCA_963556255.1. NCBI lineage: Eukaryota > Metazoa > Annelida > Clitellata > Crassiclitellata > Lumbricidae > Allolobophora > Allolobophora icterica. The sequence goes on from OY744609.1 coordinate 1,527,283, forward strand.
TGGTTAAATTGAATATCGCGTCTGCCATTACAGCCAGAAATCAACAAAGCGTTGTATGGAGCGCCTTGGAGCCCATAAATAATCCCTTAATTAGTCTACGGTTCTCGCCTGACCGCCTAACACTGACCATCACTCAACGGATACACAGCTCAATTGCCTTCGTTTCCTATAGAGGGAAAGCTGGTAACAGACTCCTGCCGATCGATGCTCTGTATAACGGACGCGTCGCAGGATAAGGTTTAGGAGCGCCATCGCCTGTCAGAGGTCACTTAAAAATGCTCTGTATAATGCATTTGCAAAGACGTAGAGAGATTAAACGTAATTGTAATTGCCAGATATATATATATATATATATATATATATATATATATATATATTTATATATATATATATATATATATATATATGAATTTCGTACTCGTAAGTGCATATTTATACAGCGCCTGACCACCAATCTATGTCATTATGTAATACCTTCATACTACATAGTGAATAATGACGATCTAAATAAGGACACACCACCATGTTTGTCCATTTTTATCGGGTTCCAAATAGGGTGTATTTTTGCCAATGCCCTATTCCTGTTACCAATACCCTCCTCCGGACAGAGTAACGGACAGATAAAGGGAGATAGTTCCGGACAGACACAGGAAGAATTATGGACAGATACAGGGAGAGAGTTACGGACAGATACAGGGAGAGAGTTACGGGCAGATACAGGGAGAGAGTTAAAGACAGATACAAGGAGAGAGTTACAAACATATAGTGGTAGAGAGATAAGCACGGATACAGGGAGAGAGTTACGAACAGGTACAGCAACCGAAAAGCCTCCTTCACCAAGAACTGTTCTGTTTTTAGATATGAAAAGCTCAATCTACTCCAAGTGTATTTGCATTTATAATCAAACTAATTAGCTCTGAGGCTTCCTCCTAATTACACCGCACTCTGCCAATGACGGATGATTGTAGGGATAGGAATGATAGTTCGTCATCCGATGTTTGTCAATAGACTGAGCTGGATTTACCAACGCCATTGACAGATCTAATCCCACTCAGTAAACCACAGCACACAGATAAGGCGAATATTTATTCCACATCGACTCAGTCGAGATGAACTGCGGGGAGGAAACTATCTCCTCATATATATATATATATATATATATATATATATATATATATATATATATATATATATATATATATATATATATATATATGAGGAGATAGTTTCCTCCCCGCAGTTCATCTATATATATATATATATATATATATATATATATATATATATATATATATATATTTGTTAAGTCTATGTGCATGAGTGAGTCTATATGTATATATGTGTGTAAGTATGTATACATGCATGTACAAATGTATGTATATATGTATGTATGTATGTATGTATGTATGTATGTATTTATGTATGTATGCATGCATGCATAAATGTATGTATTTATGTATGTATGTATGCTTGTATGTATGTGTGCATGCGTGTGACTATTCATATAGCTTCTTTTCAGAATGTCGCAGAAGCGCTACGTTTAATTTAGAAAGCGCCACCTTCCGCGCGCAGTCGAAATTAAAGCGTCCTCTGTGGCCATCTGGCGTCAGAAGAGAGACTCTTTAGAAGACGATGTTAATGAATGATTTGGAACTCAGAAAATCCAAGAAGACACAATGCAATACAACACAGAGAATGTCTTGCTTGTATTCGGGTCATCGCAGGGCATATTTTAACTTTATAACTAGTGGGACAAATGTCCCAGTAGTCTTAGGATTTGTCCCAGTAGTCAGGCTGATTTGTCCCAGGCAATGTATGTATAAAGTATAACTAGTGGGACAAATGTTGGAAGAATTTTAAGATTTGTCCCAGTAGTATTGTCGAATGACCCATTATTATTGGTCGGGAGACCCGAGAAAGTTGTAAAAAAAAGGCGATGACTAAAAAAAAAAAGGTCATCAACTTTTTTCGGAGATGAATTCCTAAAAAAAGTAAAAAAGTCTTCAAGTTTCCGGAGATGAATTCCTACAAAAAGTTCTTCGACTGATTTTGTCCCAGTAGTCAAAATTCCTTAAAATATGCACTGGTCATCGTCTTGACTGCAAATTAACTCGGACACACGAGCAATGTTAGCGGGGTGCGCGCCGTGCGTACTGATTCGCGTTGTTTACGACGCGAAGTTCCTGTTTCATCAGTTTTCCGTATCAGACAATTCAACGTTATTTTTATTCCATCCTCTGTTAAAAAACTCTTTAATCATTTGAAACGCATTAAATCCCTTATCAGTTCGCAAAATTCGGATCAAAACTCGATCATCGTCTGTCAAGGGCGCCATACTGCGTCACTAATGACAACAAAATATGGTAGCTAGGGCTGTTCCAAACTTTTCCTTGAAATTTAAACTAGTACTAGATCGACTTTTCAAAGCTAATAATTCTGTATATATTCCACACATAGACACATAAACCAACATATGTGTTAACATACTTATTTGCAAAAGTATGTATATAAACAGATATATATATATATATGCATATATAAATCATTATATGTAGATATTTTTTTCAGGACTATGCTCAACAAAATAAATAAATATATATTATGTATATATATATATGTATATGTAATTGTGTATGTATATACATACATATTTATAAATTTATGTGTGCATATATATATAAATATATATTAATGTATATGTATATATATATCACATATATAGAAATATATATATAATTATGTTAATGTACATGCTAACTTGCGGATAACTCTATATTTCTTTGAATGTACTATGATGTTGTTGGCACTGTGTTTTTTACAACGCGCTGAAGCGACTAATGCGTGCGCTATATAAGTTTCGTCCTATTTCCTAGGAAACACTTTTTCCTGTTCTTCCTTCCGCTTCCTGCATCCGTCGAAGATAACCGGAAATC
>OY744609.1:1535215-1580717 GCA_963556255.1 Allolobophora icterica
AATCTCGACAGAATTTCTGTCCTGGTGGGGTTGTTCAACATCAAAGCGAAAGTTGTGGCTGTGGTCGATGTTTTATTGTCGATGGTTTTTGATAGGTGCAACTAAGCTTTTTCCTTCAATTTTTTTTAAAATTTTTTCACATTAAGTCCTTTCTTCTTTTTTTAAATTGTTCCTTTCTGCTTTTAGTTCACATCGTGGTTCTGAAGGCATTACATTGCCGTAAAATGGGACCTATTACTCTTATAGCCCAAACATCATTCTTAAAAGAGGTGTGTAATCATTTTCAATAGGTATCATCGTTCGTATATCAAATTATATCGTCTGTTTAGAGTGCAAAGGTGCTATCTCCATTTTGGTCATTTTTCAGGAGAGCAAATCTAAACTTTCGATAGTTGCTACAAATCCAATAGTTTTTATGTGATTGTGATTTATAGTCATTTGGATAATAAATTATTTCCCTAGTTGGAATGTTGTAATTATTTTAAATTTTGTGACGCCTCGCCTTAAAAAATGCAAAATAACAGCACGTGACCAACGACCACTTATGCTTGTAACAGACGATAGCACCTTTGCACATTTCAAAATATTTTCTTATCTGGAGATAGCTATAATTTTACAACAACTTAAATTTGCGATTAAAAATTACTTTTACAGAAAAAATATTATAAAATAATAAATAATAATTTGTGTAAACTGCATTGATTTATTTGAACAATTTAATAGAAAATTAAGAAGCTGAAAAATTTATTATTGGTACACACTCGAAGTTCGAAACTAACGGTTAAAAATGATGTTGGCCCTTCATAATATTTTCAGCTGCATACAATTATAGGGTTAAGGAATCAATATTTGCAAAATCTTAATTTATATATTCTGTGACCATAATTGATTCACTTATATCAGTATCATGAAATTTGGATTTTACTTCAATATTTTCTCTTGACTCATGAGATTCACCGACATCAAAGTTTACATCGGATTTCTATCGACACGCGAGATTCGTCGACATCAAGTTACCATGATTAATAATATTTTCAGAATAATAAGTCTAACTAATGCAAAATGTTACGAACATGATTGTTAGAAACTTGCAATTTTCATTTAAAATACTTTTGGATTAGTCTTCAGCAGGACGCCATATGTATACTAAATTAAACCATGGAACCTATTTTTTGGTAAACACATAGTGCAGTAGCTCTATTGGAGATAGAACCTTTGCACATTTCAAAACTAGGTTGTTGGAGATAGCCCCAATATTAAAATAGTTGCTGCGTTTTTATTTACACTGTGAACGATACCACCTTTTCACAGTTCAAACACTACATTGGTAGCAATAGAATAAAACAATAAAAAAAATTGAAAATTTGGAGATAGCACCTTTGCACTCTAAGCAGACGATATTATTGTAATTATTCCAAAGTTTAATTCTTCTTTTCACATCAGAGGCCGTCAACGACAATTAGAATATAATGAAACGAAAACGTGAGACTTACAGCGTCCTATAACAAGACCAAGTAAAGTAATACAGCTGACGCTAGCTATGACACACGTATTGTGATAAAATGGTTTCATGCAAATCATACAAAATTAGTACAAAATTCTTATTAAATCGTCCAAATTCACAAGAGGTTCTCAGTCTATTAATTCCAATATCAAAATGACATTAGCCACATACGCATAATACATTATAATTATAATTCTAATTCTTAAGATAATTATGACATTAGATAATTATTCTATACTAGCTGGTTTACCCGGCGTTGCCCGGGGTTATAAGTTTCAATCCCTGCACCCCCACCACCCACCACCACCACCCACCACCGACCACCCCCACCACCACCACCACCACCACCACCACCACCACCACCCACCACCCCCACCACCACCACCCCACCCACCACCCCCATCCCCCACCCCAACCCTCCCACCCACCAATCCCCCCACCCCCTAAAACCACCCCCCACCACAACCCCCCACCCACCTTGAAGGGGCGCTATATAAACGTTTTAGATAGATAGATATATAGATTAGTATTGATAGCATTAGTATTGCACAAAATGTCCTGTACTAAATTAGGAAAGTAGGCCTATGAATGAAAATAGGGCTTACTTGAAATATCTCTGACATAATTGCAGTTAACTTTATTTATGCATTTTGCACGTGAAGGGCTTTATTCTGAGAATTATGCAAACCTTGGTTGCGAATGCACACAGAGAGAGAGTTCAGTGGGTGCCTGGCACCCAGAAGAATTCAGACATTAAATTCATATTTTTTTACAAATAAGAAAACAACTTGAGAAGTACAACTGCAACGCAAATACCCAACATTGCATGATGTCATAGTCACAACACGTACATAAGTAAATTATTTATTTATTATTTAACAAAAATAAATAATAACACTGGAACGTCGTCACCAATTTCCAATACTTTTTCTAACCTCGTAACCTTTGACAAAAAAACATTTTCTTTCTCTTAAAATCCGCTAAAACTCACCTACCTAAGGAAAGTAGGACGGGGAATAGAATTAGGTTAAATTTTAGTTATCACTTATACATATTTTACTGGTGCTTTTATTTGAACAGTTTCATGAATTCCTATGGCATGAAAGGCCCTTGACTTAGATACAACAACAGTTTTTGAGCAGTTTCCACTCTTTCTTATTGGTGACGGCATCAAAGGAATTAACTATTTTTCCGTAACAGGGTGATATAGAGTCAAGTAAATACATTTTAAAGGTGTTTAAAATGGTGAGTTTCGAACGAACAACCTTTATATAGAGTTAAATAGCAACGTTTTAAAAGTGTTTAAAGTGCCGCGTATTTTTGTTTTTTTTCCTGCTTAACGTCGGCATCTACTTCAGTTAAAAAGACTTAAAAAATTTTCCTTCCTTCTCTTATTTAGTAAGGATTCCTTCGATCAATGAGGCTTTTTCGAAAGAGGCGCTATATAACCAGGAATTTACAATTACAATTTACGAAGTTCAGTATCGACTCAACTGTGTTTCCAGGATTATGCGAAGGAATGTATACTAATTGATCCATTGAGAGACGCTTCACTGGCTTCCTGTCGACGGGAGAATACCACAGCAACGTGAATTGGGTAGCTCTGTATTCGGGTCAGTATCAAAATGTAATCGCAATCGTCATATTTGTAAAGCGTTACTTAAAAGCTAAACTCTGGGCACCAGTTATTCACGAGCGCTGCGTCATGTCAGAGGGGTTGTCCAGAGATGCCAAGTTAAAGAACCAAGTCCGTAATCAATAACTGATCTAATTAGGGCCCTGTAAATATTAAGAAGCGCTTTCTTTGAAGATCTCCAATGGTTGCCAGATACCGCTCTCATAATAAAGGCATCTTGTGGCTTCTCGAAAGTTACAGCCGCCAGATGTCGTTCATATGGTGGAATATTCACGACATCTTGTGGCTACCAGTGACCTATTAGATGCACAGAGACGTCCACTTTTGTTGGCGCATCTGTGTTGCAACGACATCTCACGGAAAAATCGGCCTTTGACATACTTTGATGCATAGAAAAATTTCATTCTTTAGACACCTTTTAAAAACGATTGAACTATGCTATATATAAGTGAAGTAGACCAGTCCTTTAAGTCAATCGGAATTGTCGAATAAAACTAGGACACCGTAGAATAAACCATTATCTTTTTACAGTGGATCAGCATACGCCCGGAAAATGCGACCTTTGGAACACACCGGAAGCGATAAAACATTTTCAGTTGAATGTACGGATATAACTTAACAGCACAAACGGGAATGGCGAAGTATATCGGTGGCAAACGGTTCAAGAACACCTATGCAATCGATTCTATATATGACCACACACTGCACACTGTAAAAAGGAACATAAATAGATTTCTATAGAATATATATCTATATATATCTTTTAATCCACTGCTGATATATGATACGTACATGATTTCCCACTTGATTTTTCAGAAATGCACTATGGAAAGACAAGACCACAAAGATCCAAACTCAAACTCAAAAAAATTCTATGTTGGAAGCAGCCTGAAACAACAAAGCCAAGCTCCAATAAAGCAGCTGAACTGGTGAGGAAGAGTAAATTTCATTAAACTCGTCTTGAGGTAAAAAAAATCCTATGGCAGGGATTAGAGTTTGGTAGCGGACTCACAGCAGTCCCAAAAATTAGCTCTAAGCCAGTGGATTATTCGAAACCATTAACTAACCGACGAAAAAATTTGAATATATATATATTTTCAGAGACAAACATTTAATATCTTGCATACTGTGTAAGGGGGGTCATCTTAGTGATGAATGCTCCCCAAACTCCAGTAAACAGTAAAACAGATTCTTCTGTCGATAGTCGTGCGATATCGCTGAACACTGAGATATTACCAAAAACATTCTGCTCTGCTTCGACACCTTTAAATCGTGTGCTTCTGACGCTATGTATATTGTATTTTCGTTTTTCGAGTTATGGGAAATTGATGAAAGTAAAATACCCTTGATCAAATTATTAAAATTCAGGATTACATCTATATATAAAAATTCAGAAATAAGCAACTTGAACTAACATTTTTATAGATGTTTGACAGAGTTTATGATATGCTCCATGTTCCCCACTTTTAGGTAAATTACACAATATTGGCATAACAGGATCTGTGTTCGATTTGATATGTAAATTCTTAAGTTATAGAACATTTGAAGTTAAAGTAGGAGTTGAATTCTCTGAGAAATTCCATCGAGTATTAATCGCGTTTTATATGGCTGGCGTCGGCTTCGCCTTCGTTTTAAAATTTGAAATTTAACTTTCTTACTTTTTTAGTTACGGTTTATTCTACTCAGTCGGGCGCATATATGAGCAAAGGTATAGGAGAGCCTATTTCAATAGTAATACCACCAGGTGAGGTATTTTGATAGAGGCCAAAGGTAAAGAAGACAGTTGATCTGTCTGAGTCTATCAGAGAAACTCCCATTCTGCCTCTCCGTCTGTCTGTCTGTCTGTCTGTTTGTCTGTCTGTCTGTCTATCTGTCTGTCTGTCTGTCTGTCTGTCTGTCTAACTATCTGTCTGTCTGTCTGTCTGTCTGTCTGTCTAACTATCTGTCTGTCTGTCTGTCTGTCTAACTATCTGTCTGTCTGTCTGTCTGTCTGTCTGTCTGTCTGTCTGTCTGTCTGTCTGTCTGTCTGTCTGTCTGTCTGTCTGTCTGTCTGTCTGTCTGTCTGTCTTCTAAGTGATTGATGGAATAGTAATACAAGTATCGTGAGTCCCGTAATAAATCATTTACGATCATTCTGTCTCCAATGATCTGTTCACGTCTACGTCTACGTCTGTCTGTCTGTCTTGCTTTGTGTCTATGTGTACCTGTGTGCCTCTATCTGTCCCTGCATCTGCCTTTATCTTTCCATGTCTCTTTCTGAATCTCTGTCTATGTGTTTCTGGGTTTCTGTCAGCCCCTGTTTATCTCTGTCTGTCTGTCTGTCTGTCTGTCTGTCTGTCTAACTATCTGTCTGTCTGTCTGTCTGTCTGTCTAACTATCTGTCTGTCTGTCTGTCTGTCTGTCTGTCTGTCTGTCTGTCTGTCTAACTATCTGTCTGTCTGTCTGTCTGTCTAACTATCTGTCTGTCTGTCTGTCTGTCTGTCTGTCTGTCTGTCTGTCTGTCTGTCTGTCTGTCTGTCTGTCTGTCTGTCTGTCTGTCTTCTAAGTGATTGATGGAATAGTAATACAAGTATCGTGAGTCCCGTAATAAATCATTTACGATCATTCTGTCTCCAATGATCTGTTCACGTCTATGTCTACGTCTGTCTGTCTGTCTGTCTTGCTTTGCGTCTATATGTGCCTCTGTCTGACCCTGTATACCTCTGCCTTTATCTTTCACTGGCTCTATCTGAATTTCTGTCTCTGTACTTCTGTGTTTCTCTCAGTCCCTGCTTATCCCTGCATTTTTTATGTCTGTCTCTCTCTTCCTCAATCGATGTCTCGCGCTATAAAACCGCAATCATCAATTTACGCCGCTGCGCATGCGTGCCTAGACCGGGGCAATAGCCAGACGAAAAGTGTAATTGGGGTGTACGACATTTGGACGGAGGATAAAACCCGGATAGGACGACGTGAAATGTTTCGCATGTGAATTGGGACTCTATGCTGCAGAACGCGGATTGTTTTTCGCGCAAGAGGGCTGGACACCTTTTCTAACACTGCCAAACTTGTTATAAGTTTTCATATATTTTACCAAAAAGCGGATGCAGTACATCAAAATAATTTCTCTCGACATCAACGGCATTTGTTGCTATAAGAAGTCGTTAACATCTCGATCCATCCATCCACTCTATTTATGTTTAATACTACACACTCTAAGTATGAACTCGTCCACTGCTCATACTCTGAGAGTGCCAGGTCCAAGCCTGGATGAAGGAGGGGGGCGCTATTGATCTTTTTCATAAAAACAATGTCGTTAAACTGAAACTAGTACTACTACTCTATGTATATTATCCGTGTTTTTACGATGCGTTTCACTGATGTGCAACTAAGAGTTTAATAATGCTTTCCAGATACCTCCATTTTATACTTTTGGAACTTATATAATTGAATGGAAGCATTTAAAGGTGTCTTACATGGAGGTTTGAATTTAATATATTTGAGGCCAGTTTAATAACATTTTACGGCTGTATTGGCCGTTGACATTGATTATTATATAATATTATGTATCTACGCCACTACTACTGCCAGTCCTAACACTGGATAAGAAAAGAGGTCGACGTTAATCATATTTGTTGAACACAGCAAATATCCAAATATATTCCAGCCACTGCTGTAGTATGCTATACGAACGGTAAGAACTATTCAAAATATATTTTCCTTTCAAAATCAACGGTCTTTGCTGCCATAATATATTAGGGACCTGCGAAGCTTCGATATTCGATTCGAAAACGAATCGGGCGGCGGTATTCGATTCGATTCGAAAATGATGTCATGATTCGAAAAATTTCGAATCTTTTTCGAAAAAATGATTAGCCTTTTGTTGTAAACTAATTGTTTTAATTGTTTACTGCGCGTGGATTGGTTGTTGAATTTCTGCGTGCAACGCGGCACGCGACGACAGCAAACCCTCAGCAACAGTGAATTGAAAAGGAAATATCGTGATTTAATTCTATAAACTGTACATTTCTCAGGATTCTTACCCTTCACATAGATTTCATTCTCTTAAAATGATTGCACTGTTTCCAAGCACCTATAATCGCGAATTCGTGAACAGTTATTCTCAGAGATGAAACTAACAAAATGTAAAAAGGGATGCAGACTAACAGATGACAATCTCTCCAATGAACTTCGAATTGGCACTTCGAACATTAAAGCAAACATTCCGGATTTGTGTGGTGGGAAGAAGTGTCAGATCTCACCCTAATCATTATTAAATATTAAATAGTGCACATCTAGCAAACGGATGCATTGTACAGACTAACAGTTTTAGGGCCTATGTATTTTTAAAACTGAAGAATCTTGAAACATATTTTGTTTTTATTGTAGGCCTAGTGTAGAACTGTAGGCATTAGGATAATTATGTTTTCATCATAAAATTATTTTCATTTATTTTAAACTTGAAGTTTAACCGAAATTAATATTTTCTCATTTTCTGGGGCAAAATTAGCCTGCGATTGGCATACGGCCCCAGATTGCCCTTAAAATCTTAGGGCGGCCCTCTATTAAAAGAAGTTGCCCATGCCTGGCTTAGATGAATGTACACCAAAGTGTGGTTATGCAATTGGTACAATAACATAACATAACATAACATAACAAGGGTTTTAAGTGGTTCAGAAGACGTGTAGTCTGTGTTAGAACCACTGCAAATTTACCTCGAACTCTTAATAGCCCAATTTTCCTAGCTTCTTCTTAAAAGCTGTTATAGTGTCCACTGAGACAGTACTATCGTCCAAACCATTCCACAGGTCTACAACTCTTGCACTAAAGAATTTCTGCCCTAATGTTCCCTTCGGCCTCTTAAATAATTTATACCTGTGTCCCCGAGTTGCCTTGTTCGGTGCTAATTCAAAGAACCTCTCCCACTGCAGTGCTTCCTTTCCAGTGATCATCTTATAAGCTTCAATCAGATCTCCTCTGCTCCTCCTTTTCTCCAATGTTGTTAGTCCACACCTTTTCAACCTTTCTTCATAGCTCAGATCCTTGTAGCCCCAAATCATTTTCGTAGCTCTTCTTTGTACTTTCTCCAGTTTTTCAATGTCCTGTTTCAGGTATGGATTCCATACCTGGATGCAGTATTCCAACTGTGGCCTAACCAGTGATTTGTACAACCTTATTATTATTATTATAGAAAAATAAAGAATATACTTGCTTAACTCATACATTATTTGTGAGTTATTCTGTAAATTAGTTTCATTGATTTTAAACTGCAAAAATGTTATTGACATATTGATACTGTGGTACGCCTGTGCTATCACATACACACTCTTTGAATATCAAAACATGATTTTGGTACCCTCTGATTCGATTCGAGATTCGATTCGAATTCGAATCTTAAACCCCGATTCGATTCGAGATTCGAATCGACGGAAAATTTGTGATTCGCAGGTCCCTATAATATATCGTTATACTTTTAGAATTCATCCATTGTAATCCATAACAATCGCCAGATATAGCCACATGGAAAATGTTTAAGTCGACGTCAACTTAAGATGGCGTTGCATTGGCGCATTTTTATACGCCTTTCCAGCCTGGTGGGATATGCTAAAAAGATAGATAAGACAGGATTGACCGTTTGTTTAGGCGACTAACCCGTGGAGGATTCCTCCCTGACGATGCTGATGGTGTCAACCAATTGGTCAGTAAGTCAGACGAACGACTTTTTCTTGCTATCATGAGGGATCCTAATCATGTGCTGCGTGACCTGCTCCCTCCCCTCCGCAGCAGTTGACACGACCTTCGAGCGAGACCGCATAAATTTACCCTACCCGAAAAAGAAAACAATTTATATCCAGTATTCTCTACAAGAATGCCTACTGACGCTAATTAGCTGCTCGTTAGACTATATAACCCATGTAGCTTGCTCTAGCTACGTTTTATATCAGCTATGATGTTCAATAAAGGAGTATTCATTCATTCATTCATTCAGCGTAAAAACCAGTCGATAGCGCGAAACTGCTTAACGCTTGTTAAACACCTTTAAATCGGTTATTAACAAAGCTATATAAATCCGCTTACTCGATCAATAACTTGGTCATATATGATGCTTAATTCCTTTGGGTCCGAGGGCTACATTATTCGATACGAACGGTGAGAACTGTTCAAAGCAAGTTTTCTTAATGACTTTAACGGTTTTTGATGTCATAAGATGTCGTTAAGCGGATGGATCCACTGCCCATACCATGGAAGAGCTAGTCCCACGCATAGAGAATGGAGGAGGGCGACGATAAGCATCTTTCTTACAACACAGCGACGCTAAACAGCAACTAACCTTACGCAGTAAAAATCCGTCGCTGACGTACATTGGGGTGGTGCCAGTCTTAAGCTTGGGTCAAGGAGGTGGGCAACGTTAATCATTTTGTCATATCACATCATCACTACACAGAAAACTGCCTAATAAAGTGGTTATATTGAATCATGTTTACCTAATAGCTAGGCTAAAGTAGGCTAATGAAAGGTTGACGTCAACGGCCGTGGCAGCCACAAGGTGTCGTTAAACACTGGAAACTCCTTGTTGTGAGATTCAGATCAATGCATGTAGCTATGTAGCACCGAGACGATGGCAATACATCAGCATTACTACTACCACTACTACTACTACTACTACTACTACTACTACTACTACTACTACTACTACTACTACTACTACTACTACTACTACTACTACTACTACTACTACTACTACTACTACTACTACTACTACTACTACTACTACTAATACTACTACTACTACTACTACTACTACTACTACTACTACTACTACTACTACTACTACTACTACTACTACTACTACTACTGCTGCTGCTGCTGCTGCTGCTGCTACTACTACTACTACTACTACTACTACTACTACTACTACTACTACTACTACTAACACTATCATCATCATCATCATCATCATCATCATCATCATCATCATCACAGTATGTGAATAATCGTTTATTTTTCTGGGAAGCACCCTAATGGTTCATATGATACTTATCAGCTCAAGGATTATATACATCAATTCATTTATTAATTTAACTCGAGTTAGGTACATATACCTATGAGTAGAAACATTTTAAAGGTGTCTAATCAGAGATTAGTAATAGGCCTGCATAAATGGCATTACTATAGTCTACCCTAGGCAAATGAATGCTGGCGTTAGAGAAGACGCAGCTTTGCCAACTGCGTATGTAGGGACCTGGCGCAGAGCATAAAAGCATTTTCAAAGTACTATCTTCAAATACTTACAGATCTGAGTCAAGTTATATAAGCTTGCAATTCACTCTCTACGCGAAACCGATAATAGCAATAATAATAATAATCTTCACAAGTTATTACAGGAGTCGAATTTAAACTGTATACGGCAGTCATCCAAGGCGCCCTTCACGTCCTATATCTCATTTTAACAACGCGCCATCTCGCGAATGATAGGCTGAGTGGAATTTTGGGAGCTTCGCGGGAAGCGATCCCGCTACCTACTGCTCTTCACGCCATTGATGTTACCACTACTCTGTGGATTCCCCCCCCCCATATTAGCCCCCATATTAGTCTTTCCTTAGCCTTTCCTTCCTTTCTAAGCTCCTGGAACGGTGTGTTGCTTTTCAATTGGTCCACTACCTCGAATCTAATTCCCTCATGCCTCCATTTTAATCTGGGTTTAGGAAATCCTACTCAACTGAAACCCTACTAGTCCGGCTCCTAGCCGATGTCTTCCAAGCTCTTGACCGTGGTCATGTCACCCTGTTAGCTCTCTATGATATCAGCGCAGCCTTTGACACGGTAGACCACTCTATTCTCTTAAATCGGCTATCTATATCCTTCGGTATCTCTGATAGTGCCCTTTTATGGTTCCGCTCTTTCCTCTCTGACAGGTCCATATCTGTGGTCTTTGGATCACAACGTACTCCTTGGGTCACTACCTCCTATGGTCTCCCCCAAGGCTCTGTTCTTGCTCCTCTGCTCTTCATCCTATACACTTCGGACCTTGGGGGGATTTTCCAGCAGTATGGGGTTTCGTCTAATCATTATGCTGATGACACCCAGTCTCTAATTCATGGTCCAGCCTCTTCTGCTGTCCAAATGGTCGAACGCATCTTAGCAGCAGCCTCTGCTCTGGATTCTTGGCTTTCCTCTAATCGCTTGCGGCTGAACCCCGACAAGACTCAGTTTATCTGGCTCGGTGGTCGCCTCCAACTCAGCAAGATTGATTTTGAATCTCTACATCTTAGGTTTCCCCTCATTCAATTCTCCTGCTCTGTTCGTGACTTGGGGATTGTCCTTGACCATACCCTCTCCTTTACTGATCAAGTTAACCTTGTATCCAGATCTTGCTTTTATCATCTACGCCAGCTCCGATCCATCCGCAAGTCTCTTTCATTTCATGCTGTTACTACACTGGTCCATGCTCTGATCTGCACTAGGGTAGACTTTGGCAATGCTGTGTACATTGGCCTTTCCTCCTCCAATATGCACAAACTCCAGACTATCCTTAATGCTGCTGCTCGGCTTATAGGTGACATTCCTAAGTTTGCCCACATTTCTGCCTTTATCCGTGATTCCCTCCACTGGCTCCCTGCTCAACAGCGAATTCAGTTTAAAACCCTCACTCTCATGCGCAACTGCCTTACTGCCTCTGCTCCGTCTTACCTAATGAATTTTTGCAACCCAGTTTCTTCCTTGCCTGCGAGGGCTTCCTTGCGATCTTCGGCTCGCGGCCTTATGGTTGTCCCTCGCATGCGATCTTCCACGGCACAATCCAGAAGTTTCGCCTATGTTGGCCCCTCTGCTTGGAACTGTCTCCCCTTGTTTCTCCGCCAAGAGCTTCTTGCCCTCTCCCCTCTCCAGTTCCGTAGACGCCTGAAAACTTTCCTTTTTGCCGGTGCCGGCATTGATGCGGGTTGAAAGCGCCGCTGATTTGAGTGGCGCTATATAAGTTTTCGGTTACAATTACAATTACAATTACAATTACAATTAGTCTTTGCTTTGGATTATGGCAGATATCAGTGGTCAGAGAATGCTACTACATTAAATAGAAAGATCGAATTAGACACCTTTAACACGTTAACTTTAATCTATGTAAGAATCTGACTGTTTAAGAAATTACCAATTAGTACCTGAGCAGTTTCTTTGAGGAAAGGTACTTGGTATAACCATACGTTTCATTTAATATGCATGATGTATGTGAGATTGGTACTATTTCATACATGATATGATTGTAGTGGTACATATTGCTATAAGATCTCATTGAACTGAGGAATAAGAAATGATCAATTAAACATTTCAATAATAGAATGGGAATATAATGTCATAATTATAATCATATGTGCTGTGCATTTATGTCTGAAGTTGTTTAAATATTTCTAGCGAGTGACAATAGTTGCGAAGTACTGTTTGGTTTGCGTCGGAACATTTTATAGCTATGTGTATTATAAATAACATTAGATATGTTGCTTTGGGTTATGTGACATTACTGACATTGTAAGCTTATGTTTGACACCTTTACATGGTGTTATACGGACACTATAAGTTTATCGTTTTCTAGAAATTGTATTTGTGAATTGTCGTCAACGGCCATTGTTGCCAAAGGACGACGTTAAACTTTGGAATAATAATAATAAAAATTACCAATTACCAGCGCTGTACATGGTGAACGTATTATAGTCATTCGCAAGAACGGTCGAAGTTTCTAAAACTAAATATAAGATATAAATAAAATATAGATTATTAGATTATTAATAAACATAATTTAATAATTTAATTTAATATGTAAATTTATGTGTAAAAATATTACAATATAATTTAAAATATAATTTACTTTAATTTGATTTATTATATAAATTAGTATATAAAGCTATATAGCAATATAATTTACGTCGACGTCAACAGCTTCTGTTGCCATAGTTAGGTAAGTAAGTAAAAAAGTAAGTATGTAAGTATGTTCTTTAATAAGAAGCTCTAGCAAACACACAGCTCTGTACATGGCGAACATATCATAGTCAAGCAATGGGGGGGGGTCCATAGAGTAGTGGTAACATCACTGGCGTGAAGTGCAGTAGGTAGCGGGATCGCCTCCCGTAACCCTCCCAAGGTCCACTCAGCCTATCAATTCGCGAGATGGCGCGTTCGTGAAAATGAGATGTAGGACGTGATGGGCGCCTTGCATGGCTGCCGTGTACAGTTAAATTCGACTCCTGTAATAACTTGTGATCATCCGGTCATACTGATTTGTAATCACACTGCGTTATTGTCAGTTTGAAAATCTTAAACGAAGATAATTATTGTTATTAATTTAACAATTATAACCAATTATATAAGAGAAAGATTACTACGAAAGTAAGGAAGATGGGAGCAGAGAGGAGTTGAGTAGCCAGATCTCGAGAGAGCATAGTTATTTGTATAGGGTCTAGTACTCTGGCGAGCAAGCATTTCTGAGACAAGTTATTATACCTTGGAAGATTAAATTAAATTAAGATGCCATTAACTCTGGATCCATATACTAATGATTCATCATCGAATGTTAAGTTATTTCCACGCCTTTTAAACGTGAATATTTCACACTATATATAACTTAATCTCCGCAAATAGATCCAACTTCATTATCTGTCGTATGGACACTGCTTACTATATGGAAGCACAAAGCGCGTATTAAACCGAAAAATCAAGTGAGAGGTCCGAAGAAATGCGCTATATAAATAGCAAGATAATTTCTTCTGCTAATCGTTTCTCAATATATATACATATATACATATATATATATATATATTGTATATATTTTTACACACCATATATATATATATATATATATATATATATATTGTATATATTTTACACACCATACACACCATATATATATATATATATATATATATATATATATATATATATATATGGTGTGTAAAAATATATACAATATGTAAAACCGCCACTAGTCTACCTGTGGTATTCTGAGAAACACCTTTTAAACATGGCCCTATGGTCTATATCAGGGGTGGGCAACCTACGGCCCGCGGGCCGGATCCGGCCCCCGGGGACTTTTCAACCGGCCCTTGACATGTCTTTAATATCAGCATTGTATCTGGCACTTTTATCGGGCCCTATGAATGTCTGGATCTCTGTACGTAGGCCGACATTAAAACATCTGTTTCTTATTTATTAAGAATCCGGCCTCTAGTCTAGTCAACTAGTTCACTATTCATTCATCAATGTAATAACTTTCTGCATGAAACAATACCACAGAGTGGGTAGGTTCGAAACTATGGAAGCCATCTTCACTTAGATTTCATGCCCTGAAAATGATTGCACTGTTTCCAAGCATCTATATTTGTGAACAGTTCTTCTCAAAGATGGAGTAAACATAATGCAGAAGCAGATGCAGACTATCAAATGACAATTAATCTTTCCAATGAAATTTGAATTGCCACTTCGAACATTAAAGCAACCATACTGGATAAATTATGTCGTGAGAAGTGTCAGATTTCACATCAATCATTAAATATAGCACACCAAGCAAAATGAATGCATTGTACTCTAACAGTTTTATGTATTTTTTAAACTGAAGAAACTTAAAACATATATAATATTTTATTGTAGTGCAGGACTGTAGGTAATTAGGATAATCATGTTTTCATCATAAAAATTATCTTCATTAGTTTAACATAAATTTAACCGTAACGGTTATATCGCAATAGTTACAGTTTGAACAAAATTAATATTGTCTTATTTTCTTGGGCAAATGAATCTGCAAAAATTAGCCCGCGATTGGCATGGGGCCCCTGAGCTGCCCTAAATATCTTAGGGCGGCCCTCTATTAAAAGAAGTTGCCCATGCCTGGTCTATATAAACTCCAACCGCCATCTCGATGCTGAAGTGATTTCAGTTGCTAGGCTGGGTAAAGAAGGTCGACGCGTATGATATATGTTATCTCGAAATGTCGTTAAACAGAAACTACTACTATAAACAGAGTTTGGTCAACACTAACCATTCATCCATACGGGTAAAAAAAATGGCGTCGAAGCCTTAACAGAGTGTTAATAGATCGGCTGTTTCGTAAAAGGTAGGTCATGGTCCCCATTTAGTAGACTACGGAGCCTGGGACAAGACCGTTGGGCTCGATGAAGAAGCGAAGGGTGAGAAAGATTGATGGAGATGTTTATTGAAATTCCTGCAGTAATCAAAGGAAGAATTACAGAGAGGTCGAAGATGGTCAGGGTCGGATTGGCTTGCAACTGCAACCCGGGAAATTTGGTCGTGGGCGACCCACATTATCGAGCGCCGATGGCACGAAACCTTTCAGAATAAGGGCCATGGGTGGTGCCTGCAAATGCTTTTTGTAACACCTAATATAAAATGGCGGACATTTTTAGTTAATAATGGGCTAAATTAGTTTATGATTTGTCGTAAATTCGTAATTATGTTTGGAACCAATTGTTACGTTATGTAGTGCACTGTGCACAGTTTAGTTTATTTCAAAAACTTAACATAGTGATAGAATTAGTAGACACAACTTCACACAAGCACTCAGTAGAGCAGTTTTTCATCGTATCACAAGTTGAAGCCAAAAACGGCAACGATTTCATCATTATTAATTCTGAGAAGAAGGTCCTTTTCGCAAGCTATCAGCATGAAAGACTCTAAACTTCACTGACTTGGCAAATTTCTTAATCTGTTCAAAATGTATTTCAATTTCGAAAATTCCCCTTCACAAGCAACTTAAGTGATGAGGATAATGTCAAAACGAATTTGTAAGCCAAAAAACAAAATTGAACAAGCCATACTATGCAAATTGAACTTACATCTATATGCCTCCATATATACACATACATACATATATACATACATACATACATACATACATACATACATACATACATACATACGTACGTACGTACGTACGTACGTACGTACGTACATACATACATACATACATACATACATACATACATACATACATACATACATACATACATATATACATACATACATATGTACAATAATTGTACATACAACAATTGTTTTTCGATAATTTAATGACAACTTCCGGCTATCAGAACCGTTGACGCCGATTTGCCTTACCGTTGCGAGAATATAACTGATACTTATATAGAAAAGTAATTAGGTATAGTTTGCTTAGTGACGTTGTTTTCATAAAGAAGATGATTAGCGCCGCCCTCCTCTTTTATCCAGGCTTCGGACTAGCACCATCTGAATGTAAGACAATGGTAGAATTCGATTGGATCCAACAGTTTAATGACATCTTGTGGCAATTAAAGATGTCAAAGTCGACACGAATTTTTTGTATGCGGTGCTCACCTTCCATTGCTTAGTGGCAACTCATATACAAAAGTATGTTTTAAATCGAGTATAGGCTGCTGCTTTGCGCTTAGCCTTAGAGTAGCGTTTAAGAAATTTGGATTTTTCGATTACGATAATGATTACGTAGGGTAAGCTGGTTGTTCCCCCGTCGCGAATCACCACAATGAAATATTGTTGAAGATTTAAAACGGTCGGTCCTAATAATACTGGGACTGACTTCCACGCAATCTGCGACATGGGCTTCTTCTCATTTCCATGTATCTTTTTCTCAACTGGTTGAACACCATTCTGTTCGAACCGTCTTGTGTAGTAAGATCAAGTTTTCTTGAAAGATAGGCACTTACAATCATTTGATCGAAATATTCTCCAATTTAATTACATCTTTATTATGATACAAGTAATATCACCTTCTGGATGGCGAGGCACCTAACAATCACACGAGGTAGATACAAATAAGAGCCGCTGTGTCCGTTTTAGAGGTGTGTAATCTTAACTACCAAATTCTCAATCAATCAATCAATCTTTTATTTGGTAACCAACTGAATAGGTAAACAAATCAAACAAAAAACAGGCAAATCAATTTCTGTAGTTTGGGTACACAGGTGACACAGAAGGGCCGTGGACCCCGCTTAAACAGTGTCACCTGGGTAGAATTACAAAACGTATAAACGCCAATCTTTTATTATGTTACTGGTAGGTCGTAAAAAGAAACTATACTTTTTATCTTAACTAAGGACTCGGCAATATACACTCGGAACTGTGAACCAAGGACTCGTTAACGCACTTTGGTCATAATAATCCCTGGTGTCCCTGAAAGAGATAAAGCTATATACGTTGTTCAAGTAGGAACGAACGCATTATTCTTTTAAAAGACCACAGACTAGGCAACTGTCGGATGTTTCGGGGTATCTGATTCCAAACGGCTGGCCCGGTTAATCTAATTGAGAATAAACGAGTGTTAGTATGGGCAAATGGTTGGTGATATAGGCCGGAGTTTCTTGTCTGATACGGGTGGCGATCAAAAGTACGGCAGAAATAGTTGTCGTATACACGGGGTAGTAGTTTATGTTCAAAACGGTACATGAATTCTCCAATCTGCATAATTCTAATTCTTAATTAGTTGTCGTTGCTTACGACATCTTGTGGTTGTCTCGCAAATGACGTTATTGGAATCAACGCTATTTTGAAATGTAATTATAGATTTTGATGCAAACTTTGTAAAGGTGTCTAACTTTGACGTTGGATATCAAATGGACGCAGAAGTTTCTAACATCTTGCGTCTTATATATTCATTGCATTCAGTGGCCCATATTTCGTGTAATCTGTCATTATCGTCATGACTATCCTTTCGTTCTGCAGCACAGGGTAACCTGGTTCTTTTTCCATCGCGGACTTCCATGATGCAACATGGAAGCCTTGCAGTAGCCGGTCTCTTATTCTGGAACTGGCTTCCACGTAACCTGCCACATAATCTTCGTCTACTTTTTCCATGCATCTATTTCGAAAGAGGTTGTAGATCGTTCTGTTCGATCATGGTTCTTGTGTAATCAGCTCGAAAGCATCTCTGGTGAGTTTTGAAAGGCGCCAAGTAAATTGCCACGGTCGGTGGGATGATGATACGGCGAGGCAGAGGACTGGTCATCTGTTGCTATCCCCCATGGTATAGCCTAAGGATGGTGGCACTAGGGACCAACCACTGCAAAGCTTCCGTGTTGCGCTGTGGAAATATGCTTTGGGGGAGCAACCCTGCAGAATACCCTGCATTATAAAACGATGATATAATTATGCTAATAATGATGACAGACTTTGGAGTTTGTAGGCCACTGATTTCAGCGGCTATACAAACCGTAAAATTTGATATTCAACGTTCCATTTAGACACCTTAATAACGGGGGTCTACTATAAACTATATATATAAGCATTGCGTCATTTCCAATATTGCAAGCTCCTTCACACAATTATAACTGATGTATTAAAGGTATAATCATGAAAATGAACTGAACTATATCAATGAACTTTAAAGACGTCAACGGCCTTTGTAGATATAAGATGTCAAACAATTGATTACTATTACCATTTGGTTCAGTTAAAACAAGATGTATTAAGCAAAACAATTTCTGTCGACGTCAACCGCTTTTGTTGACATAAGATGTCGTTAAACTCTGGATCCATCCATCCATTTGGTTCATTTTAACTCCGCCACTGCTCGTACTCTGGCAGTGCCAGTCCAAAGGCTGGAGAAAGGAAGAGGGCGACGCTCAGTGTCGTTAAACAGTAACTAACCAACCATAACAAAGATGATGAGCGTCGCCCTCCTCCTTTTCACATGCGTTGCGTCGTGTGAGACCAGAGATATCCAAGGTAAACTCTTACTTCGGTGTCCAGTGAGACAAGAAACTGACAGACACACACTCAGACACACGCAGACAGACACAGAGACACACAGACACACTGACACACAAACAGGCGCACAGGCACACAGACAGACATGTACAGAGAGAGAGACAGAGGGAGAGAGAGAGAGACAGACAGACAGACAGAGACAGAGAGAGAGACAGAGACAGTGAGACAGAGACAGAGACAGAGACAGAGAGACAGAGACAGAGACAGAGAGGAACAGAGAGAGACCACAAAGGCGCTTTTTGTTTAGAACGAGCAATATTGGAAGGCAGAGTATTATTTAAAAAACATATATTGAACAATGAACCTATAATTCCTATTCTAGATTGACCTCAAATTATAAAATAATGCCTCTAGTCATAATTTCCTAACTACTTTTGAACTATAATTTATGATTATTAGTTGTACTATGTTACAAGCTGCGATTTTGTCAGCTTGCTTTTAGGAATAAACGAAATTGATTGATCGATTCGAAAGTTGCATTGATCGGGGTTGGAATTGTTGAAGAGGTGAGTCTCTAGTTTGGAGTGAAAAGTTATAGGAAGAGGAGTCTGTGGAGACGTTGTTGTGTGATTGACTGGAAATTAGCGGAATTTGGAACTGGGAATTGTGGCTTTCAGGGACATTAGCGCAACACTGATTTAAAATATTATGGCAGAGCAGTCCCTTAAACACCTTTTAAAAGCTTACCTTCGACCTATATGTATAAGAAGACGCGCAATGATAACGTCAATCGTCTTTCCAGTAATTTAGGTACGATGAGGTTGATGCCAACGGCCTAGGCAGCCACAAGATGCCGTTAAACACTGAAAACAATTACTACCATCCTTAATCTATAGCCTGATAAACAGCAGTCGATGGCCAGTCCTCTTCCTCGCAGTATCATCTTCCTACCGACGGTGTACAGCAAGGGTTCTAATTACAGCTGAGTTGGCTGGGGGCGCAGGTGGAGCGGAAATCTCGAAAAAATTGCTGCCCTGGTGGGGTAAGTTCATCATCAAAAAGAAAGGTGTGGCTTTGTCCGATGTTTTATTGTCGATGGACTTTGATAGGTGAAACAAAGATTCTTCCTCCCTTCTGTATTTAATTCGTTCATATATCCCTATTCTTTTAAAGTTGTTTCTTTCTGATTTTAGTTTACATAATCATCTTTGTTGGAGAAGTGTTAATGTCGTAATATGGGACCTGTCACACTTATAGGCCGAAAATCAGCCTTAAAAGAGGTGTGTAATCTTTTTCAGAAGTTCTCACCGTTCCTATATGACATAATAATAATATTGTTATTATTCCAAAGTTAAATTCGTCTTTAGACATGAAAGGATGTAGACGATAATTCTAGAATGTATTTAGTGCAACGAAAACGAGAAACTTATAGCGTCCGAAAGACACTGTGAACTGAGTTTTGTGTACAGTCTTGCAGTGCGAGATATTGGCGTATATATTTAGTGCGCTTACTTTAGTTTCACGTGTATATGTATATATGATAGATGTATAACGTATAGTCTTAGTGACACGCGCGGCCGGCCGATCTTGGCAGCGGCGCGCTATATGTATATTATAAGATTTCGCTTATGCGCACAGAAGACAGGTGTGTCAAGAGGCGCGAAGAATTATGCTGACTAGAGAAGTTTGAATTCGAGTGTGTTCGCTGTAGTAGTGTTGCTGACTAGTTGAGTTGTAATCGAATTGAGTTCTGTCTGTTTGTTTCTTATTAAACGAAAAGATATTAAACTGTGCTGGTGATTAAATCAGGTTAAAGCTACTTATACGTAGAATTAGTGTTCAAAAGGTGAACGTTAAATAGGCGTTAAGTACACAGAGAACAAGGATTTAGCAAGAAGGATTGTCAACGGAAGGATTGGGTTGACATTATTGGTGGCAGCGTCGGTGTGGATAAAAACTCACGGTGGAACAGCGTCGGTGTGGATAAATACTCACGGTGGATAAAAACTCACGGTGGAATAGCGTCGGTGTGGATAAATACTCACGGTGGATAAATACTCACGGTGGATTAAAATTCACGTTATCACCTCCTTCGGCGGATAGAAGAATCTACGACGGTGTTAGAAGAATCTACGCGTTGTTGCTGTGTGACGTGTCTACGATATCAACGACGGTGGAACACGAGAAACGGTATAAAAATTTCGTTGTTTTCCACGAACAAATATAAAAGAAATCCCGTTTGTTTATCGATTCACACAACAAGAAAAACCGTGACTTCTTTGAAAAGAGAAATCACCAAAGTAAACAAGTAAGATGGAGAAACTAAGTGCTGAAAGACAAGCAGATATTAAGAAGATGTCTACGGAAAGGCTAAAACAGCGTTTGTTGAAAGCCGGTTTTAAAGAAGAACAATTAGAAGGTATGTCACGTGGTGACATGATACATGAACTCGCTGAAGTGTGGGTGAAAGAAGAAGTCGAAGAAGAAGGTGCCGTTGGCGGTACCGTAGAAAAGGCTATTGAAAAACCTCCTGCGCCTATGTCTATGGAGATGTTGATGCAGTGGATGATGATGAAAGAAGATAGGGAGGAGAAACGGAGACAAGAAGAGAAAGATAGGGAGGAGAAACGGAGACAAGAAGAGAAAGAAAGAGAGGAGAAACGGAGACAAGAAGAGAAAGAACTGAGACAAGAAGAGAAAGAAAGAGAAGATAGACGAAGACAAGAAGAGAAAGAGTTGAGACAAGAAGCAGAACGTGTAAGACAAGACGAATTGCGCTTGCAGAGAGAGAAAGAAGAGAAAGCGGAACTTGCAAGGCAAGAGGAATTGCGTCTGCAAAGAGAGAGAGAAGATAAAGCAGAACAAGTGCGTAAGGCAGAACTTGAATTGCAAAAGAATCAGTTTGAGATTCAGTTAGAACAGTTGAAAAGAGATAGGGAAGATGCTGAAAGAAGAAGACTGGAGCAGATGATTGAATCTGAAAAAGCTAGAAAAAGTGATGAAGAGGTACGTCAGCAACAGATTGAAGCAAAGAGAATGCGTGAAGAAGAAAAAGAAAAAGCGCGAACGTTAGAGTTGGAACGTGCAGAACAGATCAGACAAGAAGAACTCAAATTTCAGAAAGAAAGTTTGGAAAAGGCAGAGGCAGAAAGACAGGAACGTCTGAAACTGGAGAAATCAAAATTGACATTGAAAGAAACGCAAATGAGAGAAGAACGGGAAGCAGAAAGAAGGAAGCAGCAAGAAAGTGAAACTTTGGTGTCAAAAATTAAGAAAATAGGTGATGCAATGAAGCATGTATTGCCTCAAATGCCAACTGATATGATGGAGGTGCCATTATATTTTGAAACAGTCGAGAACGCGTTTCGTAGCTTTGCTGTGGAAAAGCCGTTTTGGGTGAAATTATTACTACCATTGATGACGCCGAAAGCTCGAACCGTTCTGAATAGATTGTCATACGATGATCTAGACAATTATGATAGAGTCAAGCAGCACTTATTAAAAGAATTTAAATTGACTTCGAGAGAATACAGAGCCAGATTTGTGGATGCTAAGAAGACAACAGAAGAGACTTATACGATGTTTACGGCAAGACTGAAGAACTTGCTAAACTATTACGTGAGGAGTCGAAACGTGAACAGAGAGTATGATACGCTCTTTGATTTGCTGGTAGCGGATAAGCTAAAAGAATGTTTACCGCCAGGTCCACTACAGTTTGTATTGTCGAAGGAAGGAACTGACTGTCTTCAAGCTAGTGCAGTGGCAGACCTAGCAGACATTCATGTAAACAATCGAATTGGGTTTGCGATCCCAAATATAAACAGTTATCTTTCTCAACGTTCCGTAAACCAAAGCCAGAGTGGAAAGTGGAAAAGTAATCCAGGAACAGGGAGTCAGTTCAAAGGTAAAGAAGTCAAGGTTAATGTCCCTGTACCCAATGAGACCAGAGAAGTGACGTTTGGTCGTCAGGGATTTAACAAATCGTCAGCGCCGTTTGCCAAGAGGGAAGGCAACACATCGTTTACGCAGTATAAGAGAAATGAAGGCAATGAACAACGAGGTATGGTGGTGAAGCGTTGTCACAACTGTGGTTCAGACAAACATTTGGTTAAATTTTGTCCAGTTCCAGTGGCAGCAGCTAGTTCTAGCAGAAATCAAGAACACACAAGAGTGAATTTGATTCAAGTGGTTAGTGATACAGGTAATCAAACCACGGGTCAAGAAAACCAAGAAACTGAAGTAAAGTCAGTAATGAAATGTGGTATTCAAAAAGAAATTCTATTGGATGCTGGAATTCAGAGAGAAGTCATAGGAAAAGATGACAATCGAATATTGAAGAAATCGTTCTTGCAATATGTCGAGGTTGAAATTCGTGCAGTAGACGGTAAAGAGCCAGTGAAAGTCAAAGCACTGAGCGACTCGGGAGCAGAAATTCCGGTGATTAGTGAAGAATTACTGGAAGGCATGAAGGTGGAACAAATTGGAAAAGTGAATTTGCAATGTGTGGCAGGAGATGCCATTCCTGCGAAGTTAGTGAAAGTGGATGTTAGACTGTGTGATAGTGACGTGGAAGAAGAGGGATTTCCGCGTAAAATCCAGTGTTCACTTACACCTTATGTCACCTTGATGTGTGCTAGTATTGCAAAGATGGGCAGTACAGAAAGATTCTTGTTGCATCCAGAGATAATTGCCGAATTAAAAGCCGTACCACAGATGAAAATTAAAACGATACAAGGAGATGTGAGTGTACAAGCAAATGTAATGACGAGAGCGCAGAGTCGGAAACAGGAAATGGTAGCTGTTGATGAGAAGAGTGAAACTGAAAGTTCAAGTGATGAGGAAAACGAAAGTAATGAGCAACGAAGCTTATCGCGAGATGGTATAACATCAGAGATGAACGAGCAAGAGATGGCTGCATGCGAGAATGGCACATTAAATGAAACGGAAGAAGACAATGAATGTGATGTGGGGATAGGAGACTTGTATAGAGATGAAGAGATGGATGAAGAACAAAAGGTGCAGATTGCCGATTCGAAGAAGTTCGAAGAGCAACAGAGAAATGATGAATCGTTGAAGCCGTGGTGGAAGTTAGCACAAGAGAAAGAATCTGAATTCTGTGTGATCAACGGTTTATTGCATAAGAAATATCAGATATTAGACCAGACGATATATCAACTAGTGTTACCAAAAGACAGACGAATTAAAGTGATGGAGTTGGCACATGAATCAGTGTTTGGAGGACATCTAGGAGAAGAGAAAACAAGAGAACGAATAAAATTATCTTTTGTATGGCCAAAGATGAGAAGAGACATTGTGAAATTTTGTAAGTCTTGCGAGAAGTGTCAACTAAAGGCAAAGAGTCTGGTGATGGATAGAGTGCCTATCACTCCAGTCTCAAGAGAAGAGGTCGCCTTCAGGAGAATGACAATGGACCTAATAGACAACCCGAGGAAATGGCACAAGAAAATTCCTTTTCACGAAAAGCATTTGAAAGAACTCAAAGAAACTACGGAGAAAGCATTATTGTTTGCAGAATCTTACTCTCGAGAAAAGCAATTACAATACACGAATCAGTATAACAAGAGAGCAAAGCACAAAGAATTTGAAGCTGGTGAGAAAGTCATAGTTTTGTATCCAACGTCAACGAACAAACTTATTTCTCGATGGCATGGTCCATGTACGATCATACATCGAAGATCAAAGTACTCTTATTTAGTCGATATGGGTGAAAATGGTCGAAAAATAATTCACGCCAACAAGATCAGAAAATATGTTACTCGAGCATTAAGTTGTGGTCTAATTGTTGAAGAAGATGAAGATTTTGGTTCAGTGGTTGAATTACCAATGAGGAATGAGGTTCAAGATGACAAGAATTCACTTAACCTCGATCCTGAACAAATTAGCCATTTAACAGTAACTCAGCAAGAACAGTTGTTGAAAGTCTTGAACAAATACTGTGACAGATTTTCAGAAAAACCTGGATTATGTACATTGGTCGAACACGAAATTGAACTAAAACCAGGATTTCGTGAAAAGGAATTTGCAGCATACCGAATTCCTTTGATTTATCGAGCAGAAGTGGAACGCCAGATCAAAGAAATGTTACAAACAAACATTATTAAACCATCATCGAGCAGAATGGCAAGCCCTTTGGTAATTGTTAAAAAGAAAGACGGATCTTTAAGACTTGCCTGTGACTACAGATACATTAACTCATTCACAGTGGATTGTAAATATCCTATGCCGATTGTCAGAGACGTTTTGAACAAAGTTGGAAAGTCTAATGTGATTTCTATTTTGGACTGTCGAAGTGCTTATTGGACTTGTCCTGTAAAACAATCTGATCAATGGAAGACAGCTTTTGTAACACATAATGGACTGTATGAATTTACTCGTGTTCCTTTTGGAATGATAAATTCAGGACGAACTTTTGTTAAGGCGATAAATTTAGTTTTACAGCCTATAAGTGACTTTGCAGAACCGTATGTTGATGACATTGCTGTGCATTCTGACAGTTGGAAAGTTCACTTGCAGCATCTAGATGCATTTTTGATGCAAATGAGATTGCATAACGTTACTTTGAATTTGAAAAAATGCATATTTGGTAAGAGTGAGGTAAGGTTTATCGGTCATGTGGTTGGGTCTGGTAAGATAAAGATGAATCCAGACAGAATTGAAAGTTTGACTAATTTGAAGATCCCAGAAACTAAGAAGCAAGTTAAGCAACTGCTTGGATTTTTTAATTATTACAGACAGTTTATTAAGGACTTTGCACAGATTGCGAAACCTTTATCTGATTTAACTAGTAAACGTGTTTCTGATAAGATTGATTGGACTGTTGAACATCAGCAAGCATTTGATTTACTTAAAGAGGCTGTGCGATCCAAAGTAGTGTTATATGTTTTTGAAGTGGGAAAACCATTCAATTTGTACTGCGATAGTAGTGACTTTGCAGTCGGTGCTGTTTTAACACAGATGGACGACAAGGGAATAGAGCGCCCTGTGTCATTTATCAGTCAGAAGTTAACTGATACCCAGAAGAGATGGGCTACTGTGGAAAAGGAAGCCTATGCTATTGTTTGGGCTTTAAACAAGTTAAAAGAAATTATAATTGGATCGAAAATTTTCATTTTTACTGATCACAATCCTCTTACATATTTGACTGAGTCAATGTCTAAGTCTGCTAAACTTGTGCGTTGGGCGTTAGCCTTACAAACTTTTGATGTTGAGGTGAAGTACAAGAAGGGCAGATTGAATATTATTGCTGATTGTTTGTCAAGGTTATAAGTAATCGTAAGACTGTTTATTAATTATTTAGATATATATATATATGTTTCATGTATTTTGGTAATTTCGCAAATTTTGAAATTTAATTTGCTCAATTCCAGAAAAAGGAAGGAGGTAATGTGAACTGAGTTTTGTGTACAGTCTTGCAGTGCGAGATATTGGCGTATATATTTAGTGCGCTTACTTTAGTTTCACGTGTATATGTATATATGATAGATGTATAACGTATAGTCTTAGTGACACGCGCGGCCGGCCGATCTTGGCAGCGGCGCGCTATATGTATATTATAAGATTTCGCTTATGCGCACAGAAGACAGGTGTGTCAAGAGGCGCGAAGAATTATGCTGACTAGAGAAGTTTGAATTCGAGTGTGTTCGCTGTAGTAGTGTTGCTGACTAGTTGAGTTGTAATCGAATTGAGTTCTGTCTGTTTGTTTCTTATTAAACGAAAAGATATTAAACTGTGCTGGTGATTAAATCAGGTTAAAGCTACTTATACGTAGAATTAGTGTTCAAAAGGTGAACGTTAAATAGGCGTTAAGTACACAGAGAACAAGGATTTAGCAAGAAGGATTGTCAACGGAAGGATTGGGTTGACAGACACCATAAAAGGTGTGAAAATAGAGCCTTACAATATAACTAATATTCATTGTTTAACAACATTTAAAGCAATACAGCTGACACTGTCTATGACGCACATCCAGTTATTCGAACTCGAGCGATTGTAGATGAGCTAACACTTCTCTGAAGAAGATAAATCAGATACACAACAGGAAACTCAAGAAATCTTGTCATCAGTTGTGAAGCTACTTCTTTGCAAGATGGTTTGACTGAAAATACTGAATTTATTAAAGAAACTGAAAATATAGATATACATACAGAAGGTAACGATGCAGCTGAGTCTGGTGAGAATGTGAGAAACCTTCAAGTAATATCTCAAACATACATACGCATGCATACATACATACATACATACATACATACATACATACATACATACATACATACATACATAAATACATACATACATACATACATACATACATACATACATACATACATACATACATACATAAATACATACATACATACATACATACATACATACATACATACATACATACATACATACATACATACATACATACATACATACATACATACATACATACATACATACATACATACATACATATATACATACATACATACATTCATACATATATAAGATACCAGGTCGAGTTTTCTTGAAAGATAGGCACTTACAATTACATTAAAAATACAATCATTTGATCCAAATATTCTCCAATTTCATTAGATCTCTGTGACAACGTCAGCGCTAAGATGAATCTTCAATCGATTACTCACGGTTGATACAGATATATATATATATATATATATATATATATATATATGTATATATATATATATATACACACATAAGAGCCGTTGCCTTTGTTTTAGATGTGTCTAATCCTAACTACCCTTCTGAATTATTTGGCATTGCTTACGACATCTTGCGGCTGTTGAAGGCTTGTCACTCTGTAAACTTGTCTCCGAATTTCGAAGAAATGGCTAATTCTTATACAGAAAACTAATAAAGTATAATTTGTTTAAACGACGTTTTTTCGTAACGAAGATGAATAGCACCTCCTCCTATTTATCGTTGCTTCGGACTGCACCAAGTAGAAATGTAGAAATCAACTGGATGCAAAAGCAACTCGCAGGTATAAATACAACGTTTTCAATCGACAAAAGGGTGTTTAGACAGAGGCTTTTGCAACGCACTCGATTACAATCTTAGTTTTAGAGTAGCGCTTAAGAAATTTCGATTTTCGATTACGATTACGCAGGGTAAGCTGGATGTTCCCCCGTAGCGTATCTCCACAATGATATATGGAAGATTTAAAATGGTCGATCCGTCATTCTGGGACTGGCTTCCACGCAATCTGCTATATGAGCCTCATCTACTTTCCATGTATATTGTTCGATCATGGTTCTTGTGTAGTCAGGTGACATTAAAAATTACATTAAAAATACAATCATTTGATCCAAAAATTCTCCGATTTAATTACATCTCTGAGCCAACGTCAGCGCTAAGACGAATCGTGAATCTATTTCGTGCGGTTGATAAAAATATATAAGAGTCTTTGTCTATGTTTTAGAGGTGTCTAATCCTAACTTCCATTCTGAAATATTTGGCATTGCTTACGATATCTTGCGGCTGTTAAGTCTATTTAGTATTTTGGGCGAACGATGTTATTGGAATCTGCCCGAGTTTGAAATATAATTATAGAGTATGTTAGAAACTTTTTAAAGGTGTCTAACTTTGACGTTGGATATCAAATGGACGTGCAAGTTTGCAACATCTTGAGTCTTGAATGCAATTTCGTTTGAAGCGACTATCGACTGATGACTGGTAACAGCGCACTAGAAGTCAATATCCAAGATTATATTAGGTCAACCCCTAGCCAACTCACTTAAAATGAGTACGACGTATGCCGTCGGTGGGATGATGAGACAGCGCGGGGGAGGACTGGTCATCTATTGCTGCCTCCCAGCCTATAGCTTAAGGATGATAATTACTAGGGTCCAACCACTGCACTGTGGAAGTACGCAACGAGGCAGCAACCAGAATACCCTGCGTTGCAAAACGATTATATAGTTTTGCTAGTAAGGCTAATAATAGGACCTGAACAGAGATTACACGAAGTATATATAGGCCACTGATTACAGCGCTACACAAGCCTCACCAACGCGCGTTCAAGTTAGACACCTTTGTAACTCATGTAACTTAGTCTATATATAAAAACCTGGCGTTAATCGCAATTACATTTTCGGCATGCTTTATCTTAACGGGTAGAGAAAGCCGCAAAATTTCGAGTCACAAAGCAGTACCAATTATATAAGATAAGATATGATAAAGTAAGGTAGGGTAAGGCAGTGCTTCCCAAACTGTGGTCCGCGGACCGGTGCCGGTCCACGAGTCCTCAGTTGCCGGTCCGCAAAGTGAGTCAAGAAACTGGACAAAAAAGACGATAGACGTTTTCTCAATTGGGTCTCGCTCCGAACTATCTTCAAAAAAGACGATTGTCTCCCAATTATAACCATATTTTTCATATAAATTAAAAATATTTGTTCTGGGATTAAATGTATTTCAGCTATTGTAAACGAAAAATGCCGAAGAAATAGTTATTCGACAAGTTAAGTCCACTCGGTTTGAGGTTTTCACACGTTCATTAATACACTTCACGCAGTTAACGGACCCACTAACACATTAATTCATGTACAGCACTGTCATAATCAACGTCATCACCGTAATCCCTATAAACATCGTCATTATTAATATCATCATCATCCCAATAATAATGCTAATTATTATTCAATAATGATTTAATATTTTAATTATATTACTTTAAAATAGTAAAAGAAGACGATCAAAAGATAAAACAACAACAATAACAAAACTATGTTCTTCGGAAATATAATAATATAAGTAACAACAACAGCTAGAATAATATCAATTTAAAACTAGTTATAAATCCCTCGCCGAATACACTGCTCATTTAAACACCTTTCTAATGATTTTGACCTTTGCTATATATTTACCTACTGCAGAACATTTGTGGCTATTTGTCATCGGCATTGATTAACCAAAGCTACGTCGAAAACAGTCTTAAAACAATATTGTCGTCAACGGCCTTTGATGTCGTTGAACTCTTGGAATCTATTTATGCACCAACTGTAATTACAGTCGTTTATGCTCGGAAAGTGCCAATCCCATTCATCAATAAAGGAGGAAGGCAACGCTAATAAATCTCTTAATGAAAGCGTCGTCTTAAACATTTCTAAACACGTAAATTTTAAATGTACCGACTCTGGTATTCCAGTGATGCCAATCAGAAGCTTCGATAGAGGGCGACACTAATCATCTTTATTATGATACGGCGTCGTCGTTAAACTGAACTACCCTACCTACAGCCCCACTGGGCCAGTTGATGGTTCCTTTGTTTAACGGTTACTTGGGAGACAAAGTAAGGTCGACATAACGGCCCTGGCGGCGAAAAGATGTTGCTAAATAATGGATATTATTAATAATACTGTGCTCTCCCTCCAGTGCATATTGTTTATAATATTATGTCCCACATCGACACCTTTAATTCAGTGCTTCCTAACTGTATATAAACCTCGATTCTCGTTTCTTCACTAGTGCCATGGTTTGCAACTTAGCTACGACAAATCACAATCAAAGACCCTAGAAACTACAAAATCGTTAGATGACAAAGATGACCGCAACAATCAATCAAATTCGTTTATTCAACAGACGCAATTTAGACAAACTTGACAATAAAAGACAAATTCTATGGCCAAAAGCACAGGGTTTTATGCATGAAATTGTTAGTAAGCATTCTTATAAAGGATGCGTGAAATGTAGTTGCGGTTATCTTTATGTGGCAGAGAGAAGTTATGAGATCTAGTGCGAAGATTATGACCACCGGTGCTACGAGGAGGGGGGGGGGGTCAGGCCCCGAAGGACATGGTTGGGATCATTACAAACAGCCTTTAAAAGATTATCATCAGATGCCTCGGCCATGCGTGCCGCATTGGCCGCATCCACAGGCAAGAAACCCAACCGGTTGATCAGACTTTCAATCCTGTCCCTGTCCTTCTGGGAGGTGAAATCCCACCATGCAGGAGAGACGTAGAAGATCTGAGCAATAGCAGTCGCCTGGTGACGTCATGGAGGGACGCAGATGAGAGACCGTGAGAGCGAAGAACACTTAATGCATATAGAGAAGAGGAGTTGGTTGCGATTATGTTGTCCAGATGTGTTTCCATCCCTAGATCCGAAGAGAGAGTCACGCCTAGCAAGATGCAACTACATTGTATCGACCCGTTCGGCGCCCGGTATAACCTGTTGGATTGTTTCTTTCCTCCTGTTTCCCTTTTTGAAGAAGACAATCTCCCTAGTTTTTGAGGCATTGTAGCGGAGGTTGTTCTTTGTTGCCCAGACTGTGATACGTTCAACTCTTCTATAAGGCAGTGTACATCTTTAACTTTTCCAACGCTAATTTCGTTGATTGAAAGAGAGACAATATTGCTAAAGTTGTCCATTGTTTAAGTCCATCTTGGATTCTCAGTACTGTTGACGTCAACCTTATACCTTAGATTTTAATTACGTATTACCATCCAACAGCGCGAGTGATGCTTGTTTTTCTGTTTAGCGACGCTGTGTGATTACATAGATGGTTATCGTCAACCTCCTCCTTTCTCCAGGCTTGGGACTGGCATCACACACATTTAAGGCAGTGGCGGAGTTTTAAAGAAACTGCGAGTTTTTACAATGATTCAGTGTTGAAAGACAGTTTTTGGATGCTACTAGGGTCGTTGGCATTGATCTGACATCGCATAGCAAAAATAATTGTCGAATTTCAAAGGCGAGTTTATTTATTAATTCATTTATTTATTTATTTATTTATTTATTTATTCTGGATATTTCTATAGCGCCTCTCGAAGTCAACTACTACTCAGAGGCGCTTCCGAGTACAGCATTTGATACTGTGCCGGAATTTTCACGCCGAAGCGCCACGAGCAATTGCGAGTGAAGGACTTGCCCAAGGTCCGTACGCAGCGGCTAGAGTGGGATTCAAACCTGCAACCCTCCGGTCACAAGGCGCCGAACTTACCACTGAGCCACCACGCCCCACAAGTTCTGTTTAACAAAGTTGGATTGGAGCGGGACTAGCACGTAAATTTTTAAACCACAGTAGCGATTAAATGACAATGAGACTTATATAGCACTGGCAAAACATGAATTAAAGGTGTCTAAGTAGATCAATCTAGGAAGCGTTGTCACGCAAATGCAAAATTCCACAAAGAATTGAAAGAACAATAGAACTGGACAAAGACGCATATTCACGGTGAGGAACAATGAAGAGGAGCTTAAAGAAACAAAGGATTAAGGCTCTGATGTTGAGCGTGTTGTTTCGTGGATCTAAACAAGGACAACGAGAAAGGGCGACATCAAACGATTGGAGGATTTCGAAATGTGGATTTGGCGGAGGCTGGAGAATTAGCTCAAAGAACGCATAAGAGATGAGGAGGTGTTTAAAAAGGTAGGGAAGAACGATTTGTTATAGCTACAATAAAGGGACGATAAAAATGGATTGGACCACGTCCTGAAAGGGAAGAGGAGGAGGAGGAGGAGGAGGAGGAGGAGGAGGAGGAGGAGGAGGAGGAAGAAGAAGACGACGATGACCTTGAAGAAATACAGCATGGCATTCTAGATGGTGTTTATTATTAAATTTTATGTACATCTTCACAAGGACTACAATTGCCAATGGAAAATTTGTGTGCAAGAACTAGCGATTTGGTTACCAACAGTTTAACAACGTCTTGTGGCATCAGCTGCCATCGACGATTATAGGAAATAATTACTTGTACAGTTCTCACCGGCATAATTAACTAAAAATGTAAACTGCTGATCCATATATTAATGATTCATATTGGAGTGTTCCGTTAATTACACACCTTTTAAAAGCGAATAAATTTCATACTCTATATTGATTAATATCCGGATCTAAGTCCAGCTTCGTCTGAGAACTTATAAGAAAAGCTTACTAAGAAGGTACAAAAGCATGCTTGAATGCCCGTAGAGTAATGGATAACACACTGCCGTGAAGAGCAGTAGGTACCAAGATCGAATCCCGTAGACCCCGTAAGGTTTATTCAGCCTTCAACTCGCTAGGTGGTGGTGGTTAAATGAATAGTAAGCCGTGATTGGCGCCCTGATGGCTGCCGTATAAACAGTTATATTCGACTCCTGTAAAACTGTTATCATGTGCTTGTACTGTATACATATATGTAAGGCGCCCTGCATGGCTGCCGTTTTTGCTATATGTATGTTCACTGTACAGCGCAATGCGGTTAGCAGGCGCTTAAATAAAGAAAGGTTATTATTATTATTATTATTATTATTATTATTATTATTATTATTATTATTATTATTATTATTATTATTATTATTATTATTATTTAAATTCCAAGATAATAATTTCTTCTTCTTGTAGTTTGTATGTACAACCGCCACTACCCTACCTGTGGTAGTGCCAGTCTAAAGCCAGGATAAAGACGGAGGGCGACGCAAATCATCCTTGTTATGACATAGTGTCGTTAAACAGCAATTATCCCACGGATATTATTCTGATGGAACGGTGATAACAGTACTGTTGAAACTAATTTCTGTCAACGGTCCTGGCAGCTATAAGATCTCGCCAAAAAGTTGAAGGTGTACGCTAAGATTAACTCGGCCCTGCCAGTGCCAGTCCCAAGCGTGGGTAAAGGAAAAGGGCGACGATAATCAGTCTTAGTGTATCCCACTGTGTCATTAAACAGAAGGTAACTACCTATTTTAATATTAACACAACAAAGCGAAAGACTCCATTATGCCATACGATCCCTGAAAAGAATCACAACAATTTTATTATGTATTAACGTCAACGCCCTTTAATTGATGCATTGATATTCAGTTCAACTTTTGAAATCTATTTTAATATTGCAACTAAGTTTGAAGGCTGTAGGGAGAAATTTATGTTGCCATAAGATGTCGAAAAACTGTGGGAAACCAATCGCTTTAAAATTAATTCAGACTCGATAGGATAACATATTGTTACTTAGAAATAACATGTGATTTGTTAAAACACCTTTATGTTGAATGTCTACAATGCTATGTAATTCCAGTATAATTCTCGTTTTCATTCGATGAATGGTTTCCATCTGTGCTTTGCGGTCAAATGGATGAACAAATAAAATGCAACAATACAATCACGTAATAAAGCTAAATATGTTTTTAAAAAATCGTGTCTAGCAAGAATGACTGAAAGATGCGAAGAATTCTGCTCATTGCTCATCCATTTGTGAATTCAGTTGGTGCCTTTTTAATTTTACATTAAACTGCGGCAATGCCACACGATGAAACTATTGGAATCCAAGCCAATCGAAAGCTTTGTTTCATTTTTGCATCACATGAGCCATAAATGTATTGTACCACTGAATACTGCTGCGTGAAATGCAAAGCTCCATTTGGACACCTTTTAAACACGGTATTATAGGCTATATAAAGTCCAACTTTCGCGTAATGTCGCCTACATAGCATCTCAGTTTCCTGTTCTATAGTGGTACCAGTCTCAAGCATGAACGAAGAAGGAGGACGACGCTAATCATCATTGTTATGATACGGTGTCGTTAAATAAAAACTACTACTATAAACAGAGTTTAGTCCACGCCAGCCATTCATCTATTTGGATCCAAAAATGGCGTCGACGCCTTAACATTGTGTTAATAGATCGGCTGTTACGTTAAATATAGGTCATGGTCGCCAATTAGTTGGCTACGGAGCCTGAGACAAGACTGTTGGTGGCCCGATGAAGAAGCGAAGGATGAGGGGGAATGATGGAGACGTTTACTGAAATTTCTGCAATAATCAAAGGAAGAATTAGAGAAAGGTTGAATACAATACATTATTTATACGATCTTGATATCTTTTTGCACAAACATTATCAAGGCGATCTGTTAAATATTGCTCTATGAAAAACAACACACTCTCTAGATTTGACGCACACACACACAAGCTCACACACACAAAAGGATATATATATATTAATTGTAACCATTTATATAAAATTATATATATATATATGTGTGTGTGTATATATATATATATATATATATATATATATATATATATATATATATATATATATACATGTGTGTGTATATATATACAAACAAAGAGACAGACAGACAGACAGAAACAAAGACAGACAGACTGACGGAAAGGCAGACAGACCGCAGGCAGGCAGGCAGGCAAATTGTCTCTGTTTTCTATATCTATTTCTCTGTCTACCTGTATCTCTATGTCTCTCTGTCTCGAATGCTCACTGTCCTCCTTTCTGTCGCTCTTTGTCTGTCTCTGTGTCATTGCCTGTTTGTTTTTGTCTTTCCATAGTCGCATAAAAGCAGACCATCGTGCGCAATGCCTAGATATTGATCTGTCCTTCGGTGCAAAGGTTTTAAGTTCTGACCTGAACACATGTAGGCAAGTAACGGCAGCAACAACAACAACAATGACATCAGCAGTGATGATTGTTTCATATAAATTCTTAACTTTTTTAAATCCAGGAAATTCACTTTAGGTAGCAATATAAAAATGAATAGTAATTTAATGTATAATTCTGACACAACTACGACACCTTTTTAAAGTATTCAAACTCTTTCCTATAATGGGTACACATATGGCGCAGTGAACTTACATGTATTGTCTATCAGGCATTCGTTGCAATTAACGTTCTTTGCGGAAAGCCAGTTTTGGATGTTAGATAAAAATTTAAACGGTCAATAAAATTAAACCTATAGATTTATTGGTGCTTTCAACATTCACTTTGTAACAGAATGAATGCTTAAACACAATGAAACATACTGTAAACTGAAGATTTTTAAAAACAATCTTTTGAACAATAGGCCTATAACATATGGCTCGAACACACATAAATATTTCAACATACATATGATCATTAATTGGTGCCCTGTACAGACAGATATGTAACCGTATGAATTATTTATTATTAATCAGCACAAACGTTTGCGAAATTTCTTTACAGAGAATTGATTTATTATTGGCTTGAAGTAAGTGGTCTTCATGATGTCATTTTCTATGCACATGAGTGAAAGCCAGTTCAAACGCTGCTGCCCCATTGTGCTGCGAAGCTGATTCCTTGTAAATTTCAATTTTAAAATGAAAGTTCCCCTGTACAGTTGGTCACCATCATGCACATGAGCAGTCTTAGTGCAATTTCAACATTTGATGGAAATTGTGAAACTCCCCTGCGTTGAACAGAACAGAAAAATAATTTCAGACAACTTGAAGTCTGTGTTCCCTATCTCCCTTTAGATTAAAAACCTGGGAGATCGTTTCACATGCATACATACATATATACATACCTAAATGCATGCTTAAATACATGCACATGTACATAATTGAGTACTTGTTATTCTGATGTCCTGTCACTCTGTGTACATTTATCTAGATTATCATTGATCTATTATAAAAAAAAATGTTAGTAATGACTCGGTCCTTCATTCTGGAACTGGCTTCCGCGCAATCTTCGACATGGCCTTCTTCTCTTTTCCATGTATCTTTTCGCAAGCGGTTGAAAACCATGCTGTTCGATCGTGGTCTATTGTAACCAGATTCTGGAGCACACCTGAGGAGTTTTCTTGAAAAGACGCTAAATAAATAGGCACAATTACCTTAGAAATACAATCAGTTGATCCAAATATTCTTCAATTAAATTATGTCTTTATGCCAACATATTCCGCAACAGAACGACCTAAGAATTATTATTATTATTATTCCACAGTTTAACGTCGTCTTATGACACCAAAGGCCGTTGACGACAATTTAGAAATACAGTTTACAGAAAACGATAAACTTATAGTGTCCGAAAGACACCATTTAAAGGTGTCAAACATACGCTTACAATATCAATAATGTCACATCATTTAAAGCAATATATCTAATGCTATCCATAAAACACATAGCTCTAAACTGTTTTGATACAAATCAAACAGTACTTCCCAACTATTGTCACTCGCAAGAAATATTTAAACAACTTCAGATGCGCAGTACATATAATTATAATAATTACATTATATTCTTATTTTATCATTGAAATGTTTAATTGATTATTTCTTATTCCTCAGTTCAATATCTGCCACTACAATCATATCATGTATGAAAATTTTAGTAATAAATTTCACATACATCATGCACATTAAATGAAACATATGGTTATACCAAGTTCCTTTTTTAAAGAAATTGTTCAGGTATCTAACACATTCAACTATAAGTTTTATTAATTAACAAAGCATATATGAGCATAATTGTCTCAAGTTTGATTTCAATGCATTCAAGTTACAATTACATGTATATTTCCTTTATTGCAACACAATAATACAGCACTATATAATATAATATTGATTTTTACCTAAGAATTGTTCGCGGTTGATACAAATATAAGAGCCACTGTCTACGTTTTAGAGGTGTGCAATCCTAACTACAACTCTGTATTAGTTGGCATTGCTTACGACAGCTTGTGGCTACTAGGTCCGTTGTCGTCGACCTGTTCAAGCCGACATATTACGCGATCTAGATCAACGCCATGATTATTATTATTCCAAAAGTTTAACGACATCTTATGGCTACATAGACCGTTGACGTCTTTACAGTTTTTTATATATTTCAGTTCATGTTCGTATAACTTTCATTTATCAGTTTCTTTCTTTCTGTTTTCTTTCTTTTTTTTCTTTCTTTCTTTTGATTGTCTCATCGTTTGTTTCCTTGTTTGGCTCTTTATTTTAAATAATTTC
Organism: Allolobophora icterica; assembly: GCA_963556255.1. Lineage (NCBI taxonomy): Eukaryota > Metazoa > Annelida > Clitellata > Crassiclitellata > Lumbricidae > Allolobophora > Allolobophora icterica. Next base: position 1,572,747 of record OY744609.1, read on the forward strand.
ACATTTATTTACATTATCATAAGAACCGTTCATAACATATTTACAAACAATGTTCAATATAAACATTAATAGTTAATATTTATACAGATTGTTTCAATATTCAATATTAACTTGACATAGAAAGTACTGACAGAAAGTACGCCATGATTAAATTTAATTATAGCATAAAATTATGATAAATATAGCATATAATTATAGCATATGATAATTATAGCATATGATAGAAACTTTCTAAAGGTGTCTAACTTTCACGTTGGATAAAAGGCGGACGTGCAAGTTTCCAACAGTTTGCGTCTTATTATATTCGTTGCAATCTCTCATTACTATCATGGAAGCTTCGGAGTGGTGGTTCCCTCATTTTGGAACAGCTTTCCATTCCATCTGCGACATGAGCTTCTTCTAATTACCACGCATCTATTTGGCCAGCGGTTGAAGACCGTTCTGTTCAATCGTGGCCTTGTGTAGTCAGGTGAGGAGCATCTTTGATGAGTCTCTCTTGTATTTGCGCTAAATAAATAGGCACTTAGGCCTTTAATTACATTAGAAATTACAATCAGTTGATCCAAGTAAGGGTCATTTTCTGATCGATTGAATTTCGAAAGGGACTTTTCCAATCGAGTACCAGTCTTAATTTCGATTTCACTTAAGCTTGAAAGATAGGCACTTACAATTACATTAAAAATACAATCATTTGTTCCAAATATTCTCCGATTTAATTACATCTCTCCGGTAACGTCAGCGGTAAGATAAATCGTCTATCGATTACGATGGAAGGATCCCGATTTTAACGACATCTTGTAGCAACAATGGCTGTTGACGTCGACAGAAATTAGTTTTGACATATTACAGTCAATGGATTACGAACGGTTGATACTACTCTTTATATGTTTTAGAGTTGTCTAATCCTAACTACCATTTTTAATTACTTGGCATTGCTTCTCCACATCACATTATTGGAATCAACGTCATGTTGAAATTTAATTATAGATTACGGTACAAACTTTATAAAGGTGTCTAACTTCGACGTTGTATAGCAGATGGACGTGCAAGTTTCCAACATCTTGCTTCTTATAAATTCATTGCATTCAGTGACCTACATTTCGTGTAACCTGTCATTATTACTATGATTACTAGGGTGGAGTGAAAAATTTTTTTTCTTGAATTTCTAATTCTAATAGTGATTAAAAGTTGCCTATGGTATCACAGAATTGCTACAAAAAATTTGGCATTCCTATGTTGACGTCTTCTGCCCTCTACCGGCGGTAAAATATTTACCATATAAAATTCTTTGAATAACGTCAATGTGTTGCATTATTTTACTTTTTCTTGAACTGACTGTCTTCGAACGGTTACAATTCATGAAATACACGTTCAAATCAGTTGCGGAAATCGCCTCTGGTGTGTTACAGGATTATATAATTGTAACCAGGGGCGTAACTTTGGTCTAAAAAGTGGGGGGTACCAATTTCTTACATACAGGAAGCAAGGCGTTGAATGCGATCTCTGGGAAGGCAAAATAATAAAATATTGATTGGCATTGTTCATAAAGTCGGGGGAAAACGGTACCCCAGCCCAAAGAGTGGGGTGGGGTACGGTTACCCTCGTTCCCCCGATAAATTACGCCTATGATTGTAACGCCTAATGAATGCAGCGACATTACTGAAAGGAAGAAAATTAGGAGAGTACCAAAGCTCTGTTCAAACAGGATGCGCCAGCAAACGACTGTGACTGTTGAGGAGGTTTTCCAGAGAGTAATCCAAAAGAGGTCTGAGTCTGGTTTGGGGGGGGGGCAGATCAAGAGAGGAGGCAGAGCAGCTGTGAAGGCGGGTGTTATTTAGGGCGAGGAGAATTGGAAGGTGAGACTTCAGTTTGGAGTGGAAAGCCCGGAGATAGATCTATAGAGGAGCACGAGGAGACGGATGGAGGACGGGTTGGAATGATGATGGAGGAACCAAGAATCTGCGGAATTCAAGGGGGATATCGTTCCAGAGGCGTGGTGCTCTGTTGTATTATTGGATATTATCCAGCCCAAGTACCTCCGTGGTCTCTTCACCACCCAGGCAACCCGCTCCACCCGATCCTCCTCCTATTTCAGTATTTCTCGATCTCCGGTCACTACTCATCTCAAGTTCTCCAACCCAGCATATCCAACAGAGCATCACGCCTCTGGAACGATCTCCCCCTTGAATTCCGCCAAAAGATGTCGTTAAACTATTGGATTCCAAGACAATCGAAAGCTATGTTTCATTTTTGCTTCTTATGAGCGAGAGCTTCCCTCTATTTCCGAATGAGAAGCTCTGATTTAGAGTAAAGTAGAGTTTCATTTACGCATCCTATGAGCCATAAATGTGTTATACCACTGAATACTGCTGCGTGAAATGCAAAGCTCCGTTTCGACACCTTTTAACAATGGTATTACAGGCTATATAATTTCCAACTTCCGCATGATGGGGCCAACATAGTTATTCATCTTTTAACTCTATGTTGGTGCCAGAGTGAATTATGAACGAAGAAGGACGACGACGCTAATCATCTTTGTTATGATAAGGTGTCGTTAAACAGAAACTACTACTATAAACAGAGTTTGGTCTACACTAGCCATTAATCTATTCGAATCCAAAATGACGTCGACCCCTTAACATTGTGTTAATAGACCGGCTATTACGTAAAAGGCATGCAGGTCATGGTCGCCATTTAGTTGGCTACGGAGCCTGGGACAAGACCGTTGGTGGCCCGATGAAGAAGCGAAGGATGAGGGAGAATGATGCAGATGTTTGTTGAAATTCCTGCTATAATAAAATGAAGAAGTACAGAAAGGTCGAGTACTTGTGAACGTTATTCAACTCTGTCAGTTTGATTAAAACAATTAAATATTTATTGGTCTATTTTTGTGACCATTGACTTCTTGGGATCCGGGTACTTTTTTTCGATTACAAGCTGTTGCTTTGCGCTCAGATTTAGAGTAGCGCTTAAGAAATTTGGATTTTTCGATGAGGATAACGATTATTGAAAGACGCTCAATAAATATGCACTTACAATAACATTAAGAAATATAGTCACTTGATCCAATTAATCTTCAATTTAAAACCATCTTTATGTTAGCACACACCGTAAGATGAAACACCTACTGATTACTGGCGGTTATTACCATTACCGAGTATATAACAGCCGTTGGCTACGTTTTAGAGGTGTGTAAGCCTAACTGCCATTCGTAATTTAGTTCGCATTGTGGCTTCTCGATACGCCGTCGCTCTGTTGAAGGCCATTTAGTAGTCCTGGTTAATGATGTATTTATTGGAATCAACGTCGTGTTTATATTCAGTTATAGCTTACGATACAAACTTTTTACAGGTGTCTAGCTTTCGCGTTGGATATCAGATGGACGTGCAAGTTTCTAACATCTTGCGTCTTATAACTTATAAAAATTATAGGCATTGCAATCAGTGGCCTACATTTCGCTTAATCTGTCGTTATCGTCAAGACTATCCCCTCGTTCTGCAACACAGGGTAATCTGGTTGTTTCCCCATCGCGTACTTCCATAATGCAACATGCAAACTTTGCATTAATCGGTCCCTTATTCTGGAACTGGCTTACACGCAATCTGCGATATGAGCTTCGTCTACTTTCCATGCATCTATTTCGCAATTAAAAATTACAATCAGGGTCGCTATCTGATCCACTGAATTTCGAAAGGAACATTTCCAATCGATTAGGAGTCTTAATGGCGATTTCACTTTAATCGACCATAAACTGGTATCTGGGCATAATGGTAAAAGCGCTTCAGAAGTCCTTATCCTAGATTGAATTACATTGGAACAGCCCCTAGCCAACTCACCTAAAATGAATATGATGACCGTACCCCGTCGGTGGGAAGATGAGACGGCGAGGGAGAGGACTGACCATCTATTACTGCCTCTAAGTATGGTAGTACTAGGGGCCAAGTACTGCAAAGCTCCCGTCCTGCACTGTGGAAGTATCGTATCGTATCGTATTTGGAGATTTGTATACCGCCGCTCGCAGCTGAGGCCACTCAGCAGCGCTTCCAGTGCGAAGGCTCCGAGAGAAGAAATGTTTATAAGCACAGAAAGGAATGTAGGAAAGAGGTCCAGAAAGTAAGGTAACCCGTAGAGAGAAAGGCATTCCACAGGGAGGGCTCTATGTTGGCAAAAGATCTAGTTTGAGCTAGAGGGGTCCTGGCACGCGGAACAGAGGCCCCGAGGACAGGGAGGTCGGTGAGAAGCCGCAGAAAGGGGGGCAGATGAGGTCCCTGAGATATTTGGGAGTTGTACCCAGTTTAGACTTAAGGACAAGAACAAGAACTTTAAATTGATTGTGGGCTAGGAGAGGGAGCCAGTGTAGTTGATTGACCATAAACGAAGAGATATGAGAAAATTTACGAAGAGTCATTGAAGACTAGCAATGAGTCCGGCGACAGCTTTGAGAACTGAATGGATAGGAGGCAGGCGATTTCAAAGATATGATAGCGCATCCCTTGAACACCCTTTTAAAATCTTATTTTTATTTTCGACCTATATGTAAGAGAAGCGGCGCATTCTAAGTTAATATAATAATATGCCAAAACAATTTCTGTCGACGTCAACAGCCTTTGTTGCTATAAGATGTCGTTAAACGCTGGATCCATCCATCTATCTAAGTCAATAAGAGCTGTTATATGCCAAAGTATTTTCTGTGGACGTCAACAGCCTTTGTTGCTATAAGATATCGTTAAACCCTCGATCCATTACTAGTCAAGATTATTGACGCAAACACTGGCGGAGGAAAGGTGAGGTCGACGTTAAAGGCACAGGCAATCACAAGATGTCGTTAAACACTGGAAACTAATACTACCATCGTTAAGCTAGCCTGCAGGCAGCCAGTCCTCTACCTCGCCGTCAAATCTTCCCATCGACGGTGTACAGCCAGAGTACTCATTGTATCTAAGCTCAGCCCTGGCGGGGATTTGACACCCTGCTACCTCTAGGTTGACAGTCCAGCACGCTAACCACAAGTGTTGGGAATTATCCAGTTAATTAAACTCTTTTGTGTGCTGCGTTCCACTCATCTCTCTTGGCCGTGCGTCGTTAGAAAACGTTGGAATTAGCTCAACAACAAAACGCAAGGTTGTCTGTGGTCGGTATTTCCCAGTTGATGGTCTTTGATAGATGAATAAAATTTCTTCCCTCCTGTTTATATTTAATTCATTTATATTTCCCTTTTTTATTTAAAATAATTCTGTCTCTTGGGTTTCAATTCACATCTCTGCTGTTCTTGAATAGTCTGCATGATGGATGGATGGATCCAGGGTTTAACGACATCTTATAGCAACAAAGGCTGTTGACGTCGACAGAAATTATTTTTGGCATGAATACGGGACCTGTAACTCTTATATGTCGATTAACTTGCTTAAAAGAGGTGTGTAATATACAACGTTCGGCGTCGTTCAGTCCAAAGTGTCATATCGCCAGTTGCTCCGATTGCATCACCCATGATCGACCATCAAACTTCAATACAGTTTCACGAAATCTCACTTTCTGAATGTATCGCTTAAGCTTTAACAAAGAAATCTACGCATTTATTCACAATTTTAAACGAACTTCGACTTAAAAACGTCAACATTTCAAATCGAATAGGCTTGCAAAGACGCGAGCGTCCAACGTTACTCCTTGCTCGAAAACAACTGAAAATTACTAGGCCGAACACGTGACCTTGATAGCCAAAACTGCCGACACCTACCGATAGGGCTAAAATAACTCAATGCAAAGATCTTATGCGAGCCGTCACTACAACTAAAGAAATTACAGAATATACAATTCGAAACACTAAGATTGGCTAGCGGGCTCGCTAAGAGTACGCCCTTGTTGGCTCTACAAAATGAGTGTGGTGAAATGTCCCTCCATTTCCGTCGACTCGTATTTCATAATTATAATGTTTCTTGTTCATCATCCAGATGGCAATCTTCATATCATCATGTGAAATTAGCCGTTTAGAAACTTATATAACCTATAGTAGAACTAATTTTGAGGTGTCTAATTGGGGTTTGAATCTAATTAACTTGGGGTTCAGTTTAACGACATCTTACGGCTGCTGAGGCCGTTGACTTCGACCTTGCCTATCCATGTTATTTTTAAATATATTTCTTTCTTCCGTCGGTTAGTTGCTGTTTAGGCCTATATACTACAGTTTATTTATATTTATATATATATATATATATATATATATATATATATATATATATATATATATATATATATATATATATATATATATATATATATATATATATATATATATATATATATATATATATATATATATATATATATATATATATATATAATGTGTGAGTGAGTCTGTACGTCCGTGTGTCTGTGTGTGTCTGTGTCAAGGTGTCGAGTTGAATTATTCATGCAGTGGTATAGAGCGTAAAGGCATCTTGTGCCTTCTCGAAAGTTACAGCCACCAGATGTCGTCCAAATAGCGGAATATTCACGACATCTAGTGGCTGCCAGTGACCTATAAGATGAACAAACGCCAACTTCTGTTCGTGAGTCTGCAGTGTAACGACATCTCACGGAAACAACGACCGTTGACATCCTTTCATTCATGGACAACGCGGTCTCTTAGACACCTTTTTAAAAGAGATATATCTGTCCTACATGTAAGGGAAGTCGAGTAGTCCTTTAAGGTATCCGTTAATAAGGATAGATGCGCTTTACAGAACACGGGGCCCTAGGCGCAAACAGTTTTGGGGACCCTTCGGAACATGACGTTACTTTTCCACAATTTCACAAAAATGAATTATTAGCCCAAATGAACAAAAAAACAATATAAAACTACAATAATATACTTTTATGTGAATGCTATACTGTAAAAACAGAAAATAGGTTAGAATTCAAAATTCAAAATGTCATATATTAATTTTTAAAAATATTTTCATTCGTTTGGGCCCTCCGAGATTTGGGGCCCTAGGTGCCCGCCTAGTGCGCCTATGTGTAAAGGCGCCTCTGAATAAGGGTAGGGCAATGTACACTAAATCAGCGATTCCCAAAATCTTCAGCAGACCAGTGCCAAATTCATTAATTTTTTCGTTCGCCAAAGATCACTCAGCGGCGGTTACCAAGCACGATCACTGGTCTGACTATTATCATACCGCTGATAATAAACCAAAATCTCTATTTAGGAGAACTGGAAAGTATACAGTTGTTTTGCCATTGGAACAGCTAGGACTGTTAAAAAATAATTACACACTTCTTTCAAGCGTGATATTCATCCTAACAGTGAAAGTGGTCCTGAATTATGCAATGCAATGAAGGCTGTATTATGCCAAAATAATTTCTGTCGACTTCAACGAACCTCTGTTGCCATAAGATGTCGTTAAGCACTAGATGCTTTCCTCTAGGAAGATAGCACTGAGGGGTAAGGGTATGAAGTGCTAGCGACTTCATGCTGGTTAGTTTATTCCAACATTTCTTTAAGTTAAAAAAATAAATATATGCCTGTGAGTAGAGACTGTCGGGAGTATTTTTATAACTTGGACAGAATATTTTTCAGCCTCAGCAATCCTCCTAGAGCAGAATCAAGGCACTATTTAATGCCGCAGCACAATTAATCTAAACAAAAGACTTTAAATGTTATGGCAACGAATGCCGTTCGTCAAAGTTGTATTCACTCTACATTGAGAAAGACCTAATTAAATGCTCAACAAAGCGAAACGCATTTCATATAACGTCGAGTACATCCCTTTTAAAGGTGTCTAAAAAGTGCGCGTAGTATTCGTGTGTTTTTATGGTAAACGTTGGCATAGCCTTCATTTTAAAAATGACTCTCTTCTTTTAAATATCTTGCTTTATTTAGTAAAGGGTTACGTCGTCCGGTTGGATGCATCTATGAGCAAAGGAGCAGGAGAGAACACTTTACACGGTAGCCTATTGTAATTGTAACCAAATTCTTATACAGCGCCACTCAGATCA
>OY744609.1:1580917-1598417 GCA_963556255.1 Allolobophora icterica
TCAGTGGCGCTCTCGACCTCCATCAGTGACGGCAACGGCAAAAGAAAGGTTTTCAAGCGTCTACGAAACTGAATAGGAGAGACGACAAGAAGCTCTTGGCGGAGGGACTGGGGAAGACTGTTCCAGGATGAAGGACCCAAATGAGCAAAGCTCCTGAATTGGGCCGTGGAAGAGTGCATACTAGGAACAATCACAATGCCGCGGGCCGAGGATTGCAAGGAAGCCCTCTCGCAGGTAAGGAAGAAAGTTCATTAAGTAAGACGGAGCAGACCTTCTGAGGCTGTTTTGCATGACGGTGAAGGTTTTGAACTGAATTCTCTGTTGGGCAGGGAGCCAGTGGATCGAGTCACGAATAATGGCAGAGATGTGGGCATTGCCAAAATCCACCCGAGTGCAGATCAAAACGTGGACTAGTTTAGTGACAGCTTTGACAGAAAGACACCTGCGGATGGATCGAAGCTGGCGTAGATGATAAAAGTAAGATCGGGATACAAGGTTAACTTGATCGGTGATGGAAAGGGTAGGATCGAGGACATGTCACGAATAGAGGATGAGAACTGAATGAGGGGAACCTAATATAAAGAGATTCCAAACCAATCTTGCTAAGTTGGAGGTGACCCCAAAGCCAGAAAAACTTAGTCTTGTCAGAGTTCAGCCGCAAGCGATTAGAGGAAAGCCAAGCATCAGAGCCGAGGAGGCTGCTAAGGTGCGCTCAACCATTTGGACAGCAGAGGAGGCCGGACCGAGCAGAAGAGATTGGGTGTCATCTGCATACTGGTGGGACGAAACCCCAGATGGTTCTAAAATTCCCCGAGGTCCGAATTATAGAGGATGAAGAGCAGAGGATCGAGAACGGAGCCTTGCGGTAGGCCATAGAGGATACTGAATCAGGAAGTGCGATGTGTTCCAAAGACCATGGAGATGGATCTGGCAGAAAGGAAAGAACGGAACCCTAAGGGGGCACTGTCATTGATACCAAAATATACATAGATAGCCGGTTTAGGAGAACAGAGCCTATCCTCATACTTTTGGCACCAAAGTGAGGTGAAAAAAGACAGTCTGTTTTACTTGTGTGCGTCTCTATCACATTGACTCGCATTCTGTCTGTCTGCCTGCCCGCCTGACTGCCCTTCTGTAGGTTTGTATAGGCGAATCCATACAGCCCAATGTGTTTCATTTGCGAGAAAGAAACTTAAAACACGAAATATACAGTTGTACAATGCTATATCCAATTATCTTATTGTGTTGTATTGTACCTGAACATTTATAAAGCGCCTCTCCAAGTGTTCGCTAATCAGAAAAGATCCAATGAATAGAAATTGGTTTTAGTAATAGGCTTATACATCGATCGGAATGATGAATCGATCCATTGATTAATTCGGTACTCATTCACTCACTCTTGTATCTTGACTATTTTCAGCACCGAAGTTTCGAACATCCTTACATAGTCTAAAACAATCTAAAAGTACAGTCCAACCCAAACTAATCCAATCCAATGTAATCCATTCTAACATAATCTGAAATCCCCAGCGTCTTTGTCATAAATCGCAGGGCATCAGATAAATATAATAAGAAGACACTTACTCTGGGTTCCTTCTTTGTCGTCTTGGCCCTGAATAAGGACCACGAAGAGATTAATTGCAGAGCTCTCTACTTAGTACAATAAAGTAAAATGCACAAGGAAAAAACTAGTTACATATTTACATATTTAACAACGATAAAAACAAACTGTTTACAGTAGCAAGCTTAACATATATATTTACAAAATTTAACCTTTAGTAATTTGTTTAACCAATCTTATTGCGTAATCTATTTATTATTATTATTATTATTCCACAGTTTAACGTCGTCCTGTGACATCAAAGGCCGTTGACGACAATTCACAAATACAATAAACAGAAAACGAGATACTTATAGCATCCGAAAGACACCATTTAGAGGTGTTGAACAGAGATGTACAAAGTCACTATGTCATATCATTTCATTTGAGTAATCTATTTAATTTTAACGAAGAGCTTCAATACTTAAAAAGTGTCAAAATTGTGGTGTTTTATTTATTTATTGCTAAAGTATTTTCCTGGATTTCGAACCGAATTTAGTTGAGGACAGCTCTATTTAGCCAAAATAATTTGTGTCGACGTCAACGACTTTAACTGCCATGAATTTTTTTCCTAAACTCTAGAACCATAGAGAATTTTGAGTTAGGACTCATGTAGGATCATATAAGGTCGGCGTCAACAGCGCTGCGGCGGCCGCAAGATGTCCTTTAATTATATGACATTGTATAGAAATAATAAATAAAAGCAGTTGAGATTAAACACCTTCGAAATGTTTTCACCAAGATATATAATAACCGTCAGCGGCAAAGGTTATGTATATTGGTGTCTGGAGCGTACCGTGTAGTAATGCAAGGTCAACGTCAGCAAAACTGTCAACCAAAATATCGTCTGCTTAGAGTGCAAAGGTGCTATCTCCAAATTTTCAAAAAATTTTTAATTGTTTTATTCTATTGCTACCAATGTAGTGTTTGAACTGTGAAAAGGTGGTATCGTTCACAGTGTAAATAAAAACGCAGCAACTATTTTAATATTGGGGCTATCTCCAACAACCTAATTTTGAAATGTGCAAAGGTTCTATCTCCAATAGAGCTAGGGCCTACTGCACTATGTGTTTACCAAAAAATAGGTTCCATGGTTTAATTTAGTATACATACGTCGTCGTGCTGAAGACTAATCCAAAAGTATTTTAAATGAAAATTGCAAGTTTCTAACAATCATGTTCGTAACATTTTGCATTAGTTAGACTTATTTTTCTGAAAATATTATTGCATTTAATCATGGTAACTTGATGTCGACGAATCTCGCGTGTCGATAGAAATCCGATGTAAACTTTTATGTCGGTGAATCTCATGAATCAAGAGAAAATATTGAAGTAAAATCCAAATTTCACGAAACTGATATCAGTGAATCAATTATGGTCACAGAATATATAAATTAAGATTTTGCAAATATTGATTCCTTAACCCTATAATTGTATGCAGCTGAAAATATTATGAAAGGCCAACATCATTTTTAACCGTTAGTTTCGAACTTCGAGTGTATACCAATAATAAATTTTTCAGCTTCTAAATTTTATATTAAAGTGTTCAAATATATCAATGCAATTTACACAAATCATTATTTATTATTTTATAATATTTTTTTCTGTAAAAAGTAATTTTTAATCGCAAATTTAAGTTGTTGTAAAATTATAGCTATCTCCAGATAAGAAAATATTTTGAAATGTGCAAAGGTGCTATCGTCTGTTACAAGCATAAGAGGTCGTTGGTCACTTGCTGTAATTTTGCATTTTTTAAGGCGAGGCGTCACAAAATTTAAAATAATTACAACATTCCAACTAGGGAAATAATTTATTATCCAAATGACTATAAATCACAATCACATAAAAACTATTGGATTTGTAGCAACTATCAAAAGTTTAGATTTGCTCTCCTGAAAAATGACCAAAATGGAGATAGCACCTTTGCACTCTAAACAGACGATATATCGTTAACACGAATAAAGAGCAGCTGAAATTGGACACCTTTAAAATGCCTTCAACAGATTTATTCATTCATTCATTCATTCATTCATTCATAAATTTATATAGCGCCACTTCAAGAGAACTACTCAGAGGCGCTCCCGACTCCAGCACGGCGAAAAAGAACAGTTTTCAGGCGGTCAAAGAAGGTACCAGAGGAAGACCTAGGATGTTGGGGCAGCTCAGGAGGAAGGCCATATATATATATATATATATATATATATATATATAATATATATATATATATATATATATATATATATATATAATATATATATATATATAATATATATATTATAGATTCTCTGATTTTTTAAGCACCTTTATAGATATTATTAAAAATGGCATATTTCCTTGCTACATGAATCTCTGCCTACGCGCCTCATTTCAAGTGACCGATATAGATGCGCGACACTCTAGTGGTTAGCGTGCTGGACTATCAAACGAGAGGTCGGGGCTTCAAATCCCCTCGAGGTGAAAAATTTGTTTCCAGATTTCTGTTCCACTTACGCCGATAGTAAAATCAGCTATAATGACCGCACTGCACTGACCGCACTGTATCAGTGGGAAGATGTAATCTAGAAAGTTCAAAATATCTAATATCCGCATTGACAACTGGGCAGATAGATTGATAAAATGTCTTTTATCTTCAGTATCATATTCTAATTGCCACTTAAGTATTGTGTAAGATTTTTAAAGTAAAAATTTCCTGCAATTCGGGATAATTATTTGAATTAATATGTTCAGTGTAGGCCTACCGAGCATGTCAATTTATTATCGTTACATCGTTACCTTTGATGGGAAAGCACCCTAATGGTTTATGCGATACTTATCAGGTCTTTTCCTTTCTCAATCAAAAACACTTGCCAATTTAAACATTAAGCCCGAGTTGTGAGTATACATATATCTGATGAGAAACAGTTTAAAGGTGTCTAATTAGATATTAGTAATCGGCCCGCATAAATGGCACTACCATAGTCAACCCTATGCATATTAATGCCTGCTTTGAGATCTGAGCATCTGGCTCAGATGATAAAGCATTTCATATCTTACTTCCACACCTTTTAAAGGCGTGCATTTCGTACAATATATAAAATAATCGCCGCAAATACGTCCAACTTCATTTTCAAAACGGTCCTTCTTATACGAAACAACTCTGCTAGAGAAAGTCGTTCAACAAAGACTCCGATGGTTTGGACATGTTGAGAGAATGCCAGTTGACAGATTCCCACACAGTGCTCTACATGAAAGATTCGATGGAAAAGAAACAAAGGCAGACCAAGACTACGCTGGATAGATAATGTAAATGAGGACATAACATCAATTGGACTTACAGTAAGGGAGAGCAACGAACTTGACAAAATGACGGAGGACAATGGAGATCATTTATTTGTACCCATCGTCGCCAAAAGGCTGGCATCATGGACTGATGATGATGATGATGATGATGATGATGATGATGATGATGATGATGATGATGATGATGATGATGATGATGATGATGATGATGATGATGATGATGATGATATATCGCTGTAGATGTGTTCATGTAAACATTTGTAAATGGATAACACACTGGCGTGAAGAACAGTAAGTACCGAGGTCGAACCCAGTACATCCCGTAAGGTTTATTCAGCCTTCCACTCGCTAGGTGGCGGCGGTGGTCAAATGAATAGTAGACCGTGAATAGTGCCTTGTGGCTGCCGTTTAAACAGTTGTCTTCGACTCCTGTAAAACTGTTATCATGTGCTTCTACTGTATACATGTATGTAAGGCGCCCTGCGTGCTGCCATTTCAAAACATCCATACGTTGGAAGCAGCCTGAAACAACAAAGTCAAGCTCCAAGAAGACAGCTTCCTTAAACTTGTCTTGGGCTCAGGAAAAATCCTACCTTCCTCACCCTGCAATGAAAGGGAGTAGGGTTGGTTACCCGGCCCGCAGCAATCCCAAACACAGCCCCAAAGCCTGTTGATTATTCAAAACCACCAACTAATAATACTGCCCTGAAAACCCAAAATACAGTAACTCGAAAAAAATTCTCATTTTTCTCATTATTACGCTTAAGATGCTACCATCTTCATGTTCACTTTTTGTCGGAGCTGTATTTTCACTGGTTTCCGAGATATGTCGTATATTTTTCTTTGGAAGTCAAGCCAAAAACACAGCACTGCGTTATAACGACAGAATCTGCTGCACTTAAAAACGAATAGCAAGCCAAAACACAGTGTTGTGTTATGGTGCAGAATTTGTCAAATTTTAACATTGTATTTCCGGTTTTATTTACAATACGCAAGAAACAAATTTATCAATACGAGATAATCTAATTCGATTTAATGTTTATTTTTCAAAGTTTTAATGTTTATAATTGTTACAGTCGTTAATTATAATTACAACTATAATTATACTTAGGACTGCATTGACCGTTGAAGTTGATTATTATATATGTATCTACGCCACTACTAGTGCCAGTTCCAATACTGGATAAGAAAGGAGGGCGCCGATAATCATCTTTATTACAGCAAATAACCAATGTATATGCAAGCTACTGCTGTAGTATGCATACGAATGATGAGAACTATTGAAAATATAATTTCCTATCGAAGTCAACGGTCTTTGCTGCCACAATATATCGTAAACCTTTTAAAATTCATCCATAATACTCGCCAGTTATAATCCCACGGAAAATATTTAAATCGACGTCAACGCAGAATATCGTAAAGACCCGTCGATAGTGCAAGAAAAACTTTACACTTCTTAGACACCTTTCAATAGTTTATTAACAACGCTATATGATTCCCCTGTTTTACTTGGTTAATGGTTGGTTTTTGAAACGTGTCCTAAGACTGTGTTATTCGATACGAACGGTGAGAACTGTTCACACCAATTCTACCCATTGACGTTTTTAATCATTAATAATAAATTATTATTAATAATAAATTATTATTATTAATAATATTCTTTATTATTTCAAACTGACAGACGCAGTAAGATTACACTGAAACATAAACAGCAGTACAATCAAGATCTTAATTAAACACACGGTTTGGCAGCCATGCAAGGAACCGCCCTAGAGAGGGGTTAAGCGTATCGAACCGCGCTTTAATGTCTAATGCTCTCCTGGCCATGAGTGTTACCATTACTCTATCCCCCCTCCGGCAATTGATGCCATAAGATGTTAAGCTTATGGATCCACTGACCAAATTCCGGCAGTGCTAGTTCCAAGCCTGCAGAAAGGGAGAGGTCGACGCTAAGATTCTTTCTTATGACACAGCAGCCTTAAATAACCTTGCGTAGTAAACTGCGCCGCTGACGTAAACTGGGGTGGTGCCAGTCTTAAGCTTGGGTTAAGGAGGCGGACGACTCTAATAATAGTATGTTTTAATATTACATCATCATTACACAGAAAACTGCCGACTAAAAGGGTTGTGCTGACTCATTTTTGTTGCTGATAGTTAGGCCAAAGTAGGCTAAGGAAAGGTCCACGGAAACGGCCTTGGCAGCCACAAGATGTCGTTAAACTCTGGAAAGTCCTTGTCATGAGATTCAAATCAATACATGTATCGATGTATCACCGAGGCGTTGGTATTACACATTTAGACGGTGAACCGAGCGCCTTGTTTTTTGCACACCTTTAAAATACAGATACCGTTTGCTACATATACGAATTTAAGCTACTAGGCAATTAAAATGCATTCTATGGTAGTGCAATAGACAATATATCGTAGGCACTTGGCGTCGCTATTCCTCTATTAGTTTTCAAAATAATTGCCGGGAGTTTTAAACACCCGTTAAAAAGCAGCAGAGGTTGCTATATTTGTGGAAATGAAGCACTAACAGTTGTGATCGTAATGGATTAAATTGATCAGGTAGAATCAACGTCAACAGACATGGTGGCCATTGGCTGTCATTTAACCTTCGCAGGACGGAAACATTTTACTATACACGGAGGACAAAGTGGGGTAATTTTTTACCCCAAAACAATGTGTAATATCTCACTAACATGTAACCTACAATGACAAACGAAGTACCAATTGTAACATTACCCAGGTCAAGGAATCGCTTTATCGCAGTGGCAATAGTGTGGAATACTATTTTCCAAGATGGCGGCCAAAGTGGCCACCGAAACAGAAAAATATGCATGTCTCAGCTCGTAGATAAGCTACAGTGACAGTAAAGTGTCACTTGTAACATTTCCAAGGTCAAGAAATCGATTTATCATAGTGGCAATAGTGTGGGATTACTACTTTCTAAGATGGCCGTCAAAACACAAGGTCAAGGAATCGAACTATCGCAGTGGCATTAGTGACCGACCAGTTAGTTGATTGTGTTTTGAAAAGTTGTATTCCCACACTATTGCCGCTACGGTAAATCGAGGGAACCTATCTCCTCATATCTATGCATGCATTCATACACGAATATATTGGTAAGTCTATATGTATGTATGATGGCAGACCTATACGGGTATCAGTTGGTTGTAGGCTATGCGTTTGTGGGAGCCCACGACCGGTGCATCCTAACTAATGATCTTCAGTATCGTTTTGAAAAGAGCCTATGATAACTTTCTCTTGAATCTGCGCTATAAATTTTTTCAATTACAAATACAATTACAATATATAGGGCCTATAGTCATCTCAGTCCCATCCAACCCATTAGGTATCATAATGAGAAAGAGTAAGGCTGATATAATGGACCAATTCCATTCTTAAAGTGCATTTGTCAGAAAAAAAATTAAGCCCTAATTTTGACTTGAAATGTTCTTTTGGATAAAAGGTTAAATATTAAAGGAAACGTTTTATCAATATTCCCATTTTAATAGCTTTTCAGTAGTGTTGGAACGTGGAGCATGTCGTATGCACGCTCAAAATCAATAAGATCGCCAATAAGTCTTTCTTATTTTTTTTTCAAAAATTGATGTTATCCTGCAATTTAAGAATTTGATCAGTGGGACTTCTGTTTCTTCTGAAGCCTGGCTAATTTTTATTAAAGCAGATTATTTTTCTTCAGAAGCCACTGTAATCTATTTGTGACGATTTCTTCCATGGCTTTACACATGTATGTGGGGCGTGGTGGCTCAGTGGTAAGTTCGGCGCCTTGTGACCGGAGTGTTGCAGGTTCGAATCCCACTCTAGCCGCTGCGTACGGACCTTGGGCAAGTCCTTCACTCGCAATTGCTCGGGGCGCTTCGGCGTGAAAATTCCGGCACAGTATCAAATGCTGTAGTCGGGAGCGTCTCTGAGTAGTAGTTGACTTCGAGAGGCTCTATAGAAATATCCGGAATAAATAAATAAATATGGTTAATGTAATTGATAGGGGTTAGCAGCACTTTTATTCGGTTTGAGAAAAATATGTGGAAAGAAGAGCCTACGTTAAACAATCGGTCGAAAACTTATAACTTCGACTGAAAGCATTTTAGAGGTGTCTATTTGGGAATTTGAACCCAAGGTACATGGGATCAGTTTAACGACATCTTACGGCTGCATTGGCCGTTGACGTCGACCTCACCTTATCCATATCATTTTTAAATATTCTTTCATGCGTCGTTCATGAATATATCAATAATCTTAAATCAGTCACTGTTTAAAGGCGCATAGAGTGAAACTCCTGCGGTTGGCTGTGGCTAATATGGTGCCCTGCGCTGGGCATTCGAGTAGTGCTTTAGAAGTTTGGAGATTACGATTTCGTTGCGTTGTGAAAATATTCTTGGGATCTTTGGTACGTAATAACACCTACAATCATCACCGACTTTCAATCGCACGTGGTTGGTAAAAACTAAAAACGAAAAGTCCGGAGTTTACACGTGTTTCTCCTGTAAGCCTTCAGAACTGGTCTATAAAGATTCCAGCAACACAACATCTTTTGCAAAGAATATCGCGGATGCAGTCTTATCGGCACTATATAAATTACTAGCTGGTTTACCCGGCGTTGCCCGGGTTTCGGAGGTTTGGGCCGGGACACCATGGGAGCGGTCAAAACGGGGGACGCGAAACTGCTTAACCCGGCGTTTTGGGTGTTTCAATCCCTCTAGTGAATAAGCAACAAAACACTGCTTAACCCTTAGTTCAGTGAAAGTTTCTATCCCTCTAGCGAATCCCTACTGTAGCTGCTTAACCCGGCGGCGCCATCTGGCGAGTGAAAATAGGTTGAGTGTAAGTTTTTCTTACCAGCTAAAATGCATTGGCCGGGTAGTTTTTGGCCCGGGACACCATGGTAGCGGTGAAAACGGGGGACGCGAAGCCTCACACTGGGTATGTCATGCCCACCCGTGAAAAGCTCGAGAACTGTAGAAATGCATCCCGGTCAAAGACGCTGTGACAGACAGATTCTTCTCTTTATTTATATAGATATTCTTCGAATATGTATACTTTGCATTTTCGACTGCCAGTGAACTCGCCGATTTACCATCTTGAAGCTAGCAGCAAAAGCTCTCATAGTATCTGCTAATACTTTTCCTGATCCAACGAACGCAACATTTTACATCAACTGTCTATTTTGTAAAATATCAGCGTCTGACTTTCATTGTTAAGGGCTATTATTCTACACCGAATCGTCGCGTGAAGAAATTAGTCCTAAATATATTATCAGAAATATCCAATTTAAAGGTGTTGAAGCAAGCTCAAATTTTATACGCAGCATAAAACTAATTTAACGACATCTTATGACTGCCGAGAACGTTACCGTTGGCGTACTTTTATAAGACGGTATATTATCTGGCGATATTAATTATATGTTTGATAAAAAAAACGGCTATTTAACGACCCCTATTATCGCAGATATTAGGGGTCTTTAATGAATCTACGAGTGTAAGTGTGCGCGTGTGTGTGTGTATGCGTTAATGTATTGGGACCCGTTTTAAAAGGTGTCTAAGTTGAGTAATTCATACAGTGGTAGGCCTATAGAGCGTAAAGGCACCTTGTGCTTTTTGAAAGATACAGCCACCAGCAGATGTCGTCCATAATAGCGGAATACTCACGACATCTGGTGGCTGCACTGACCTATAAGATGCACAGAGACGCCCACTTGTGTTGGTAAGTCTGCAGTGTAACGACATCTCACGGAAACACCGGCCGTTCACATCCTTTTTTATACATGGGAAACTAGTCCCTTAGACACCTTTTTAAAGTGATATATTTGTTATATATTTACGAGAAGCCGAAACGCGCTTTGAATAGTTTGACGCTTGAACCCATATACAATTTATTTTCGTTTAATCGCTAATTATCCAGGACCAAGAAACATAAATTACAATAGATGAAATAATCAGACTTCAAGATGATATCTCGAAAAAACTCCTGGCCATTTTCATTGATATTGAAAGAGCTCATGAAATCCTCCATTTTCCCATACTGCTAGGAAAATTACACAATCCAGGTCTACATAATGTAGCGCTGTCAATGTTTGCGGTTGTTAGTGCTCTTTTCAAAGTCAGCCAAAACATATATATATATATATATATATATATATATATATATATATATATATATATATATATTATTCGGGGCAGGATTCAGTCAGCATTAGATCAAATAAACGTGTAATGAAAATAGTTTAAAAAATTTCCTTAACCAAAACAACTGGAGTCTTATTTACTAAAAGGAGGAAAATACCTAAATTATTGGTTATTCTTAATAAGAAAATAAATAAGAACAGACCTTTATTCAGGACTCAGATGGAACCCGCAATATTGTTGTTAAATGTAAAAGGATAATTAATCTCAAGAGAGCTGTTTTCTTGTTACAAATGGGGAACACTAGGCGCTATATGATCTTTAGTTATAGAAGCCTAATCAGATCAATACTCGATTACGGGGATGTGGCTGTCACCAAATCTAGCAGCTCCCAACTAATGAAATTACAGAATGTACAATACGAAGGACTAAGATTGGCTATAGCGGACCCGCTAAGGTACCCTTGACTCTACAAAATGAGTGTGCTGAAATGTACCTCCACTACACTAGACAACTCGCTCAAGGTTGGACCAAAACTTCTTGGCTCCAAAGATCATCCATTGGCGGTATCCGCCATACAGGATCATTGGTCTACTTATTATCACATCACGGACAATAAACCAAATTCTCTATATATATATTCTCAGTTTTTGCCATTGGAACACCGAGGGCTGTTCAGAAATAATTACACACTTCCTTTAAGCGTGATATTCTTCCTAAAATGAAAGTGGTCCTGCAGTCTGCAATGCAATTGTGGCTGTATTATGTCAAAAATAATTTATGTCGACGTCAACGGCCTCTGTTGCCATAAGATGTCGTTAAATACTGGACGCATTCCTCTAGGATGATAGCACTGTGAGGTAAGGGAAGTGCTAGCGACTTCATGGTGCTTAGTTTTTTCAAAACTTCTTTAAGTTCAAAAGATAAATAGGCCCCTATATGCCTGTGGGGGTTTCATATTTTTGTACATTATATTTCCAGCCGCAGTTTTTCCGATACAAATTCAAAGCATTAATCGATACCACAGCGCAACGAAATTCATATAACTTCGAGTACATACGTTTTAAAGGTGTCTAAAAAGTGCGCGTAGTATTTTTCACGATTTCCTCGCGCAGGAAAAAGGTTCTTGATCGTGATCGGGAATCGAACTGATAACTGACCGACTGACGCTTGTTAAAAGGTTAGCAGATGAATAAAAATGACAACTCTGCTCTTGTACAAGAAATTACAATATCAATATAATATTCTTCAGCTTCGATTACTCAGTGAATAAAAGGTAAGCAGGTGGAGAAAAAGTATACGCACATACTATCATAATTATGAAATGATAACTCTCCTCCGGGAAAATGAATTACAAAATCAAGAATATTATGAGCTTGGATAAAAAAAGGAGGGCGACGCTAATCATCTCTGTTATGACACAGCGACTTTTAAAAGTAACGACCAACGTATATGGAAGATAACGCTATAGTATCACATAAGTATACGGTGGAAACATTCAAAACATATTCCTATCGAAATCAGCGGTCTTTGTGACCATAATGTTTCGTTAAACTTTGCAAACTATTCATTATAGTCGCCAGATATAACCCATGGAAAATATTTAAGTCGACGCCAACGCAAGATTTAGTAAAAAAAACCAATAGAGCAAAATTCTATACAGTTATTCCACACCTTTAAATTGGATGTCCACAACGCTATATGAGTTCACTTTCCGACATTGATCAATGAATACAGCCGATTTGTTCGTGTTTAAGTCTAGCCATAAGATGTCGTTAAACATTGGATTAATACGTACAAGTGACTCCACCACTGCCCAAATACCCGGGTACTCTGGTAGTGCCAGTCCAAATTCTGAATGAAGGAGGAGGGCGACTCTAACCACCTGTGTTGTGACACAACGTCGTTAAACAGCAACTAACCACTCGCCCATAAAGACAAGATGCTGACTTATAGTATGACTACTCGAAAACGGGAAAACAAGTGAATTAAAAACAGAAAGAAACAGTTTGGATGACGAAAGAGGGAAATATGAAAGAATTACAAATTAAAAAGGAAGGAAGAAGTTTCGTTTCACCTATCAAACACCATCGACTGGAAAACATGGTGTATACATGTATATATGTATATACGTATTTATGTATAACATGGCCCTGTCCTATATATATGTAAATATACGAAGTATACATTTGTATAATATCGTAGTCAATAATAGGCTTAAAGATCGATCGACTGATGAATCGATTCCTTGATTAATTCGTCACTTAATCGCTCATCTGTCTATTTCCAGCGCCGAAGTTTCGAAATTCCGTACATAGTCTAATACAGCTAACCCAGTCCAATCTAATTCAATCAAATCCAATCCTTTTAATCTAATCCAATGTTATTTAATCTAATCCATTATAATCTGAATAATTCTCCATCGTCCTTGTCATAAATCGCAAGGCATCAGATAATTATATTAAGAAGGTGCTTACCCTAATCTTCTTTATCTTGGCCCCTGAATGAGGATAACGCATAGATTCATTACAGAGCTCTGTCTGTCTGTCTGTCTGTCTGTCTGTCTGTCTGTCTGTCTGTCTGTCTGTCTGTCTGTCTGTCTGTCTGTCTGTCTGTCTGTCTGTCTGTCTGTCTGTCTGTCTGTCTGTCTGTCTGTCTGTCTGTGTATGTGTTAAGTGATTGATGGAATAGTGTTACAAGTATCGTCAGTCGCGTAATAAATCATTTACGACCATTCTGTCTCCAATGAACTGTTCACGTCTACGTCTCCGTCTGTTTTGCTTCGTGTCTCTGTGTATCTGTCTGCCTCTGTCTGTCCCTGCCTCTGCCTTTATCATTCAAATGTCTCTTTCTGAATCTCTGTCTATGTATTTCTGTGTTTCTCTCAGTCCCTGCTTATCCCTACATTTTTGCCTCTATGTCTGTCTCGCTCTTCCTCAATCGATGTCTCTATGTCCCTTTGCCTTCTTGTCTTTGTCTACATGTATGACAACATCTCTCCATGAAATTCTTTTTATTTGTCTCCTTCTATGTATCTGATGATCATAGTGATGGTAGTAGTAGTAGTAGTAGTAGTAGTAGTAGTAGTAGTAGTAGTAGTAGTAGTAGTAGTAGTAGTAGTAGTAGTAGTAGCAGTAGTAGTAGCAGCAGCAGCAGCAGTAGCAGCAGCAGCAGCAGCAGCAGCAGCAGACTAGTAGTAGTAGTAGTAGTAGTAGTAGTAGTAGTAGTAGTAGTAGTAGTAGTAGTAGCAGTAGTAGTAGCAGTAGCAGTAGCAGTAGCAGTAGCAGTAGTAGTAGTAATAATAATAATAATAATAATAATAATAATAATAATAATAATAATAATAATAATAATAATAATAATAATAATAATAATAATAATAATAATAATAATAATAATAATAATAATAATAATAATAATAATAATAATAATAATAATAATAATTGTCTCCGGACAATTTTTTTATCTACCTGGGGGATCCTTGATACCCCGGGGCTAAAAAAAAAAAATAATAATAATAATAATAATAATAATAATAATAATAATAATAATAATACCGAAGTTGCTATACACACTGAGAACATCAGCCTGCTTCTTGAACGGAGGACTTCTATGCGACTTCGACGAAATCTTGAGAACAGGACTGTGTAGCCTTCTCAACATTCACATGAGCGACGATCAATGGATCCAGGCTTCTTTGCCTGTGAGAAATGGTGGTCTGGGCATTCGTAGTGCCGATATGCTGGCAACTTCCGCCTTTTTGGCATCAGCCGCTGGCACGCGAGGCCTTCAATACCAAATGCTACACGATGTCACTGTAACGTCCTCAGATCCATTAGTAGAGGAGGCTTCTATTTCGTGGTCTTCGAGATCGAACGCACCTCCTCCCATCGAACAGAAGGCTCATGCACAAAGAGAATGGGACAGCGCACTGATCTCACATGCACTTCAGGCCTATCAGACAGAACTAGTGATTCCGCTTCTAAAGCCCGACTGTTAGCTGTGCAATCACCACACTCAGGAGACTGGCTTCAAGCACTTCCCATAACAACAGCAGGATTACGGATGCCAGGAGAGGTATTGAGAATAGCAGCCGGCATTCGGCTGGGCACTGCGTTGTGCGAAAAACACACGTGTAAATGTGGTGCCATAGTAGAATCCAATGGTCATCACGGATTCTCTTGCATCAAAGGAACTGAAAGGCAACAACGACATGCCATGATCAATTATGTGATTTGGCGGGCTTTCATCAGAGCCAAAATACCGGCCATCAAAGAGCCTAATGGCCTCTCCAGATCTGACGGCAAAAGACCTGACGGAGTCACAATAATACCTTGGTCCAGAGGTCGTTGCTTGGCATGGGATGTTACGGTACCTGATACGTTCGCTACATCATATGAGCATTTAACATCGCAAAACGCAGGCGCCGCGGCCGAAAAAGCAGCCCATAACAAGGAAAGCAAATATGCTGCCATCTCACAGTCGCACCATTTCATCCCTGTTGCAGTCGAAATCGCAGGAAGCTGGCACACCGAGTCACTGGACTTTGTTCAAGAACTGGGAGGCAAAATAAAAGCAGCGACAGGTGACCAACGTGAGACCAGCCATCTACTACAGCGTATATCAGTCGCCCTTCAGATTGGAAACTCTCTATCTGTTCTAGGCACCTCGGACTGGAACAATAAGAAGACCGTACAGCCAGGACTGAATGACGGCCTAAGAATATAGTGACCGCAAACAATTAACATAATTCGTCTGCACATGAGTTTATTGGTTGTATAAAGAATAAATATTATAATAATAATAGCAATAATAATAATAATAATAATAATAATAATAATAATAATAATAATAATAATAATAATAATAATAATAATAATAATAATAATAATAATAATAATAATAATAATAATAATAATAATAATAATAATAATAATAATAATAAGACGAGGCCTGACCCTCCAGACACTATCTCTGCTCCTAAATAACAATAATTTTTTTCCAAATCCTGAGGGATCCTTGATACCTCGGGTAAAATAATAATAATAATAATAATAATAATAATAATAATAATAATAATAATAATAATAATAATAATAATAATAATAATAATAATAATAATTCTATCAATATTAAAAAAGCGCAGGCTTATACTCCATCTCATCGAATATGCTTGTTTCTGTCTCTATATGCCTGTCTGTCTGTTTGTCTGTCTGTTTGTCTGTCTGTCTCTATATGTATGTATGTCTGCATGTCTGCCTGGCAGTTCTTGCCTGTCTGTTTCCTAGCAGTGTTCCGTTAGCCAAACCAAATAAATGTTCCTCATCTTGCGCTATAAAACCGCAACCATCAATATACGCCTCTGCACATGCGTGCCTAGACCGGGGCAATAGCCAGGCGAAAAGTGTAATTGGGGTGTACAACCCCTCGGGGCATTTTGGTGGTAGAAACTGCCATAGTGTAGGACTGTAGGTCGTCCAAAAGGGATAGAGTGATACGAAAGTGTGTCCCATGTGAATTGGGATGTCATATAGCAGAAGTTGCAGAACGAGGATTGTTGATGGAATAACACGGCTGGATACCTTTTTTAACGGTTTCAAACCTGCTATAAGTTGTCATATTCACTCTCCTCCGTGTATTCACCCCGAGCCATGTATCGGTCTACTGTAACATTGTCGGCTGCTTGATCAAAGAAGTAGCCTCACAGTCTGATGATATTTTTTTGGTTGTGCGTATGATTTCTACTTTTTTTTCTTCATCTACCATCGCCAGAGTTCGAAGAATTGGCTTAGATGTCGAGAATCGATTTCGCTTTTTTCTCCCATTTTTTATTTATTTGCGCAAAATTTAGTAAGACAAATTGGATTTCATAAAACGCCACAATATAAGTTTCGCGTCAAAGAGACGCAAAAGGACGAAACGATATCTTGCTCAAAACTAGAATAAATTATTTCTTCGCATTTCGCACTATTTATTTGCGCAAACTTTGCCTGGTAAAGGTGAATCAATAAAATCCTTAAATTTTCCAAATTTTCCAAAAGTGTTTTTGGAAAATTCGCAAAGAATGTTATTGTATACCGAAATAATTCGTATCACTGAATGCACTGTTTATTTCCCTGGCTTGGCCATTGTCCCGCGCACACCCTGAACGGTAATACTTCATCACTTCCGTAGCTTCCCTACATTTGGAACTTATATCATCGAATTGAAATCTTTTAAAGGTGTCTAATTGGAGTTCAGAATTTTAATGTACTTGAGGCCAGTTTAACGACATTTTACGGCTGCATTGGCCGTTGACGTTGACTATTAGATTTTGTAGATACACCACTGCTCGAAGTGCCAGTCCTAAGCCTTGATAAGAAAGGAGGGCGACACTAATCAACTCTGCTATGGCACAGAGTGGTTTCAACTAACGAACATTATTGCGCCATATGAACGGTGAGAACTATTAAAAAATTCTTATCAAAGTCGGAGAT